>KZ308256.1:809217-1065825 GCA_000376725.2 Ladona fulva
ATCATCATATATAAAAATAAAACATAAGTAATAATAATGCATATATGATCCTTAAAGATGTAAAAAATTATAAATTATTTTACATACCATTGAAATACACAAAAATGAACTTTAAAACTTGAAATAAACTTTAAAATTACTGCACATGAACTCAGCAAAACTAGGTAATTAACACTGATATATTATTGCATTTTCTTGAAAGCAGACTATTTATATGATAACTATAATGGCAGGTTAATAGCATATTTAAGCTATCCGAAAACCTGTATCGCAAAAGAGATAGAAATTTGAGAAATGTGCGTTAGAGAATCGCCAATGGCCTATATGGTTTCATGAGAAATAAATAAATAGTCAAACCGCAACATCCTCTTTATAAGATTATTTGAGAAATATTTTTGACGCAAGCCAATTAAAGTTTGCCGGCCAAGTGGTTAAGAATTACTTTCTTTCTTCTATACGAGGAATATCATCTTTCATAACATTATAGAATCATTTTTTGATATAAATATACTCTCCTTAATAGAAGTTTACCGTATATTAAACGGTTCTTTGGAGGAAAATAGCTTCCTTTCAGAAAATAAACTACTAGGAAGAATACACGTTCTCTGTAACGATCAGTTTCTTCCGTCCATTTCTCATTGGACACTTAACTTTCCTTTCTTTTTAATGCCGTTTAGTCTCGTGACAATTCCCTGAATTCTTAAGTAGCATGTAGTCGTACCGCTGGAAGGAATGTAACTTTTTCCTTTTCCCTTCAGAGACAAAATATTTGGTGCCATTCATGAAAACACCCTTAAAATGAATGCCAAGACAAAAAATAATAATCCGTCATGCTACCAGAATTCCTTAAGTATAAGTTTGCGACAAAAAGTAAATATTAGAAAAAATCTCCTGCATCCTTTTTTCCTTGAATATGGAAAAGGAGCTTCACTCGAAAACATGTTTGCACAGTTGTGCTATCTTTACTATTTAGGAAATTGAATATTTGAGTCAGTAAAATAATTACCATCTTAGAAAAGGAGTCGGTCACGTTCGTTTGTGGGGTTAATAAGTTTAATGTTTTCCTCTTAGGAAACAACCAACCACCTCTAAAATCCTTGAATTTGATCTTCGTAAAAATTTGTCAATTAAAATTTTTGATAGTTGATGATTAACGTTTCGAGAGAAGTTAATACTCCTCGTTGAACTCATCCGTGATTGGTATAAGCTAAAGTGTCTAACGTATAGTCCACAGGCTAAGTAAGCAGCCGCTTAAATTATTGTTATAGACCTGGAGAATAAGGAAAGACTTCGTATTTTTCCACACAATATATTTGGACGACTAGTTTCGGCTGCTCGCCATCATCGGGTCAATGATACAGGAAATGCACACTCTTTATATACCTTTACAAATTTTAGAGGGGAGGTTAAGGAGAGGGGAAGGGGACATGAACGTTATTTCATTTGTTAGATTTTTCGCACACATTATTTCTATTGCCTCCCACGCATCAAGCTTCTTCCCATTGGGCAAACATCGAAGGAGCTTCGGAAAGAAAGAGCTATGATGGTCCTGTCCTTGGAGATGTTCCGCAAAGGCTGAGTTCCCATTGTTTAGACGGTAGCTCCGTTGGTGTTCCGCGGCTCTCTTCTCTAAGCAGCGGGCAGTCCTCCCGATGTAGGTAGCAGGGCACGACTCACACGCTAGTTGGTATACCCCCGATTGAGACAATGGGTCCCTCTTGTCCCTAGCATGTGATAAGGCTTTCTGCAGATTCCACGGAGTGTAGAAAGCAGCTCTCAAGTTTTTTGGAAGAAGATTTGCTAATTTGTAGGATACCTTTCCCAGAAAAGGTAGTCGAACCCATTTGTTCTCAGAATCATCAGGGGGGGAGAGAGAAGGGAATATGGACAAGGAGGCTATTTTCCTGGTCTTTCTTTTTAAAAGCTTGTCTATCATTGACCCGATGATGGCGAGCAGCCGAAACTAGTCATCCAAATATATTGTGTGGAAAAATACGAAGTCTTTCCTTATTCTCTAGATGGCTTTCCACGAAGTACGGCCAGAAGTTTTTTTATAACATGTTATAGACCTCTTTAACTTTTCCAAAGTTTGGTTCATAAATGTTAGAATAAATGTCGAAACGAATATGCGTAGAAAGTAGGAGAAACTTCCGCATGCATAATACAATCGGCAATTCAAATTTATCATCTTAAGACAAATAATTTGATTTTTACTGATCAATGGGTGTACGGCCAATCTGTCCAAACTGCAAGTTCTCACGATGTATGTCACTTTATCAGTATGAATCACTTTATCAGTTTGTGCCCCATGAAGCAAACAGTAAACAAAAATCTCTAAGCGCTGATGAAAATCTTTTATGAGATGATGGTTGACTTGTTTGAGGGATGAATTTAAGTAATTATAGGTCCACGTGGTCTCACGGGAACCGCTGTCCTAAAAATTTGGAGATCCAGCCGTAAACGCTCCTGTTCGAAGTTACATATTAGATTTTTTTTATCTATTCTATTACCCGCAGCTAGGCTTAGTGAGACGTAGTGCCATTCGTCTGTCTCAGAAGTATTCAGCCAGAGGAACTATTTCAACTTCACTCTCTCCACTTTCTGTTACCATTGACTTTGGAGGGGAAATGAGGCTCATTAGGAAAGGTGATGTGTGAGGTGGTTACCTTTGCTTTTTAATAGTCAGTCTACTATTAGTGAAAACGTCCTAGTAAGGGCAGTACAATGACCCTATGAATCGCATATTTCATAGCATTAGATGAGAAGGGGCATAAATTAATGGCATGCTTCAGTATCATCCGTGCCTACGTAGCTATCATGTTTTCGCATTGATTAACTAAACTGAAAGAAAATTAATCGAGAGACTTTAAATTCTGCTTTTTTTACTACCCAGTTCCAAAAGACGTGAAAAATAACCCAGCTATCAAGGAAATATGAATTTAAAAAAGTATTAGAGTGGGTGTACGTATTTACTGCCTTATGAATGGACTAATCTGAGATAAAGCTCCTTGTTTATTTCCGAATAGTCTGAAATTTCTATACCATCGCTCAGGGCACCTCATTTTTTAATCTTACGCACCATCGCAGAATCGGAAACGGGGCATTTCCGGCGTGCGTCGTTGATGTTTCCGTGCTGATCGTGGTTTTAATGGAGTGGGTCCTTAGCAGTATTTGATGGGAAGAGTTTGGAGGTGAAATTTCAGACGTCTTAGTGAGGGATTGTGGTCTTGGGGGTGAACTTGCAGCGCGGAGGTTTGTAATGTTAGGTTGTTCTCCGAAACGCCTTTTTGGAGGTTTGAGCATTGATCGCTTTCTCATCTCTTTGCTTTGTTTGACAAATTAATAGGAGATTCTCAGAAAACCGCACAATCGGAGTTTGATGAAGGTCGCGAGTCGTTCTCAGATGCAGCTTCTCAGTTGTTTTTATGAACAGGTATAAGGAGCAGGAATAAAATATTTCTCTCCAGTGCAATCAGCGGGTGCGAAGAAGTTGAGCCATCAACGTGCTTATATTTTATCTTGCAACTATAACATTGCAACATAGTTCCTCCCTCCACACCCAAATGAATGGACCTATAATTGAAAAATGATGACGTGGTGATCTTCTTTTGTAATTTTAAGTAAATATATAACTAAGCGAATTATTTATTTAACGAATTATAGTACGAGTTAAAGCAAATGTGGGAGGTGGCAGATACTTTTCTAATTATAGAATGTATAGTCACTTAAAATGTAAGGTAAATACTTTCAAGTATGAGAAATGAATTTCTAATATGCAATTATACATCTGACTGTATTTCACCTGGTTAATATTTGGCATCTTCAACTCCTCGTTCTATTGTACGCGCCATTCCAAACCATGTGAAAATATGCTTAATTTCTGTATTCCTAAAATTGTAATTTATGCAAAAGAGGAGAATATTTTTTCGTGCAGGAAGATTTGGTTTTAAGTGTAACAGTTACCGAAAATATCAAAGGGATACTCGAATGTACCGAATAATCTTTTAGTAGCCATGTCTTGATGAAAATAATATTTTTAGTTTGTTCTTTGATAAAAGATAGAGAGAGATGCATCTTTCGTTAATTTTTTTCTCCACCTTGTTCGTGATTACTATAACATCAAAATAGCATTAGCATTGATAGCCAAGAATACAAATCTAGAAAAGTCTGCAGAAATTGGACGATTTACTTAAAAAAATATATTTTATCCTCTAGATAAATGCTTTATACAGTATATTAATAGGTTGGCCGATTCGTGAAGAAACTTCCTGCCTAGTAGTAAAGGAAATTATCTTCGATCAAAACACCGAAAATAAACTAGCTGGCTTGAAAAAAATAAGCGTAATTTTATTTTCCTGTCGTTGATACGGTAGATTATGAATTGTCAACAGAAGTTTTTGAATAGGATCATTTCTCAGGAAATGTATCTGTTTTTTTTATTTATCCTCTGATGAATTCTAAATTTGAATCATTCTGTCGTAATTCCTTGATATAATTGTGTTTCAAATCTTGCAACACATTTCCATTTGATACGTGAATTTAAGATTAGCAAAGGATTCCTTTCCCGCCACCCACTTTACGTCAAAGATCGCTCTCACGTGTTTTCAAACGAATATATTGTTTTCAAAGAGAATGCGTTGGCCAAAACAGATTGCTTATTCATAACCAGAGCAAAGCCTGTAGTACGTAATGCAAGATGGCAAGGAAAAGTTGCCGGATGAATCAAGCCTAGAGGGAGAACATGAGGTACACCCAAACGCCTCGCGAGTGTTTGTGCGCAAAATTGCGAGGTTCCTGCTTTTATTGGGGGCTTTCAGGGATCCCTCTTACTCAAAATGAGATGGATAAAGGAGAGAGATGACACAACACTTGAGGATTCAGTAGAAAAAAAAATAAAACTGTGAGTAATGGAGTGGGTGAAGAAAAGGTCGAACCTTGGTTGGGGTTGCGATGGCACAGAGGAAAAGCGGAAACTGAGGTGAGATGAGCTGGACGTATTGAGGACGCGAACAGAAGGAATTAAAAGCCCTAAATCCTCTCCTTTCGAGAGTTTTGGGAAATGAGCGCTGCCAGAGGAAGATCTGTCCCTAGAAAAGGAAGACCGAACGTTTTCTTTTTCAATTAATCTTGAAATTCCTTCGTGATATTTTATAATTACTTAAACTTTATAAATAAAAATCGGTAAAATTTCTGTAGCGTATGTCATTATGGTGTCGTTACGTATTGCAGATACTGAGAGTTGATGATAGAGAACAAAACTTTCTGGAAAATTAAAAAGGTAAATGTATTTTAACCTATGCAGTCTTGTCGTATTTCAGCTTTCTAGTAGTTAACTACTGCGGAATATACGTATAAGATAATTATACGGGGCTCCCAGATAGCCAAGTGGGCAACGCGTTCGATTCCTATGAAAGCGGTCCCGGGTTCGATTTCCGGTGGGAGCCTACGTGCGAAATGACCTCAGCTGTCGAAGCACTTTTAGCAATACTACTACTACGATAATTATACGGACTGTAAAACCGCACAATATGGACAATACGTCAAAAAGTATTGATCTTACTACATTTAAAAAATATTTCGATGCTCGCGGATATATATCATGAATCTACATTTCCCTGAGGCTAAATTTGGAAAAACATTCTCTTCTGATATTTTCATAAATACGGCAAGTGGTCCTGCACCCATGAGAGAATGAGAAATCTCTCATCCTATCTTATTTCCATTAATTGAATGCTTTAGGTACCCATATATTGAGGTGATAACACTTTTGTAGGTAGATCTTTCGTTTGAATGATAATAATAATGACGTCCTTATTAGGAGAATTTTGTTCTTATGACACCACTCTTATATTTAACCTTTTTAAATGTCACGAACACAAACAAACATGCCTTAACCAGGATTCGAAACCGGGTCCTCGGCGTTGCTAGGCTTACACACTTACCACTACTCGTGGCACAGGGTACTGGTTAGAGTCGATTGAAACAGAAAATGAGATTATAGATGGAAAATCCAAGATTAAGGGTTGATGAAGGTGACTTTCGATCAAAAATTTTAAACAAATGGCCTCCAAAATTTTGCTTCGGCTCAATTTTGTGGATTTTTTAATGTCGATTTTCTCATAATCGTATCGTTCTCTCACAGCTTTATAACAATTTAGACGATATCCAAAATCGAAGCTTTCATTTAACTGTGAGTCGTTATATTTGAGCACTCTTCATTTTGTTACCTTCAAACGTGTAATTTTCAAAATTTTTAGGAATGAATATGAATTCGCGTTTCCCGTTAATTGAAGCCAATTTCAATTATATACTCGATATAATGTCTCCATGAAAGAACTATATTAATTTATAGAATTATTAAGTAGCTCGCAAATAACAATTAACAGAGGTCGGCAAGTTCAGAGTCAGGCTTTAGAATTTTAGTCACTTTAAAGGGCCCTACAATCGTTGAGTGCGGGATTCGAAGATTATTGAACATTCGGTAACAAAATTTGTTGACGGAAGGGCTTCGAAAAAATCGTATACTCTGACATGTATATCTTCCGTAGACATTTGAGGAAATCCTGTTACATAAATATGAATACTGATTCAAGTCGGTGGTCTAAAACATCATTCATTTAATTTCGGAGGGAAAATTACAGCAATTCTGCAGAGTTTACTCAGTCAAAAATTGGTGTAGCTATTTACTTCCAAATTTACTGTTTCAGAAAATTCTGTTAAAATGTTGTGGAAGTTTGTAAGTTATCATTTCCGCGAAGTTAAGATATAATAATGATGTTAATAAAATCAATTGAAATTATCATATCTTACATATATTATAAAAAAATTTAATAAATAATGGTCGAGTATTTATCGATTTTTAATAATAATAATTAATCAAGTATCAATGAGACCACTCTTACTAAAGCAGTTCTTTGTCGTTATTCGTACTAGCGATATGAGAGTGGCTAGATGGCACTCTCATGTATTACTTCTTAAATATCCCTAGAATAGTTTGCAATGCTATATGGAACGTACATTTCTTTTTCCATCAACGAATATAAAATTTTCCTGCTCTCAAATTGAGACGGTATTCTCGGAGATTAGTTTTTCTGCGAAAGATTAGTTAATTTATGTTAAAAACACTAATTTCTGAACCATTAATCTTCGGAAGAAAGACAATCTCTCATTCTAGTAAAGACCGGAATGAGAATTTTTTGATGATCATTTGTTCTTTTTACCGTTGTATAAGTAGCTGGGTGGAGAAGTGGTATGAGCATAATATTGCTCTTATTTCAAAATATATCGCCCATAAAACGATCCCCGCTATTCAGATGATAATAAACTCAAGCAGGAATGCAGGAATGCAAGGGTTTCGATTTAAAAATTCCATGAATATTTGCGCCCGTTAGAGAGAAAATACAGGGACCGTTGTGAGTCCCTCGTTCCAGCTGTAAAAATCCGGAACGAGGGACTCACTCATTAAGCGGAAAACAATTCAAGCTAACGAAAACAATTATTGGTGCGTGAGTCATTCATCACAACCTCATGTTTAAGTCCCAGGAAGATTCAGCCCTCAGAGTTAATTTTCCCGTAATTGGTAGATACTTTAAAAATTTACGTCTAAACGTCTACGTATAAAAAAATTAATTTGACCGAAAGATTCTTGATTTATAAGTCGAATTTTTTGAATTTATGATAACTTCTTTGAAAACAAAGTTGTTTGAACTATGGCAGAGACCACATCACTGAATTGTTCTTATTAATAAAGGAGGAGGAAAATCTGTTAGTTAGAATTCCGAACTTCGAGTATTTCTCGTATAATATACGTCCAAAGAGCATGAGAATCTACCGTAATTAATTGAAGGCTCTGTGTCCGAAACTGGCCGTATTTTAACTTCCTATCTCACCTACGCTGTGTACTGCGCTACAAACTCTCCAAAATATAGCTTATCAAAGTTTTTCGTAGTTGTATGGTCGTCCTGTATTCTAACAGAGTTTAGAACTACCTTCTTATCGTGATACCTACTTGACTACGCTAGGCTTCCCCTCATTGATTACTGGGTTCTAGGTATGTCATAATCATTTGAAATCTATTCATAGATCTTAACCCTACGCTTCATAAAGCCAGAGACTATACTTGGTGTTAGAGAAAACATTTCAGACTCGATAAAACGAATCATTAATATGAGAATACCGCAAGAACGTATGCCAAATAACATGGTATGGCTTTTCTCAAACCAACTGCTTATCCCATAAATAAGATAACCTTACCTTCCTGTTGCAAAATTCAAGTGAGAATGATAAGAGAATTTCTCCCTTAAGGCATCTGTAGTAAAATGATTAAAGCCCGATTGTGTGGAAGTTAATTCTGAGAAGTTCCTCCACCCATCAAACAACTTAGAAATTCACATTTACCTTTGATTTTGAACACATATTGTACGTATGTTAGAAGACATGCCTCATGATTGATATAACGATACTCCCCCTCCAGTTGGGGAATCGTTACAATCTCGTACTAAGTTAACCTTACCTTAAAATGGAAGGCGATGCAGGGAATTCTCTCAGGGACCTGGAAACGTACCTCTTCTGATTCCAAACATTCCCTACCCCTCACATCTTAATATTCCAGACCGCTAAATTGTTCCTTATCAGATTCGTAATGAAATAACTCCCCTCGGCATGCTACTTGGAAAGACAACGTAACTGCTTTCATTGTGACTAACTGGGTTTTCCATTCGACGAATGTGAAAGCGTGAGTTAGATGGTTCGCGGGTTGCTATCGACTGATGAAGGGTGCAAATGCTGTCACTGTACGTGAGAATTCCGAGTCGATTGAATTCACCAACTAAATTCTTCCGAAGGAAATTAGCAGGGAGGGTTGCTTCGGGCCGTCCAACGCACTCTGTCATACGCGTCATGTGCGGCCTACAGTTGCGTACTAATGTTCGCCCAGCGGAGAATGCGTCCTTTTTCCCCGGAAATCCGTTCGGAGCACGAATCACATCCCATACATTCTCTGATTGATGGTTTTCGTGCGCATTTGTTTGCAGTAGAGCTCCCATTGGAGGTTTAATCTTTTAATTCTGCTTAACTAGTATGCTGAATCTTCCAGGCGCGCACAGCTTTTAGTTAAGTTGAATTATATCAGCAAAGATCAGTAGATGTAAATGATTCGGATATTTTTTCTTTCAGGAAAACCTCCGTTAATTTAGAAATTCCACGGATGTTGAAGATAGTCTCGAACTCGAAAGTGGTAAATGGGATTATTGTTAAAGTTTAAAAATATAAGATTAAATATGTGCTATCACTAAATATTGCTATATTGTAACTTTAATGTTATTTAGTAAAACATCCTGCATATTTCTGTGCTCGATAAAAGTGCAAGCAAGGGCCTAAGTTCCTACTTGAGTCATAAGAATAGAAAATAAACAGTTTTCATATTTTATATGGACATGAGAATATATTGTATAAATATGGACTTAGGCTAATTTTTATTGCCTAAATATCTCGCATTTATTTGAGTTTTGACCAGATTTTTATACCCTTACTTACGAAGACAGAAAATGATGACTGTGACATGGGGCTTGTCTAAAAGCTCTGGCTAGATATGTTGTTTGACTAAAGATTCGTTTTCGAGTTACAGTCCTGTCAGGCTTTCTTCACGTCTTGTTTTCCTTTGGATGGATGGAAAATGGATATAGTTCAAGCGTTCTGCTGAACTGCATGGAACACAGGGAGTCATAATGGAGCTTATCGTTTATTGGCTTAACAACATGGAAAGGATATCCTTCTTTAACCATTAAAGCACCACATATAATAATCATTACCGCGTATAATCATTTTAAGGAGTCTTTGGTGAAGAATTTGTTAAATCAACGAGCCCAAATGCCCCCCTCTTCAATGAAACGCATGGCCTCAAATTAACCTGGAGAATTGTAAACCTGGAATGAAAAACTAGTGTGCTTGAGGAGCACAGTGGGATAAATTCTAGGTTTTGAGATGGAGTATTTTACTGGAAAATCATCCTATCGATAGCTTGGTAACGATACTAGTATCCTTGGGACAACCTTGGGATATTGATACTATAATGATTTTAGCTTAACCACCTTGGGATATACCTTGATAAAGTTTAAATCATTACAGTATTATTTAAAATTCCTCACTACAAAAGGGACAAATGCTAATCTCCGAAAGGGTTATTAATGTCGTAAAACAAAAAATAGATATCATTGCACGCGATAGTTAATTGGCCCTCTTTGCTTTGCCCTCGGGCGTTTTTGATGTATTTTTTGCGTTTCTCACTTTTCTCAAAATAGCTAAAAATGAAAATAAAGGTTGCAGCCTCCAATTTTGTGACTATAGGGACTAGCTGTACATGCATTTGTATTTTACCTTCCTCTGATATAAGGCTTACTTACGTGACTATTTCTCAGATATTTTCAAGTAAATTTACGTTAGTTAATTTTGCAGAAATATATCAAACTTCGTGGTAAAATCATTCAAATGATTGACCTATAACTATGCACTGACCATAAAGTGTCTGGGAGATGGAAAAAGTTAAGGGTGATCTTCAATAAATATATTCTTTACAGGATACGAAATACTTTTATTCAAATTAATTTATAGTCAAATATCCGCCAGTCTGTGTTTCGTTAGCAATAAAATAGATTTTGGTTCACCTCATGTTCATGCACACTAATTTACTTTGATTTCTTCACACTCTACTTTACTTCGCGAAACAGCAATTTAACATTTAAATTGAATTCCCCATTATTAATACAAATGCTATCGGTGGAGAGCATTGAATAGAAGGTGATTATTAGGTGAAGATATAGGGTGTTAATTCTTACCGAGAAAAATTATGAAAGTATGATAACAATTTATGAAAGTAATATAGTCATAAGTACATGAATCAAATAAAGACTGGTAATCAATTTTAAGCCAAGTGTGAGCAATTAGAAAGTCTCTTAAACAATAATTGCTACTGAAAGAGAATTTTAATAACTACAGTATCATAATATCAACAAAAAATTAATTCGGGAACCGTTTCAGTGGCGTTTATCGCCATGCTAAATTTATCAGAGGATTGATAGATTTTAGTAGAATTCTGGAGTTGTTTTGTGGAAGTCGGAACGTGTAAAAGTTATAATTAGTTAGTGCTTTATTAAACTTTCTTTAATTGGAATTAGTGATAAGAGGAAAAAACTATATGAGGAAGGGTACAGTTATAATCCAAGATGGGCGTAATTACCCTGATATCTTTCTCAGTTCAAGTTCTCGAATTCATATCTCATGAAATGTCGATTAATTAAAGATTAGGTAAAGCCATGAAACTATGAAACGAAAATATTCGTCGAATGTTACATTTTTCGAATTATATATGAAAATGTAAGTAAATTCTCATAATTTTCCGTGTTTTGCTTCCAAAAATGTAAATAATAATGTTTCCGATTTTTCAGACGAAGGGGCTTTTGATAGAATAGGCGAACGTTAAAACGAATTCTTGGGGTTAAAATTTTGTGTCTGGATAAATGATTTTATCGGTCGATATGAGTAACTTTTGTCCAATATAATGGTGGATGTAAAATGACTCGGTGATATCAAAGATGGGAAAACTATTACGTTCGCTCTTATGTACGGAATGGATGCTTCTCCAAAAATTCACTCATGTGAGAAATCAAGGAGTGGGCGGATTTGAGCGAATCCTAAGAAAAGGATAATGTAATGGATTCGGAAAAGATACTTCAAAGGGAGGAGAAATACCTGTAAGGCATCACGGCTTTTGAAGAATCTTGTGCAATGTGTTTCCCACGTACGATCAATGTACCGCTGAGGGGAAATTACTGAAAAAATATTTTGGGTCACAATGACCGAATCTTCTCTTTTTTAGGGATCGCTATCTATATTTTTATTTTTTTTCAAGTATATTCGATGTTCGAATAACTAAGAAAATAAAGCCACAAATATTTTATTTGTCGTAAGTTACTGTATGCTTCGTCGACAGTATTATTTTTTGGCTCAAGATTGAAATAACTTGTCAAAACTATCCGTTATACGAAAAGGATGCATCTATAATCTTATAAAAAGGGATATACAAGATCTTTCTTTATACCGTTGACCTTAACACGTCATAGACATATCCATCGTAATCCATTCGTCGTTTATAAGTGTAAACGCAACTCCTTGTGATCATACCCTTTTATATAATCTCGTAGGTTATGTAGTCTACAATTTGATTACAGCATATCCTAAATTCCGCGATATGCCAATCTCATCTTTCAGCTGAAACTCGTATCTTAAACATAGGATACTTTACCAATTATTATTATATGCTATATAACCAATATGCTTTACCAATTACTATTATATGCTATATTACTTTACCAAGTATTATTGTAGTTGAAAATGTTGCATCATTTAATTTCTACTCATATACCTTTTAGTGATAAGAGAAAGCTATACTCTTCATCACAATAAGTGCATTCATCATCTGCTAGCGTAGTTCAATGATTACAAAAATTAAGATTGTGCATTTTGCATGCAATTGTAGAACCTTACCAATAATATTTAACAGAAGTATGCTTTAGTATGACTACGCAAGCCAAGTTTCAGAAGTGATAGGGATGTTCTTTGCCTCGTCTTCTAAATTCCCTCAAGTTTTAAAGCTGCTGACGCAAACCTTTGTGGAATGAGACCAAACGATGTTATAGGTTTATTGCACTCTGGCTCAACTCTTTGATAACCCCTCTGGGCCTTGGTTGTATTAATGCTGTGATCAGTTGCCTTACAGCTCTCACAGAAAACGTATCCACTTGTCCCCACTCTTTCTTTGTTCTTTAAACTTTTTGTCCCAAGACCCAGCAAAAGATAAATAGGTTCTGCTGAGATCCGCCGAAAAACGGGGCAAGAGTTTTTCACATTATAGTTTCCATAACTGACGCAATAAAACCTTGTGAGAAATGAAGGAAAGATTTTGAAACTGCTAACTGTGTTAACGTCATTCAAGCAATTCCTCTGATATTTCCTTTTAGTTACTCATCTTTCTGCACAGAGGAAAATAGTCATGTTTTAGATCGTGCCCCCAACTTTTCCGAATTTTTCGTTTCCTACGAGCAACTTATGGCTTCCTCGAAGAAATGTAATCTAAACTTAAGGTTAGGCAATAAAAATCTCGAATGGGCATACCTGCAACAATTTTTCTCATAAGGTCGTAAATTGTACAATTTTTGTGTAGCAACTGTTTTGGTATAAAAATTTTCACTATTTTCTGGAGTTATAGGTGACCTAGATTTTAGATGAAATTTCGGAAAGGCAAGTAGTAAACTGCTATATTAGTTTGCAGTAATGTTAAAAAAAATGTTACATTCATGAGCGTATCCAGGATTAGTCTACGGGGTGTTCCGAGCCGAGGATTAAATACAAAATTTCCTATAAACTGGGGGCAGGAAAAAACAGGAAAAACCGCCCGAAATATAATAAAAATGGAAGCAGATTTAAATTTACATGTACACCCTGTATGTAAATAGTGAGGTATGCAACACTAAATATTTACATTTTTGTTTTCGCTTTTCTATAATTCGTTTAATGAGCATCTTTTTGGATGCTATTGTTATTTTTTGTCCTATTATGCAACTACCATTAACATTAAGATACGAAAAAGAGACAGTTATTGTCAGATATTCTCATGGAAGTTTAATAAAGCTAGATAAAAGGCCAAAACAAAAGAAGATTACTTTACTTCACTGCTGCAAAAAGAAAATATTGAAAATGAAATCATGTGGATGAATCTCAAAGATCAGGGTTTCGGAGTTCCAATATTCGAATGTTTCATTAATTCCTTTGAGGTTGAGCGACATTTCTACAAAATATAATCAATATGTGACAGGGTACCCTCATACCGTGTTTTAGTATCCTCTCTAAATAAATATTCATAGTCATATTTAAGAGCTAAAGCATTATCTAATGTATTTTAAGAATTTTAATATTACGGTTTATTATCCGTTGCTAAATAGCACGAAATTAAAAGTCTATAACTTTTGAAGGAATTTAAGAAGATTGAATATAAATTCCAATGAAGAATGTTCAATTTGACAAGGTTTTGAATTACGTAAAATTGACATTTCGCAACACGTACGACCATTATCCTAAAGGGTTTTAAATAGTAATTAAGAAAGTGCGCAAAAGAGCTGCATTAGATAAACTGGCCCAAGGGAAAGTTTTGAGGAAGGGAGTTTTATTTCCAATTATTTTATTTACTTTCTAGCGTACAAACATGTTAAGCCAAGTATGCTAAAGGATTTTACTCTGAGAAGTGGAGAAAAAGTAATTATTATAACAGCCACCTTCAATTCTCGGGATCTAAGAAAATCTGAACGCGGCTGGAGAAGAAGATGAACTGCGTACCTTACTTATTGTAGCAGTTTCTGGGTTTTTCACGTTATTTTATCGGAAAATATCAAATTCTTTATCAGGTAATTTGGATGGACATTTTCATTAGGACAGTAGAGAAATGAATAACTAAGACACTTAAGCTTGTCGTCTTTCGATTTCAAGATAAAAATAATATTTTGCTATTATCTCTAATATTTTGACTAACTTTCCTTAACAATAGGTTTTTACCTTGCAATTCAACGCAATTATTTCTTATTTATTGTTTCGAAAGTTCCTCAAAATGCCTTTTCGTATGGCTTTCTGGCTTCGATTCTCGATTGAAAGAGACATAAATGTATCGAATGTGAGAAGAAAGAAAAGACCGTGGAACATCGACATCTTTCTCGAACGAGAAGTTTAAAAGTGCTCCACAATAGTTTGACGCGAGCTGCGTTCGAAGTAGTTTCCTTTGGGGAAATATGTCGAAACTCTTTCAAAACCAAAGGTTGTATAATTAGGAAAAGTAAATATTGTTGACGTGTTTCGCTAACTCTCCTTTCTTCCAGGAAGATTGCTATACGGCTGTAACGAGATAGAATATGATTTCAGGGAGAGTTTTCATACGTAATCGGGCTTTTAATACTTTTTGTCACAGACATTCCACAATCACGTCTCCTACCATTTCCGAGCGGTGTCCATAATTCCATAACTCTCTCTTTATTTTTACCCATTTACTTTTTTATTATGTAAATTACAACTGAATAGTTTTTATAACAATAATAATAAATGTATTTATTCAATGACATACACAAACATGTATAGGACATTTCATTACAAGGGCAGCTACAATTATAATATAACAAATAATTGCAAATATCTGTACTAATATCTATTAAATTTGAAGCTATTACAATATTTTATACGAGTTATAAATAACTTAGCAATTACAAATATACATTAAAATCACTACACATTTCATTACAATTAAAAGAAGTTATATTTTATAATAATTATGTATTCTGTTTCATTATATTCTAATTAACATTTTTTCATTGATATACTCATCCACACTATAATATGTTTTTGTCATTAGAAGTTTATATTATTTTTATACGTTAGATATTAATATAACCAAGTATAAACTGTTTTTTCTATTTAATGCAGTCGCAAGTTATTCGTTACCAGTTGTCTTTGCGTTTTCCTGCCGCGGAATTTTTCTGTGAATGTTATCTTTTCTGTGGATATAAAACGCTTATTTACCCCACAAACTCCAACATTTTCTTTCCAACTTCCACTTTCATGGCAATATAAAAACTATTACAGTTATCTTCATTTGCAATAATAACTGTTTCTCTTTTGGATTTATGATCGAAATGTTTCAAGAGTAGCTCCGCATGCAATTGATTGATCAAATCTCATTGATACTATCAAAATTATTATTATGCGAACTAGCTGCAAAAAGTCCATATCCGAATGGAAAATAAGGATGAAATATATTAACTCGAGCTTGCGTTGCTCTACTTGAGGTAAAAACATATGTTGCGCTCTTCACTCAATCGGCGTTGGAAAAATTCCGATATATCACAAAGGAAACTAAAATGATATTGTGTGCTCTTATGAATCGTGCATTTCATGCATGTACGCTGAGAAGTGGCGAGTTAAATGAAAGGTAGCTGTTAACCTTTCCACTGTCTCTCAGTGAAGTACGTAGTTACGCTGGAATAATCACTCTTTAACGAAGAACGTTTGGGAAACTATCGAATGACTCGCAAATGGCGCACACGGGGAAAAAATTCGTTTCAATAAATATTTTCTCGTTCGCGGGGAATTCTCTGGAAACAACTGGTATGTGACAGGGAAGCCTCAATGTATCACTTCACACAGTTTTAGGAACGCGTACTGCGGAAATCCAATTAATTATCTCGTTGGCTAGTGTGTTCGCATATAGTGTGCCTGCACGAGATTAATTACTCGCAATTTAAATGCAGTGATAGAAATTGCGTCTCTCTGAATCTTTTTCGACACGAAGTTGAAAATTTACGTTGGAAAGGAAGAAAAGTCGAAATTGAAACATCTATACGATTAGAGCTTGCGAAAAAAGTTTGGTCATCGACGAACTCATTCTGTGAGGCAAGTGATTTAAACGGAAATTGAGCGATTTTCCTACTTCCCTTGAGAATTAGGAAAATTCAACGAGGATCGACTGATATTAGAGGTATTACAAATGAACATTAGGGGAAAACATGAGACATAAATGGCGCAGAAAGATTGAATTTTCTATCGCCGGTCACAGTACTCCGGTTAAATGAATGGCATCATATTTGTGACTTCATCGCTGCGGCAAAATTTCATTGCAAATTCCGGTGAATTACATCCACCTTTCTCTTGATTGATTACGTAAACCATCGAAGGGCAGGTACTTTTCCATTTCCAAACGCTGGAAGCTACTCGAAATGATTGCTAACAATTGGTCGTTTGATCGGCGTCTCCTTCATTATATGCTAATTTCTTTAATCGGATTATTGTGTTATTAAAGGTCCGATAGGTTATGAATCCTACAAAATCAATATCCATGGCGAATATCCAGCCTCCATGTGCTTTTTAGGTTTGGTTTACATTAATGTTCCTCGTAATATCAATCCTATCTCCAATCCCCGGTTTTTATCTTAGTGGATAAAAACTAGATATGGTATGATATTTAAATGTCTTACCATTTTGGTTTGGAAATGACTTCCTACGATGGAATTAAAGCTACTTGGTAATCTTTAATCTCATAAGGAAGTAAAATTTGGTAGTCAATTTGCAGGAAGTATCGAATATGTTATCGATAAACGAAATTATAAGAAAAAGCAAGTCCTTGAACAAAGGTATCATCTTCATGCATATTAAATACAGTATTATTTATATATGTGTACAGATTATGTTGGATGCTATTGTTATTTTTTGTCCTATTATGCAACTACCATTAACATTAAGATACGAAAAAGAGACAGTTATTGTCAGATATTCTCATGGAAGTTTAATAAAGCTAGATAAAAGGCCAAAACAAAAGAAGATTACTTTACTTCACTGCTGCAAAAAGANTATATATATATTTGTTTTTACCAAAAGGCTCTATGAAGGCCTGCAGTTTAGATTAGTATTAATGTTTCAGCGTAAAACTGCAGGTATTAATTGGCAAATAACGCTCATTTTAGACGTGTAAAAAGTGAATGGAAAATATTGGATATTTAAAGTGGGAAGGGTTATGGGGTTGGGAAGAGATTGTAAATACATCCTCGGTGCGTTCGAAACAAAATCTCTATTTTAAGAGCTATTCCTTTAGAAACTCAAACATTACCTTTAGAAATAAATAAGAACTAGCTGAGTAGAAGAAAATAATTCCGGTAAAGAAAAGGTGTAAAGAGACATTAGCATGAATGACAATGTGCGCATTATCTTCCACGGCCTACTTAATTAATTGTCGCTTTTATTATAAGCTCTGAAACTGTTTTTGATATTAATTGCATTTGTTCAGTGTTTTTTTTTCTCATCTCACTATCCCACTTAAAGCTTTTGTCTACCCTCTGTCTTTTCATACACACGGAATATATCTTTTGTGGATACAGACTTAGATTCGGAATTCTCAAAAATGTCTGCCCATTGAGGTAAGAACGTGAAATTTTCCAGCGAATGCTTGAATTTAAACGTAGTACATTTTACTGCGAATGCATTGAAGTTATTATTTCCGTGAATGGATGCTCCAATTTGGAACTGGTATTTTCTTTCCTCCATTTCAAGTACCCATTATTCTTTCTTGAAAATAACCTGAAGCTAGGGGAAACGAGAATTTACAGAAGGAAATCGTGGTGGAATATAAATCACTTTATATAAAAAATACTAGATAAATGGCACGAGAATCCTCCGTTGAAGGCATTATAAGTAAGAATTTGAAGGATATGCCTAATATACCTGCTGATTTCTTTAATGAAATCGGAATTGCAAATTAATTAAATAACCGTACTTGAGTTGAGCAAAATATAATCATAACGAAAAATTCATGCATGTTAAGAATTAAATAAAACGACGAATGATTTAGACCCTGGTTTTGTTGCAATCCATATATAAGGATATATTTCCGGAAGCAAAGCGAATACGGAAAATTGGGTGGTTTACCTTAACCTCGAAAAATACACTATACGACAAGGTTTTTGATGAGTGGCATCATCATCTGATATAGATTACTTTTAAATGGAATAAGTAAACATAATCTATTTTTTACGTACCCCAGGCCTTATGATGATGCTTCATATAAAAGCAATATGCGCTGTATACTGCGGTTAAGTAAAAATAAATCGATTCTTCCTACTGCTTTTAACTACCCAAAAGTTAGTCCAAGTCAAGTAGCAACAGAATTACGAATTTCACTCGCGATAAATAACTTACTAACGCATCATAATTCATGCGGTTGTATTAAAGCATAAAATTTAGCTCAAAGTTTTCATTTTAATTAAAACCACTCGCGATAATTATTTATTCCGTTTATTCTAAATGCAGTGGTCATGTGATGGAAAACTGGGAGTCGAGTTATAAAATTTCCGAGATACGAGCTTAGAACTGAAACCAATTAGGCTCATAAGTCGAGGTACTACTCCTCTTAGTTTTTACCACTCAAATGTTTTGTTATCTCCATTCTATTCATATAATAGTTTGGCGCATTTTAGTAATTCTGCGCGTTTGTTATGTTTAAATTTAATCATCTGATTGTGAGCTTTTACTCATGACTATGATTCTATGATTTTTTTTCGGCAACTTCGTGTACAATACCACCGATGAGATACGTACTTTTTTCTCGACTGAGTCTACGAGCGTCCCGAGGATCACTTTCCCCCATGGAGTAGAAATGGATTTCTTGTAAACGACTAATTTATCATCGTCATCTTTAACAAGAATCATTCTCCTGATTTTTTTCTTTCCTTTCAAATTAAAATTCTCTCTCCCGTTCCTCAATTTGCTGTTTACTCTCCCCTTTTCACTCATCCTCTAAGGACGATGAAACTCCTCTAAATCTTCCCAACCATATCGAAGAGTCTTAGGAATTCCTCTCTCTTATCCAGCCTTCATCACCTTAAAAAGCCTCCTCACGTACGACTCACGGCGTGCATCTCAGAGAAAACCCATTTTTCAAAATTCTAAAAGAGCTCTCCTCTCAGGGTGGCACCGCATCCCCTCAAACTACTCCCCATCATTCTCAATGGTACTAAAAATAATCTCTCCAAGTGTCCGTTTAAATAATCCTCAATCCCAGGATTAATCGTTAAGAATGTCCGAGAGTCCCGCTCTCAGCTCCCCCGCATTGCGGAGAGCAGCATCTCACTCTCTGTGATGAGTCATTTGGCTTAATCAGTGCGAGGGATGGTCAACGGAAGAGTGGAAGAGAAATCTCGGAGATAAAGATAGGGTGGAAATGAGGAAAAACATTACCTAACGCGAGACTTTCCGTCAAAGTAGCCTGGCTGCTGTAAAAGTTACGTAAGGATTGTATTCTCGAAGAGAGTGAAACCGATAGTAAAAGATCGCCAATAAATAAGAGATTGTACAGATATTCTTATCTTAGATTTTCGTAGATTTCTATCTCAAAAGGGTGAGCTCCTTCAGTGCATGTAGTAACAAAGCTGAAACTCTAATTCATTTGAAAAATTATAATTTTGGGGGTATAGAGTGTGGTCTTTTGTTGTTGTCATTGCTATTAAAAACGATAGTAGGAAGACATTTGTGGCCACGCAGTCAGCATTTTAACTTCATTTAAAATTTTTACATCTGCATAAATACCCTGCAAGCCGCGTGGCTGTGTGGCAGGAGATGTAAACACCTTGCGTTCGAGCTATTTTTTTAGCTTTTTGCGGTCGCGTGTTGCTCGTGGAGAGAATGATTCCTTAAAACGACTTGTCCTCGCATCTATTCATCTTATTTTACGCTTATTGTCTGATCGACCGAAGTAGCACGGGGTTGCATAATACCGATTACGTCCTCCGCTAATTTACTTTGAATTTGTCAAGCAATTACAGCCTAGCTTTTAGTTCCTTTTCTTTCGAAAATTCGCATCTTGAGGAAATTATTTTTATTATTTATTTATTTACTTATTTATATTTATATTAAGGCAATAGAAAATGCATAAACGTATGACCCAAAACATGATTAAGAAAATTTGTAAGGCCCATTCTTCGGTTATAAAACGACAACTTACCCCTCTAGCTGAGCACTAGCAGCTTCAGAGGATAATTGTTATTTGTTTACTGTAAATTATTTTAATAATAGATCCTGCCTGTTCGGTTACCTTATTTCCATATTTTATTCCCTAAACAAACATTTGCATTTGTCGAAGTGTTGAAACTGTATTCGAAAATATTATCCGATAACCAAATAACAACCAAGCTCTTTGTTTATTTCCACTGAGGTCAAGTTTTCCAACAGTGCTGGCAGTACGTCGCTATTACTTTTTCTAGATTATATATGATACGTGTGGATTAAAGATATCTTTAGTAAAGGTGTGGGGTTTAGGAAAAGCTAAAAAAAGTCGGTAGGAACGAAGAAAAAGTCCGCGGGCGATGTAACTTTGCGCTAGTTATTCCCAATCTACTATCTGTTAGTCTATAAGCGTTATGGGAATGTTCCTTGAAATTGTATGAGAATCATTAAAAGAAAGGAAATTGAATTATATGTTAAACTCCCTTCCTCCATTCAAAGGGAACATGGATGTCGAGGAAGATATGAGCCCAACCATAGGAACTACTAAGTAAGAACTTTTTCTAGAATCTCTTGGAAACCAAAAGTTTTGGATGGACCACATTAGATAAACTTATAAATAGAGAGGGTGAAGCTCCGTTTGGAATAGATAACCACCAATTCCGTAGGCGAATTTTAAAAGATGAGCTCCAGTGCTCGTCTTGTATTTTCCACTCGGAGCGATTATCAAATTCAAAGCTTAAACTTCGGCGAACCTCTAAAACACTAAATTACCGCCTCATCTTAGACAGAACGCAATATCAGAATTTTCGTGCGTTAGGATAGCGAGGGTTCAAGAGGTATGAGCAACTAATCACGCGGTAACTAACCCAAAGAAGGCAAACTGTGAATTCGTTCCCCTAAGTATAAATCGAATGGAGGAAAAAGAAGGAGAAAGATTTCGGGGGAAAAATTAAATTCCGAGGCTCCCCTCGCAGGTTCCTTCCCATTTTGTGCATATCTTTAACTCGCCCTCACTCAATATATATCTCCCCTCGTATCCTCAACATCCCTATTTTATTCATCCCATTATTCGTCTTAGTCCAACTTTTCCCATTCTCCTCAAATCCCCTTATATCCTCTTTCCATCTCTATACCTTAGCTTCTCTCATTACCTCTGCCCTTTTTCATTTCCCTTTCTACATTTTTATTCTTCCTATTTAATACCTCTTTCTACCTCTCCCTTCTGCTTCATTCCCTAGGCTTCCTCTTCGTCCCTTCCATGTTCTCTATCTTGCAAAGCATTCATTTTCTTATTATTCTTTTTATTAATCGATATTCTGCCCTCATGAGCATGCAAGGCGGTCTTTTCTTGTCTGGTCATTATTATAGAATTGATATTTCGGATACGCTCTTCTCGGGAATAATATTTCTTTATGAAGTAGCTAGATCCCAGGAAATGTTAAGTGGTACGCATTTTTCGGAGATTTTTAGTATTTCTATTGCCGGTTGTCTTTCATTTTCCCCTCTTGCAAGTGGCTTGTATCGATTCCCACGGAAGAGCCATTCTTATATACGCGATCACAGATTTAGATATGCTACTTTCATAACATTCACTAAACAGCTACTCTCCTCTCTTTATTTTCTTCTTTAAATTAGTTTCGAGGGAAAGTTTAGAGCATCAGAAAACATAAATTATTATTAATTAAAAGGAATATCCGATCTGTAAATAATATTCTTTCTAGTGCCCTTTGATTCGAGAGTTAAGTTGAAGAGCGTGAAAAATACAGTTGCAGAAGGCCTCGCCAAAGCACTCGCGTAATAAAAGAACTCAAATGGCCCCCGGCAGGTTGCTCCTACATGGCGTAACTTGTACCCACCTTCTCTCAATATTTACACAGACAATGCCATACAGAATCTCTTTCCACTCCTTACTGCGCATCGGAACGCCATTGTTTTTATGGAATGTTGACCTGCACTGATGACCGACAGTTATTTATCGTAAAGGATAAGTACTGAAGATACAATACATTGCCAGCTAAGATAATGCTTTACATTTGAGATAAATATTGGGCATTTCACATCTCGTGTCGTTACAGTGAGTTTCAGCTAATGAAAAGCACTGGTGGCATAACTATGGATAAAAGTATGTCGTTGAAACGAACTTTTAGTGATATAACCTTTATTTTATTTGGTTAAATGAAAGCAGTCTAAAATAGCTACTTCTCTCGGTGTTGCTACGCCACAAATGGAACGTTATAATTGCTATTTACCAGGTAGGTTGAGGAAGTGCCCATATTGGTTAACGCTACCCCGCCTGGTTCCTTGTTGTTTGAAAAGCAGGTATTTATTCCAAACTAAAAAAACTCGTATCAATGGATCAAGTATGCCCTTAATTCACTCATTTATATCACAATAATTTGATTACCTTAACTCATATTCGCGAGTCAATGTAGAATGTTCAATGCACCGCAAAAGGGGAGTGTGTAAGAACAAAACGTGGGTAAATACATCCCCTGAGTGATGCATTGGAGTTAGGAGTGTTTGGGGCTTTGCGGCCTTGAGCCTTTGTCAGTCGAGTGAACGCACTTCACGTAAAGGGGCCGTACACATCCTCACGCAGTAGAGCACACACATTATGGGCGGAGTATTTATTCCCGCACTTCTCTTGCCGAAGTCAAGACGATCGCAAGGCATCCACTCGAGTTCTCAAGATGGGGGATGGCGAGCGTCGAAAGCGGACATCGTAATTTCAATTTGGTCCGATTAAATTCATCTTTCCGCCCCTTTCAGTCCCTTCTCCCCTTTCTTCACCTCGTCAAAACTTCCCGCCATCTTCATTCCGCAAGGTCGCCATTTAAACGGGGATTGTGGAGCGGCCGATGGTGACGCATTCGCTCGACGGGGAGTCGTCGCCGAGATGTGGACTCACCAAGCAGTGGCCACGTAGAAAGGAATAAAAGGAAGAGTGAGTCGTGCGTGGAATTGTCGACTCCCTTTCTCATACACTCCAGTCTCCAAACAAAAACATCGCTATCCGGAGGAGAAACTTGGTCGTGAAACGAATAGATGTCTCACACATTAGTGGCGTCCTCTTGAACAAAAGGGGATTGCTTTTCTTCCATCACAACCCTTCTAACTCTTCATCCTCTCCGAAACTCTCTTCCTCTCTCTTTTACTCTTTCTTTAGTAATTTTGTCCGCCTGTCTTCTATCCTAACTTTCTCTTCACGATACGTCATTGGCGCCCTTAAAGCTCTAGGATTAAAATATCCTTTTAAGTCCGCTCGGGAAGTGGGAGGGTTTCAATCACTCTGCGCGGGTTCGTAGTGGTGCGATAGTTGTAAGGCGGAATAAATAATGCAGGGTGCAGAGCAATTTGACTTCGTTTTCGCTCTAATACTTTCAGCCATGTAAAAACACAGTAGGTTATGGACGTCATCCTTGCTGAATAGACCCCCCGGAAGGTTTAAAAAAATTGTATATGTGGATGGAAAAAATCAATAGGGCCATTAGGTAACCTAAGTATCCATCCATGTTGTTTCAAAAGCCTATCTTCAAACCTGTGCTATTTTACCTGATATATTTACCTAAAATGGAATTTAAATATACCCCGGGACTCTTAAACATATATAAATAGCTGAGAAGCTGTGAAGATGCACATAGGCCCTAAGTAAACATTCAGACTACCAGCGAGAGGTTGAGCATCACGGTTCGCTTATTCCAAGTTTCTCTATGATTTATAATTGAAGAGCATTTCGAGCGACCTAGACTCGAAAGCAAGGTAACTTTTGATTTCTTGCAATGCCTACACATGTATTAAATATCTGTTTTCTCGTCAGACCGTGTTACAGTCACCTATGTCTAAGTGTACTGTTTAAATAAGTCCTTTGGTTCACCGGAGAGTAATTCTCACCAAGAAAAGGAAGCGGCCTGCCTTAGACCAATGACCATATTACTTGATATTGTTGTTTATTACGTTTTATTACCTCCACTTTTAACTATTCCTATAGTTTCAAACAGAATTCATTTCAGGAATGTATGAAATTAAAAATGTGTAACGCCAACGTATCGTCCGCTGCTAACGAAGAAAAGAATGACAATCTGCTTACGTCAAAAAATAATCACATCTCAACCGTCGACAGTTTTGAGACGAAATCTAATCGGGAAGTGCGAATCGAAGACTCCGGTATCCCTGCGAACATGTGTCTACCAGATGTGTAATCTCCTTAGGGAATGGAATTAAAGGGCTGTCTTCTTGAATATACCTTTACAATACCAGGGATTTCTTTTCTGACGTCGAATTTAGGATCATTTTGTGAGATGCCTTTGCAGTATAAGTTAGGGAATCCTAGACATCTAGGATCGATATCTCACTTTTTTCTTTAGTGATATGGTCGTGGTCTTTAGACAGAAAAATCACCAGGTCACTGACCTTTTACGTATAGCCTCAGAGTTTGTGTCGTATATAGGTATATATATCCGGATAAGCGTCTAAATTTAATAGATAAGCGTTTCTCCGGACGCAGGAGAATAAGGGAACCGAGATGCTTCAAGTTTTACTGGTTAACTAGCTGTTTACTTAGAGCCCATGTGGGTCATCATAGCTTCTTAGCTCATTATATACGTTTTAAGGCCCTTGAGGATATTACAAATTCCACTTCAGGTGAATCTATTTAGGGATAAATTGCTCCTTTTCGGTAAGATTGTCTCTTGAAACTATGAATGCTTCTTTATGTATCCTAACGATCTCCTTTCAATTTTAACCAAGTGTACATGACTAAAGCCTGTTAGTAGGGGCCCAAAGTTTCATCGTGTATCGCTCATAAGGTTTTTATAAACCGACTACAGGGTAAGACCGTCCTTTGCTATAAAGAAAACGTTTCCACTAATTAACGATTTACACATCGGCATTTTTTACGGAATGGAATTCATTTTCTGTATTAAAATTGTATTCAATATCTTGTAAGTAACGTTACTCTGTCAATTTAAATTAGCAAGATGTGTTCGTTTTATTTAAGCATAGATTTTTATGGAGATTGATGGGAACTTTCGGCATTAAACTTATCACGTAGTTCATTCATCAAAGTAAGACACAAAGTTATTACGAAATTCTAAAGTAAGCGACTTTTTCTTTCAAGGCCTTTCGAAAATGAGTACAATCGAGATCTGTGGCTAATTTTTAGTATCTAAAGTTAAACAGGACTGATCTAATTACACTCCGTGAGCCGTATGTCGGCAGATGAAACTTGCGTTTGAAGAAAGAAAGGGATTCTCCGAATTACCGACTTCTAGGTCCTAGAAATTGGTAATCCGGAACTTCACATTTGTTCCTCAAACGGGAGTCCCATCTGGCGACGGACGGCTCTCAGAGTGCTTTAAAACCTCTAATTCATTAACACCCGAGCTCCAATTTTCTTTCCTCGTGGAATGAAACTATATTAGAAAATTAAACATGACGTACACTCCGTGACGAGGATATTCAATCAAGAGATATCAACTGCGAGATGTTGAGGATGGGTGCCAAGTAGAGTAAGTAAACTTTTTGAGAAGTTTGAAGATGGGTAGTTTACATCTCATCTCGCCTCGCCTTAGGACATACCCTGACTGCAGCTGACGTGTCGAAATTTTAAGGTGATAAGCGTAACATGGGGCAACTCTCCAGCTACATAGCTAACTCATCTATTTCTATAGAACTACGCGCGATTTTGAACGTGGGAAGATTTTGATACGCGATTCTTTTGTGCGGTAACTCATAGAAAATTGTGAGGAAAAAGATTGGATTTAATGACGACTTACATGATCATCCATCTGTATGTTTTCCGTTATATCATTAAACAAATGAGTAAAGGTTGTTGACTATTTGCAGTGCTTGGTTTTCCATACTCCTGAATGAAAATAACAAAGTAACGCTATATAGAGGTTTAAAGTGAGGCTTTCGTTAAACCAGTAGCCCCAGTATCAGTATTGTCTGCGAATCGGCAAAAAATTAATAAACATGAATATAACTATGTATGGAAAAGCATTAAAAGCCATTAATAACTATGAGTAATTATCATCCATATATACTAATCATTAATGGTCAGCT
This sequence comes from Ladona fulva, assembly GCA_000376725.2. Classification (NCBI taxonomy): domain Eukaryota; kingdom Metazoa; phylum Arthropoda; class Insecta; order Odonata; family Libellulidae; genus Ladona; species Ladona fulva. Next base: position 835,861 of record KZ308256.1, read on the forward strand.
CAAAGAAAATGATTGTCTCGTCGGCAAAACCTAAAAAGTATCGTTGTACTCAGTTTATTTTCCTTCATTATGAATTATCGCTGCAGTACGTCTCCCAAAGTGAAGTTGGAATTTGTTAACCATATTTTTCATGCTTTTACGTATGTTCAGGCATTTAACTACAATTTCCTTATTATAACGTTAGAGTGAAGCAAAATTAGATATTTAGTATTATCTCATGTGAACAAGAACCGTTCCGGAATGAGATTCGTTATCCGAAATGTCTTTTTCATTAGTTCTTTTTGTAGTAAACAAAATTCTTTTTATAGAAAATTATTATTCTTAATAGAAAATTATAAATTCTTTTTGTAGCAAACTATGATGGAAAATTTTTGTTTTCCTTAAATATCTCTAATTTTATTTCGTGTATGCATTCGCGAGCATTCTCCAAACATTTTATAATTGAACTATATTCATCAACCGAGTCAGAATAAGAAGAAATCTCCTATCACTTAAAACTTCGTTAGGAAGATTTTAAACCTCCTTCTTTATCACTATACAATCCTCTTTATCAGAATCTCTCAATAATGAGTGTACTAACTAAAATATCGTTGTATTTCTGTTTTATCGAAGATAATGTGTCGCTACTATCTGCAGAATTATACGATTTTCTAGTCAACCTTTCGACCTTGCGTTGACGGAAGACAGCGCATCCTAAGTAAGACAACGGTCGGTATATCTCACGCCGACTCTACCGTCACTTGTTTCTTGTAAATTAATCCGCACATTTCCGTTTCATCGCATCCTTTGCAGCTTCCATCCTAAGCCCCGCAAAACTTTAAGACAATCCTTGACGGTAATTGCTAAAGAATACATAGAAGAGTGACCAATTTAAATTGGGTTTAAGGCGCGGCCGCAGGTCGATCGAGAAGCGAAATGACTGCTGGGGGATGAAAACTGTTTCCTACTGTATCAGGCTTTTGGGATGAGTGGGTGGGGGATCGAGCGAGTTGAAAATGAGTCCTTAGCGAGTTAGTCCTAGAGGAGTTTCGGGGGATGGCCCGAAGGAGGCGGTTCTATTGGGATGGTTCCAGGGAACGTAGGAAGCTGCACCGCGTTCTCTTCCGACGAGCCCCTACTCCCTTGCCTGCTGATCCCCTGGGGCGGAGGCATTCCCTCTTCCCAAAAACTCCTCTCTATCCCCTACAACTCACCCCTTACGTCTCTCTTCCACCAAATCCCTCACTTCCTACAATTCTCTCCTACGCTTCCCTCTCCATCAAATACTCGAGGGAATTATTTTGCGCCGGAAAAAAGGAGTGGAAAAGATTTTGCGGGAGAGGTGGGTTAAGGAAGTGAAAGGTGGTGAGGATTTGAAGGAGAGGAAGTAGGATGGTTTTGAAAGCGGAGAGGAGGAGGGAAGTGGTGGAATTTGGTAGCATGTGGGAAGTGTGGAGTTCTTGCGACAAGCGTAGGTGACGAAGGAGGATAAAGAATCTGACGAAAAGTTTAAATGTGCGGGGTTTTATGGGTGGGATTTCGGATGCTGACAGGAGGGAGAATATCACAGCTTTTGGACGGAGATATGGAGGGAAATCATTTATTTCCGAGTTTCCCTCTCTAATGAGGTGTTAGTAGATCTCTATCGTTATATCCTTTGAGGATTTGGTTTATTTTACTTAAAGTCCGTCTTATCTTTATATATTGGGATACTTAAGAAGAAATCTTCTCGATGGTAGACTGACGTTATCATTCCGACATATCATGACGACACATCTCCGCGCGAGAAAATTTGTGACGATGAAGTTGAGCGATAAAAAGTCTTGGCTTTGGGCTGACTTTTAATTGAGAATTTATTCCTGATATTAGATTATCAGATATCTCACCGTTTCGGGAATCATTTTTCAGATTTATACGTCTTACTCAGACGACTTTAATTCCGTCTAAAGTTTTTGTAGATTTTTTTGTGTGCTGCGATAATAAATACTCTCCCGAGGATATTTGCACGGAGAGTAGAGTGAGAGAAAGAAAGGCATTTTACAACGAGGTTTTCTGTAAATCATTTGAAACTTCCAACTATACTTTATTAATTAAAAAACAGTCAATTCCAAATTTCGATTTCTTACAGTAACAGCTACCATATCCTGATGTATTGAGTGGAATTCATTATTCTTTTAGTATAGGATAGGGGAAAATATATCCCACATTCACTTTTGTCTTTAGGTCTCAATAAAAGAAGAAAAAATTCGACTGACTGACTGTTAATATTAGATTGGCTTTCAATTGGTAATGTCGCGGTAAAGCGATTGTACCGAAATGTCGAAATTCTAGTTCAGTCCCTGCATCTTATGCCACCGGTGATGCATTTGGCAAGATTCAAGAATTGACCATTAGTGGCGCTAGAGTAACCTTCATCTCTTGGCACACATACTTCTCATTTTTATCTCGATGACTTAATTCTTCCCATTCGTCTTTTGCTAAAGTATAGATGAAAAATTATCTTTCGCACGCTTTGGTCTTAGCTTCTCCAAGGGTGACTATGCTGAGTAACATCATTCGTCTTCTTTTTTCTCAATGAACGCTCCGAAATGTTATTCATGACTTCATTTTGCTGAACTTACAATGACCATTTAATTTATATATAAGCTCATGAAGGAAAGCAAAGGCAAACTACGCCTCTCCTCATCTCCAAGTATGCCTCATCCCCTCTCTAAAGCATTTGCTAGATTTTATGGTAAGGGAAAAAGATCGAGAAAAATAATTCAGGGAAGAAGCGTTCGGACTGATGTCTTTTCGCCTATATATTTTTTTTCCTTTCCACTGATTTTCCCGCAATTAATATTGGAAGACATAATTTTCAACGCACATGAATTTGAAAATTGAAATTCCCTTAATGGAAATCCTTATATTTGACGGCACTTTAGCTACAGAAGTCAATTGAATGTTTTCCGACATCCTCAGATTTTGGCAAAATAATTGAGAGACTTCGAGATAATTCGAGAATTTATTTCCCTTCTTTCTCCTCCAGCCTCTCCCTTTATACCGGTCTAGGTAAAGTATTATCTTGTTTATTGACCATATTTAGTCATCTTAAGTTTGAGAACTTCTTTCTGACTCTCTACGAACTAGATCCCTTCATTGGCATAACATACGTATCCTTAAAGCAAACGAGATTGTTTTTTAGGTTGAAGTTGCTCAATTAATTCGGAGATTCTGTTTTGGAGGACATGGTAGATATTGTGCTTGAAACCTGCTACATATGCCGATCAGATACTGCAAGAAAAGTTGGCAAAGTTTGGGATACAACGAGCAGTTGTAAAGATCGATTTTCTTTGCGACACAAACAAGTTAGGGAAATTGAATTATGATGTATGCACAATCTGCCACTCGCCGGACTGCAGCTGGCACAAGCGTACATGTAAAAATATGTACAGCCGCTCCGTTAAAGGTAAGGCGTTTTGGGATTCTTACAAAAATCGAAGAGTAATTGAAGAATTTCGAGAAGCGGAGAAGGGAAATGGCCCACATGCTCTTTTTATACACTAAAGATATTTGAAATTTTAAGGACTTTATCTCGCGAAGATATTAAAGGTCGTGTGTTGTTCCGATGAAAGGTTTGAGGAGGGAGCGGAGGAGAGGAGGAAATACGAGCGTGTGAGCGTTTTGAAAATCAATAAAAAAGAAAACCCCCTCGCAAAAAAATGAGTCGGTGGGCGTAGTGATGAAAGAACTTAGAAAGGGAAAAGTCCATCGGAAGAGAGGGAAGGGTTAAAGGGTGCCATAGACAGAGAATGAGGGAGATAAAGAGCGGGAAGAAGACGGAGAGAGTGTCGAAAAGTGGCTATAGGGTTTGGGTTATTGATGGAAAATGTGATAGTGTTTGGTGGATGGGTACTTGTGGGAGGATTTGAGAGAGAAGGTGAGGCGTTTGGGAAGCCATTTTCGCGAAAGAGTGTGAGCACAGAGGAATAAGGCAGTGCACGGCAGGGGATCGGGCTTAGTACGTTTGAGCGCAAACCTAGCGCCATTTGTCTCTTTTTGTTGTAAAGGAGAACGATTTCGTAGAGCGAAATGCCGTGAAATTCTTGTAACGGGGTTGGCCCCGACTCCTTCCGAGGTCGTAGATGCTGAAACGTTTGTTGCCTTTTCCTTCGCATTGAAAGGATTCCGTGTTTTTCTACTGACGCGCTAGATTTATGTTTTTTTCCCCTCTCAGGAAAATATTTCACCACATCTCGGAATGTTATTTTTGTAAGGAATACTTGGACTGCTCTCAGATTCCTCGTCATTTTTCCCTTTGTATTTTACAACATACTGAAGCATTTACAGTTTGTGAAAATGTTTGAGTGTCGCCCGAATAATCAGTGATTTATTCCGGTGTAAACTCCGATAAAGTAGGAATAAAAATTTTTAAATGATTTCGTGTTGTGAGTTTTGATGCCATAGGTCATTTGTTAGACGAATCAAAGCTTGATTATGGTGTAATATATTACGATAAATGATAAGAAGATCGACGATCCTATTTCTTTGAATAATGTTTGTTTTCGGGTATCTAAAAGTCGATCTTTCTGATTTCGAGCATTCCATAGGTGATGCCCTAAATGAGAGATTGGAAGAGAAATGCTTTCTAGTCCTACATTTTTTTTCGTTAGATGTTTACTATTAAATGCTTAACTTTTAACTGAACATAATACCACGGACGGGATATGTTTGTCCCGTTGAAAAACGTAAAGTATTTTCTTTCGTTTGATTGCTTTCATGGAATGTTGGGACCTTGTGAATCTTACTAAATGATGGGGTATTCCTTTCTGGAAAAAAAATGTTACGTTTGTACGTATTACATTACATTTACATAATTTTTAAGTAAATATTAAGAATGCCTAGAACTGCGGAAAGGACACTTTTGTCTCATTAAGTGTCATGGTCGGTTTCTCATCAGAGATCGGTCGTTCACGCCAGTATTGCTTGTTAATCATCCAAAAAACGTAACTCCTCCACCATACGTCAACTTCTTAGGCAGATTTGCATATTTTCTTGTTATTTCTGTGTCTTTATAGCATCCTATATTGTCAAAGTGAACCTTACGAGAGGAGTTTTTGAGGTTTGAAGGGTGAGTTTCATTTTTTAAACTTGTGACTACAATTTATAAACATTTTGGAGAAGATTGAGCTTTGATTTATAAACAAAAACCTGCTTCAGTGAGAGAACCGGACAAGTTGACATGAGAAGAACGAAAACAATCGAATAAGCGCTTTCCAGTCAATGCAGTATTTCTCATCAACAAAGGCTTTTCCACGAGGCTATTGCGGATTTGCTAAATGCTCTTACGGGAGAACAATAGGAAGGTGAAAAAGTAGATATTATTACACAAGAATAACAAGTGTCATAAATAACGACATGACTGGAACTCGAACCCAGATTTCCCACTTTCCGGGAAGGTATTCTAAACACGGAACTACCATGCCACATCTATTCCATACTGTTTAGGGATTAAGCATGACTTCATCGTGCAAAGAAATTCACCTTTCCTTAAATCCTAGATATTATTAGTCGAAGTGGTTCTGATGTCCCCGTCCTGGTGGTTCCCGTTGCAGATAACAAGTTCGAAAACCTTGTAGTGAAAGAAAAAGTTCTCATGAATGTGAATCCTGTTATAAGACAGTGTGTTACAAATGTCTCGCTGCTATTCGTGTGTACGTCTTGTTATCCAATGTATAACAATGAAGAAGATACATAGTTATCTGAAAGTAATTTAATTACCTATCCAGCATGCCATATACTGTACGTAACTGTGGGAAATATATTTCAGTGCCTAATACGGTGACACCGTTGCAGTGTCTTTGATATATGTCTTTGATAAAGAGATTTACGTTAACTATAAAAAAGGCCACGATAAATTTTCAGGCTGGATTTGTGAAAATATTCATATCGCGTGTAGAATAGCGTTAACTGTAGTATGAGACAATAGTATTAAATTCGAAACTAGACAACGTTCGCGTGCGTACTAAATCGTTTTATCCTAAATGGAAAAGAAATTCTGATTCTAATGAGGTGGGAATTTTAGAGCAAGCAATAAAAACCTCGCTGCTCCCGTTAACGAACGCATTCTTTCCTGTTTGATCACAAAAAGAAAAACATAGAAAATTCAACAGTTTAGCATTGTTGAGTTTTAGGGTTACTTTTACCTATTTCTATGGACACAATCAACACTTTAGAATGCTGTCCCAACAATTCGAAACGAATGAATGTCTCGCTTTCCCCTGATTCGCTGCGTTGGCCAAAAAGTATCACCTGTTTTACTCATAATTCCTCGCAAATCCAATTCAACCGAAGGCGCATGGTGATTCGGAGCTTACGGAGTGTATGAATTTACTGTGCTGAAATACCGAGAGCAGCGAAGGATACAGTGCTTAGAACTACTTTTTATAATCACTGCCATCGGAGGAATAGAAGTATGATGTAAAAGCATTTGTGTTATCGACGTGTCTCACACACGCGAAACATTTGAAGGTGAGTGTGTTTAACGTATGCAAATGCAATCAAAGATTCTTACCAAAGGTACTCGTAGTTTGGCGGAATAATGCCATTTGTATTTACTATTTAGTGAATATGGATTCGCTAGAATTACTTATTACAACTTTCGCCAATAGCTCTAAACTTATATTTTTCTAGGTCCTAGGCAAATATAACTACTGCAGAATAGCATTAGCCCAAGAAGAAAGGAGTAGAAGAAGAATAGGAATAGGGAATAGATAATTTCTGTAACTTTATATTTTATTATTACTTTTAAATGTATGCATAAATATGTTGTATATTTTAAATATATTTTAAACGTATTACTTTTAATGTGAACATTTTCATTTGAATGTGTCTATGGCGTGACAAGGTCTCGATTTACACCGTCTTATTAATATTAGTATTAATAGTAGTATATTAAATTAATTCATAGGAATACTAAAACATTCCTGTGTAACTTCATTCCATTCCATAGTCATTTTACGTCATTTTCTGAATAGTAGCGCTGTTAAATTCAAAGATTAATATAATTAGGCATTACGTTCTTAATAGTAATATTAATTTTCAAGAGGAGTAGATTTCAGAGTTGTATTTGTAATATTAATATTTCGATACGTCGATGGAACCGAAAAACTATTTTGAATCAACAGTTTTAAATCATATATTCAACCAACGGATTTTTGGAGGCAATTCAGAGACAACCGTTCGGATGTCTCTGAATAAGTTATCAACAAAAGTGGACGAAAAGTTATGAGTGTGTTTTTCCGACCCTAAAGCTTAATCTCTCCTCGCTTAATTCCACGCCAACGAGTAAAGATGGAACATTTTGGCAGAAGATGTTGCTTTCCACGTCTTTCCACTTCGTCACCCAAATATTTTCCTTACTGCTCGCTTCAATTATTCACCCTTGAGTAGAAAAACATCGAAAAATTATCGTCTCGACAAATTCCTACATTTCTCCGATTTTGATTCGTAAAAAAGGAACTCTCGTACACGCCCCGAATTTACCTTGGCTCCTTTTTCCTATAGCGCCCGATTCCCGGCCTGCTTTTTCTCTGCCAGTGCATAAAAACAATGGAAGAAACGCACATTTTCTCCCTGCTGTGGCAGCCAAAACTTAATCCGCCGCTTGTACCACTTCCCTACGCCTACGGATCGGATCAAATCTTAGCAAGAAAAAAGATCCATCAATTACTTCGCCCTCTTAGCTTAGCAAGGACGACGTCCACGACGCAAATGTCCCGAATCTTGGGGTGGAAACAAGTCCCGTTATAGGGAAAAAGCACGCACCTGAAATCCGTATGGTTGCTAGAGTCCTGGGGAGTGTACGCTTGGTTTATGGATCGATTGGTTGGCAGAGGGGAGAAGAGTTTTATCTCGAGGAAAATCCGTCCCTCGTTTTTGCTTCGTATGGCAGATGGGATGTATTGGGTTGGGACGGCAGAAATGAATGTCGAGGTTCGAGGTTTAGTCATAGGACGTGGGGGTTTGGACGAAATTTTAGTCGAAGAGGACGACATGAGGAAATTTGAGGCTGATATTGAAGATGGCCGTTGGAAGGCATTTGCCTCATTTTGCAATAGCTCACCACAATTCTCAGTTTATTTTCAGTGGGATGTGTGAGTAGATCGATACTAATTGGAAGGAGCGTTATTAAACATTTTCACTTTATGTCTGTCGATCACCAATGTAACGTGTGGTGGGCCTCTTCGCGTTCGATGGTTTACTAGGGATACTTACTTTCTTGCAATACTAGCCTAGTTAAACTGAAATTCACACAATGTAGAATGTTTTATTATAAGGACTATCACGAGGCATTACTCTTGGGACTTTATTCTTTGAAAAATCACGCCAAATTTTGAAATTGGGAAGGAATAACCTTTATTTTTGATGATTTTTGCAATGAAGATAGAATATAATTTTATTTCTTCCATCGGAGTCTGACGCATCTGCATTTTAAAATTTGACTGAAAAATCAAGATCCATCATCCCAAGTTCAAATCTAAGAAGCTGCACTAGATGCAACATGTAATCGATTGTGTGCAGAAATGAATTAAAAATCGATAAGTGATGATACTAATTGTATTAAAACATTAAATTACTCATGAAAAATATAAATGCATACACCGCTGTAGAGGAAATAAGAATGAAATCATCTTCTTGGCTAATTTCCTAAACCATGGACGAAAACGTCTCAAACAGAGGACGTAATTTATGTTTTTGGAGTTCGAGAAATGTAGGAATATTTGGGTACTTACGTAGTCTTTCGAAGTATTTTAAAAGTAAAAGTATTTTTTGTGAAAAAAGAGAGAATATACTTTGCTATATGGAAAATGTCGCGATATTTAAGGTTATGGCCCTGTATTGCTTGGTTGTCTAACTCTGATTTTCAAATGCTGATTTTGTATAAACAAATGCCTATTTAGTTGAATGTTCGGAAATGTGTCTGTTATTTAAGAGCAAGGAACATGTCGTTAATCTTGAGCGAATCCATGACCACTAGACTTGGTTTCTTTCCTTTTAAGTACGTATTTAATGACTCTATAGGGACTATCTAGTCTCATATTCGCTCAATAAAGCGGATTTGTGTTTCCGATTTCCTTAAAATATTATGAGCTTTAAAAAAGCTTTGAATGGAGGGCCAATCTTTCGGAGCGTAGTGAACGTAAGTGAACACAGTTTTCTAGCAACAATTGAATTTTTTTACTATCGAAGTAGTTTATTTAGAACGAAAATTATTACAACCATCCTAATACTTTTGATCTTGGGTGGTGATTGTTAACTTTGTTATCGATTTGTAAAATATTAGCAAATTTAATCTCATATCAATGTGATATTATTCTAAAGTTCAATAGGGGATTACACTTCTCCGTTACGCTAGAATTTCGAAATAATCACGGCGCTCCAATAGTTTATTGTGTTCACATAATTTTAAAACAATACCTTGAAAAAATGCCTAAAACAAAAACTGTACTGTTTATTTTTCGGATGAATTAAATTCTGTTAGTACGTAGTAGTATGAATTAAACAATCGCGACAGCAACGCCATCGCACAAGTGATGCAATGGATCAATGTGCAAGGAAAGGGTTCCTCTTTCTCTTATGTGTTCTGGAATTGTAAGCATAGCCTCAGCTGAGTCCATCCCTCTTAAGCACTAGTGGGCAAGTAAGCTAATCCCTCTATCACATGGCTTGGCCTTTAAAAAAAATGGCTACGAAATTCGAGGGGAAAATCGTTAAGATCTACATAAATATGTTTTAAGAACCAACTCCTGAGGTTCATGTATTATAGGCGAAGACACATGGGTAATATTACATTCACAAGGATATTCTCGTCTCTCACATAAATTGTTCTTACGGAGTCTGTTTGTATACTCTCTCGTCCTACCTGACGATTAATACGCACACGTCGATGTCAAGTATATGCGTTGCCGATGATGGAATCAAAAAACTCTGGCGTAATACTGAACCGAATTAATCCCCAGGTACAGAAAATATTCTGGCTAGAATGCTGAAAGAACTGGCAGAAAGCTTCGCCCCTAATCTCGAAATTATATTTACTAAGTATATGTTCGAAGGCAGTGTCCCAATAGACTGGAAGATAGCGAATGTTATACCTATTTAAAAAAGCGGATTTAAGGAGAACCCAGTAAGTTAGAGACCCATCTCATTCACTTCGCTCTCCTGCAAAGTAATGGATCACGTCGTTCTTAGCTCAGTTATGAACACCTGAAATATCTATTGTTTCCTCAATAAGAAACAACGAGGATTTAGAAAGGCCCGATCATGTGAACATCAAGTAGCTTTATTCGTCCACTATATGATTAAGTCTGCTGAGAGTAAAAAGCAAATGGACGCTATTTTCCGTGACCTCAAGAAAGCTTTCGACAGGGTCCCTCACTACAAATTAATTTACAAATTAATAGGTATTAAAAGGGAAGTAATTGACAGGATCAAGCATTTCCTCTACGAAAGAGAACAACATGTAGTACTTCATGGCCTTAGCTCATATAAAGTCAAAGTTATTTCAGGCGTACATTAAGGCAGTGTAATCGGACCTTTATCCTTATTGATTTATATCAATGACCTGAGCGACAATATTGACAGAAATGTGAGGGTATTTGAAAATTACTTAGGATTATAAGAGAAATATCAAGACGAAGACAGCAGTTTACTATCAAACGATTTAGTTCATATTCTAATTTATTAAGAATTATGAAACGAAATTTGACAAAGTACACAAACTAGAAAAAAACATATACAGGTGACAGGTTTTGAGGTAATAACCTCATTATTTGGCCAGTACGTAATTTGGATTCGAGACGACTTTTCATATTGTAGGTAGACTGTTCTCCAATTGACACTTGCATCGACGTCAGGGCGCGTCAAATTTTCATTCGTTAGGAAAATGTGCAAAACTCGGAATCAATTTTGCAGAACCTCCTGAGTTAATTACAACTTGAGAACTTAGGTGTTCATAGAAGACTATACTCCATAAGGTAACAAGTAGAAATACTAACATGAATGGTCTTTGGTTCGACTTCACAACGGTTTAAATTCTCTAAAACTTTCTTAGAGAGAAAATGTACAAAGTCATAAATATAATTCATACAAAATTCATAATATAAATATACACACAAGTAAAAGTTGCTTGAATACTGCAAGCTTCTGGAATATGATTATTATTTTTGCCCATCATAGGTCCCCAATTCCAGTTTATGTACATTGTATTTATTTATATATTCATATATAGCTTTTGAGCTTTTGCTGACTATGCAAGCCACAGATGGAGACTGCTACCCGATTCCCAGCGAGATTCAAAGTTTTCTTTCTCTTGTTATTAGAGCGATAATAATTATGATTATCAACTTTAGCTCCTCTCTCTCTCTCTCTCTCTCTCGATCCGGATAATTATTGGAGTGAATAAGTTTCCCCTTTGAGAGGGATACAAAAGGGAGAGTATGAAGGGGGGAAAAGCCCAACTTCCTTTTCTCCTACGGGTGAAACCGGAACGAGATCCGCGCGAAAATTTATTTCTTTCTCCGTCAATGAGACACCTCCCATCATCATTAGGCGTGGAATATGAGGGATGCGCCCGAAATCTACTTGCGCCCTCAGCACTCTTAAAATTGGGATTTCTCCGCACTCTATAATAAACTCTACGGCCCCAAACTCCAGACCGCATTACTCGTGATCGGCCCTTTGTCTGGCCGAGTTTGAACAATGATTTCTTCTATGACCGCTCGTTAGTCATGGAAAATTTCAACAGAGAGTTGTTGTTGGTGGGCGGGGGACTACTCTGCAGCTGGAACAGCGCGACTTTTATGTTTATCGCCGCCTTTTTCCGCCCTTCACTCTGCTCGTTTATTGTAAACCTCCCTTTTTCGTCCCGACTAATTTCGTCGCAGGCCTTGCTTTTGTTCAGAAATCTCTCCATCTCTTCCATTTGAGACGTTTTCTGCCCAAGTTAATCCCGTTCTTGCCTTCTGTAGAGTTTTACGCATCTCTGGTCCAGAGAGCTACTCATTGACGGCTAAGATTCATGCCCTAATCTCTCACATCACCAAATTGCGTTTCAAAATTGTATAACTTTGCTCGGCGTAATATTATCAGTAATGATACAATCCCATCTGACCACATTGCCATTTTGTCTAGGAGAGCATAAATTTTTTGTCATTATTCGCCTAAATACTCGTAACACACAGAAATTGTACTTAAAGTTATGTAACAGATCTCGACTGAAAACACTAAAGGTTCCGTTAATTGAGATAAATTATACAATGAGTTTTTATAAATTTGGAATAGATTGTGAAAAAGATGATTTAATGCTGTTAAATCAAATGCTTCACAACGTATTAGTAAGGATGAATCTTAAATATCAGGATAAGCTTGGTAGTTCATTGATTAAAACATATGGAAAATGATTCGAATCCCACTTAACAAGATATTCATCGCCTCGGATTATACCGAAGGATTAATCGTTTAACCCAGAATAAATTGGAGGTTATATCGTGGAATCGACTTTACACAAAAAAATTTGCTAGTTTTCAAAAGCAATATCTGCTTCATGACCAACCGTAGTGATATCACTCTTGTCGTTTGTTTCTTTAGCTGCTTTCCATTCCACTTTAATATAACGCTTCAGCTGCTGATCGAACCGCAAAAATTCTACGCCACATAGCATTGGAGAAGTTCACATTGCTTCCTTGTTCCTCCGTGGAATCATTTCCTCAGAACTTTACCTCTCTTTAGATGTTAGCAAGCTTAACCGTTCTCTGAGTCACATATTTTGTAAGGAGAGGCCTGATCCTGACTATTTTGACATTTTGCATAATTAAAACTACGTCACCTCCTCTCCCAGCCATTCAGTCAGTATTAAAACTTCTTTCCCTTTCGAGAGGTTCCGTCTATAGAGTATTACCTCCTTCTCGAATCCCTTATCCACCGCGTTTGAGGATGCCTCGGTTTTGTCCCGATAGATTGTTCCGTATGGAGCGGATTCGTCCCAATTAATTACCGATGGGTGAAATTCAATTTTGCAGGCGAAATTTCCAATTCGTTATGAATATTTTCGTAAAATTTTACATAAAATAATGATGATGAAACGTTTCGCTTCACGCATAACATCGATACTAGGAAAAGAATGTCATCCATACAAGGAAGAAAAAGCAGGGCTTGAAAAAATCTGAACAGTCAATGTATATTGCGTTAATCATCTCAAAATAGATTAATTAAAAATTTTACATCGTTTATTACCAGGAAAAACTTTAATGTCTATTTTAGGTAACAGCCTGTATTTGAGACCACGGGGAAACACACCGCACATAGGAAATTATCCTTCACACGGATGTTAACATTGGGTAATTTTAAATGTGATTTCAGAGAAATATATGGATATTATGTATAATCTAGATTTTAAAGAAAAGTGCGAGTGTGTGTTTGTAGTGAGCATGTATACATATTTTCGCTTAATACCCGAATACCAGAAGTCTCAAATCTTTCAAACTTAGCACACCCTCAGGGAATAGGTTATTTTTTATTTACTTGATGGCCCCCGGTTTGATCACAGACTAGTTAGACTTTCCTAGACTATAGTTAAACTTCATTTTATCGGTTAAAGGCTTTACTCGTTTCGCAGAAAATCATTAGAAATAATAGTCTAACGTAATCGAAAGAAGCGTCGAAAAAAGGGAAATTAAATACAGAATGTCATATTTGCCATGGGTTTAGTATCTAAATTGCATTAAGTTATTTGAATAGGTAAATCATTTTCTAACATTATCCTTTTGTGAACAACTCTAACAGCCCTTACAACTGTTGAATCTGCACCGATGCATTATCCCTTAAGAATATTTGAGAATCTTGCTTCATCTAAAATTTATGACAGGAATAACGATTGAATACCTGAAGAGGAGGCTTTCAAGATACTTTAGCAATTGTAGTGAAAAGAAATTTAAAATGACGAATTTTTTGGAGCTCCCGAATAACCAAGTGGGCAACACGTTCGACCTTGGTTCGATTCCCGGTGGGGGCCCTCGCGCCTTAGATTTCGAAGCACTTTTAACAATACTACTACGAATTGTATAGTCTAAAACGTATGACCATTATGTGTGAAATTTCCCGTCTCAATCGTTATAGCGACTATCAAATGAGTCGCAATTAGTATGGTACTTATTAATCTATACTTCCCGTTAAGAATCATCGGGGAGCTCAGCTAATTAATATTGTAAATTTGAGTTTTGGTGGTATGTGTGTATTTTCCACTAATACTCTAAAACCAGATGACGCACATTTTTCAAACTTTGAAGCATATTAAAAGTGGACGTCACTCAAATATAAGGCTACATTTTTTGTTTAAATTTGATCCGACACTAGTCAAAGCTCTCCCATAAATATTGCATGCAAACTTTGATCCAATAATTAGCAGGCTCTAAATTTACAGCAATGTAAAATTTGGAAATGATCACCGTACGCACTAGAGCCAAATTTCATAATGAAGGAAATTTTTTTTAAGATTTATGCTCTCATAGTTGATACAGATCCCATAATTATGAGACCTTTGATGATATGGATAATTTTAGTTTACGATAACCAGTCATATCAAAACTAATTGGAGAATTTTTAAGTATAATTCTTCTCAAAAAGGACTTCTTTATTTAATCTTACTTATATGTCCCCGGTTGTGAAACGGCGGGCACTTCAGCTAGTATTAATTATAAATATATTAAAAAATTAAATTTTAGCTTGCGGAGATGTACCCTCACACATATTCACACAATATGTTTGTCTGTTGACAGATGAATGCCACTTCTGAGCTTTTTACATACTTTCACCTCGTATCGGTCTTCTTCGAGTTACTCGAAAGAGTATCTCATCTGTCTTTTTGCCGTCACCTCTGTCCCATTGAATCTCGTTCTATTCCAAGCCCACCGTTCATCATTTCAAGATCAGGGTTACTGATTTCTTTCCTCCAATTTCACCGTCGAAGCAATCATAAAGAGTATTTTTATGCTTCATCCGATCTACGTTCCGCTAAGCCTACTAAACATTTATATACGTTTCCCAATTATTTAATCTTGAAGTGTGTTATGCTATAATTTGGATTTTTGTTCACTTTAATGAAGCAAATCACAGAGGAAGTTGTTGGAAAATCATATCCATGTTAATATTTAACATCTTGGCGATTTTTGTACTCAATTCAAATACAAACAAAAAAGTCAGCTCTCCTTTCTTTGAGGAATTCCGTTGCTACGTGAAGAGGAAATCTTTATACCGATAAATAAAAATATTTCCCCAGGTGGAGGAAATATTATTTTTTTGAAATTTCATTAATTGTGCAAATGTGTCTCAAATTCGCTTTATTATCGTATTCAACGTCACTTCACTTTTATTTGATTACTCTAAGCCCCTCTGAGTGAACTCTTCACTATCATTCTGCAATCACTGCAAACATTTGCTGCTTCTAAAATGCAGTTTCTGAAATTTAGGAGACAAAATCTTAACTTAGATTTCAATTTCTTACCCTGAAAGTGATGATTTTCTGAGGGACCATTTACTATGGTAGTCACACAGTTAGATGACGGTGGATGAATTAAAGTGTAACACAACAAAACTTTCATCGTTACCATAAGACCTTTTTCACGAAAAGTAGATCATGGCATTTACAGGGATCTCTTTACTTGTTCTTCCTTCGATAAATCTAATTACTTCAGATCTACTCATTGCAATCTCTTGATGATAGGGAGATTTCTCCTTAATAGTTTTCTCCTTTTCCTCTTGCCCAAATCAACTTCAAGATGTTCACCAAATCATTTTGAAGTTCTAGCAGTATATCCTCCGATAGATGGGTTCGGCAAGTTTGAAATTAAGTTTAAAGGATATGGAACGGGATGAGTGTGAGACGGGAGAGTTTCTGGGAATCCCTGACCACTGCCATGGTCAGGAGCAATTAAGCCTTGGGAGAACGATGGACGTTCGTTGGTATAACTTGTCATGTAGACCCATGAAGGATCACACTAGCCCAAACGCTTGTTGGTGAGTTACCCTATGATTTTGATCGGAAGGCTTCCCAAAAATGGATAACAGTTCTGTTGGGAAAGACAAAAACTCTGTTCCGACCGTTTAATTTTCGATCGTTTCGAAGAGAACAATTGTGACAAGATCGAATGTGACATGTGTGCGTTAATGCTTGTAATCGAAACTTTTCATTGAAGATGCAAATGCAGAAAATATATCAAACGAAGGTAATTATTATCTGTAAGGAAATGTACGTCTTTACGACTTTCCTCTGTCACACGCCGAAAGGCGGCTTGCAGGGTATTAGTGTAGATCCCTGAAAAGGTTCGTTCAAGGAATTATCTCCTGCACTGGTCATATGATCACTCATAAGGAATGCGATCTACGAATATTAAAGTCAGCTAATGACAACCGTGACTATTCTTGACATAATATCAAGTCAATTCTTTATAAATTACAATTTATGTCTTTCATAGACGCAAGTAATTCGAGAATTCATCCGTACCTGTTTCTGTGGGTTCATCAGATGTATTTCAAATCTGTTTGTGTCTGCGAGTTCCTTCTTATCTTTCTTATAATAATGCATCTACACTGAGGTGCTTATTCGGAAAAAAAATTATGAAAGTATTCCGGGACAACCCTTGCATTTGTTCCATTTGGTAAGAAAATAAAAGGTATAAAATATTATTGTCATCAGTTATCGGAAAGAGTAGCCGCATTGCAAATTTCAACATACTTCGCCGTTTTTCGGCCATCACAGGCCGAAGCATTCCCATTCTTGAATTGTTTATTCTACCGCAAAGAATACATTAACGGACATTAATTGAGAGATTTCTAAAATATTTATAGAAACTGCCAGGTAGTTCCCAATACCCGGGATGGATAGTGCGCGCGCCGCCTTCTATTCTATAGATAATCCTCGGCGCCTTCGTCCGGAGCTATCAAATTAACCTCCTCCTATTTCCTATAGCGATCTGACAGCTTAATGTGTAGAATCCTTGAAGGAAGAAGGTTTGACATGCTCTCAAATGTAAAGAGAAAGCAGCAAGTGAATGAGCAGGCACAGGATAGGAATGTTTGGAAACGATTGGCTGAAACTTGCCACAGTGCAGATTCAATTAAAAATTTTACATCGTTTATTACCAGGAAAAACTTTAATGNACTCGATAAAAGCAAATACATTCAAATATTTTAATTCTTTACTAGAATATATGTTGAACTGAGAAGGGTAGTTTAAATTTTAATTTCGAACTCGTTTACCACACAGATTCCTGTCGTACATATGTAATTGAAAATATTTAATGGGATACGTTGTTTCTTCGCACAGTACTCAAAGAATTTACTCTCTAGCTGTTTCTGCACGTTCAAAATAGGGAATGTTTCCCGATCACCGTGACTGGTTCACACATATATTCATCTTTAATGGATTCTCTCAAAAATTTTGAGATAACGTTGCTCTGTAGTAGTCAAGGTATTTACATGGTAAATACCAAATTTACACCGAATTTTAACACAATTTGTTTTTGACCTTAATTTTTGGTAATTTTTTCGTTAAACTCCTCCATAAACTTCTCTTTCTGCAGAACCGTTGACGACTTTTAGTTGTTTTAGTAAGTCCATTCTCGGTTTGTAGGTGCGATCACTCTTCTTTATAATCCACTGTTTTCTTGACTAAAAGTGAAATGGTCTGTAGCAGACTTGACGAGATACGGGAAGAGGTGATTGGAACAAAGGCGCTGAAGGTACTCAGTGGTTTCCCGGCCAGGCTACTGGAGAACTACGGCACGGATTTTATGATTATTTTAAGATAATGACGGTTAATTTCTGTTAAAGTATTGGTAATAGTTTGAAGACAAATCAAAAATGTGAGCGCTCTATACCCACCCATGATGGTCGAAAGACGGCCAAAAATGTCAGTATACCTACACTTTTAGTGCGATGCGGTAGGTATTGTCGTTATCCAATTACAATAATATTCACCCAATTTACTCTAATCAAATGGACCAAATTTAGGAGTTTCCCAGAAAGCATTTCAGTATTTGAAAAATGAGGACTACCCTACGCATAATTATCAATTAGCGATATATGTACACCAATAGGCAACTTCCCAAAGAGAGACGGACATGAAAAAAGTAGGACCGGGACTCGAAACTGGGTCTTCCGTTTTCCGTGCGAATGTACTAATCATTGAGCTAAACCGGATTCTAAAATATTCCTAGCCGCAAGACTTTTCGTGGAATAACAACTATATCCCTTTCTTTAACAGTGGGTAACGTTATAGAGATATTCATCACTTTAGGGTCTAGAGGAAATCTTTATACCGATAAATAAAAATATTTCCCCAGGTGGAGGAAATATTATTTTTTTGAAATTTCATTAATTGTGCAAATGTGTCTCAAATTCGCTTTATTATCGTATTCAACGTCACTTCACTTTTATTTGATTACTCTAAGCCCCTCTGAGTGAACTCTTCACTATCATTCTGCAATCACTGCAAACATTTGCTGCTTCTAAAATGCAGTTTCTGAAATTTAGGAGACAAAATCTTAACTTAGATTTCAATTTCTTACCCTGAAAGTGATGATTTTCTGAGGGACCATTTACTATGGTAGTCACACAGTTAGATGACGGTGGATGAATTAAAGTGTAACACAACAAAACTTTCATCGTTACCATAAGACCTTTTTCACGAAAAGTAGATCATGGCATTTACAGGGATCTCTTTACTTGTTCTTCCTTCGATAAATCTAATTACTTCAGATCTACTCATTGCAATCTCTTGATGATAGGGAGATTTCTCCTTAATAGTTTTCTCCTTTTCCTCTTGCCCAAATCAACTTCAAGATGTTCACCAAATCATTTTGAAGTTCTAGCAGTATATCCTCCGATAGATGGGTTCGGCAAGTTTGAAATTAAGTTTAAAGGATATGGAACGGGATGAGTGTGAGACGGGAGAGTTTCTGGGAATCCCTGACCACTGCCATGGTCAGGAGCAATTAAGCCTTGGGAGAACGATGGACGTTCGTTGGTATAACTTGTCATGTAGACCCATGAAGGATCACACTAGCCCAAACGCTTGTTGGTGAGTTACCCTATGATTTTGATCGGAAGGCTTCCCAAAAATGGATAACAGTTCTGTTGGGAAAGACAAAAACTCTGTTCCGACCGTTTAATTTTCGATCGTTTCGAAGAGAACAATTGTGACAAGATCGAATGTGACATGTGTGCGTTAATGCTTGTAATCGAAACTTTTCATTGAAGATGCAAATGCAGAAAATATATCAAACGAAGGTAATTATTATCTGTAAGGAAATGTACGTCTTTACGACTTTCCTCTGTCACACGCCGAAAGGCGGCTTGCAGGGTATTAGTGTAGATCCCTGAAAAGGTTCGTTCAAGGAATTATCTCCTGCACTGGTCATATGATCACNTGAATCTATCCTTTTGGTGTGAGGAATGTGAATTCAAGATTACTATGGCACTTTTTTAACCTTCCTCACTTTGGCTCCAAATAAATAAAGTTTGAGGAAAAAATCCTCCCAAAAGTCACCGGCCTATGAATGAGTAATTTGGCATTCGGTGAGTTATTTTTTGATGCCGTTGATACACGTTTGAATTCCACCGATTTGAGCCCATTACGCTTTTCCATCAATCTCGTCCCCGCGAAGGGACTTCATTTCGAAACATTAATTTAAATCGTTAAG
Organism: Ladona fulva; assembly: GCA_000376725.2. Classification (NCBI taxonomy): domain Eukaryota; kingdom Metazoa; phylum Arthropoda; class Insecta; order Odonata; family Libellulidae; genus Ladona; species Ladona fulva. The sequence goes on from KZ308256.1 coordinate 855,576, forward strand.
CGAGGCCATCTGATCGAAGTATTTCAGACCCGCATATTATTTATTTATGATTGTGCCACCCTGTTCGTCTTTTATTAATTAAATCGCCCCGTACTAATATTAGCCTTTAATTAGTTTTTAATGTGAATTAATTACTTACCAGCCGGAATTTGTTAATTAAGACTACGAGGAAGAATGAAATTTATCCCTTTGAGTCTTTATGCGTGAAATAAATTAGAGAACGCGCGGAACGTGCCCGTTAGAGTTTATTAACCACAAAGTCAGATCGTTAGCGTAAAACGAGCGCATGACATCTCGAGTAAATTTTTTGTCTTTCCGCCTAATAATGATGACGATACTTCGCCATGAGGTTTGATGATTGAGTTGCTGGTAAGTATATATTCTATTTATCGATAGGATTTGATTTTGAAGTACCTGTGGAGAAAGGGCAGTAACTTTTCGGTAATTTAATTCATTAAATGTAATAACTTAAATGAATTCGATATTAATTTAAATTGATACATTAATGTTGCGACTAATTACCAGTTATTTCTTCCGTCAGCATTCGGTCCGCATTTATTTCAACTTCCTGGATGTAAAAGATCCGAAATATCGGTGAAATATATTCTGATTCATAATTCTATTAAGTTTAGATAGTTCCATAAGCATAGCTAGAGGAGTTACACATCGAATACATGTTCACGATTCTAGAGACACTCTGGAAGGGACAGGTTCACATTTCTCTGATTCCCTGTACATTGGCTATAGACATACACACTATACGTATACGTTACACATACTTACCATATTATGTGAATATATCGTATCTAAAATGTGCCTTTACTACAGCAACACTATACTTATACCTAATCTGTGATGTTAACATACATAGATTGGCACAAAAGACATTAAACTAACTATACAACTAACAATAACTAACATCATAGCGTTTAAGTTCTATGATAATTATTTTTATCATATTAAATAATTATTCTCAAATAAAAGTACATAAAAAGGAATCTCTTACAGGTAAATAACCTCACATATTACAAAACAATTAATTTTCTTCTTTCGAATCCAAAATTGCGTCCCAAGATGATTTCAATGCTAGTAATACCTCCTGACAGCAATTTAACGCACACAATCCGTAACACTCATTTCAAGTGATTTTCCCTTTCTTCTAAACTCTCTCTCCTAATAATGCTTTCATCGCTCTCTAAAGACATCTCAAGAACCATAATGCTGTAGTATCTATCTTTAGCTTAACAAGACTAGAATACACAAAGTCTAGGATTTATTAAGAACAACTACACTCGTCTCGTCTGCGTGGAATCTCAATCAAACCCCAAATCTGATCTTACTGATCCAATTTCCTTGAAGCAACTCAGTCGGAATCATCGGCGAAAAACTTTGCTCTTTCGCATAACCGCCTACGGAGACCTTTCTCTGCGTCTTTATAAACAACTTCCTCAATTATATAACAGAATATTTTTTCCTGCATCAGTTAGACGATGCAATAGTTAAATTCAATTGTAAACTCATCACGCGAGCATATATTCAATAATAACGTGTTTCTGTTGCAGTGTTTGAGTAAATCATTTTTTTTTTTTTTGAGTTTTTGTATTACTGTATCGAGAGTAAAAGTATATCTTTATAGGCGACACTGGTNGCTCAGAGACAAAGGAGGGGGAAACAGATGGAGGGGGGTTGTGGTGATCACATGACTCAAGGCAAAATAGAACTGATGGGTCTTGTCCCAATGACATGGTCTCCCACCATTTTGATCACTTGAGAATTCAGTGTCCATACGTATCACAGTATATAAATCAGGTATCTTCTCTGCGAGGTAAGTCGCAGTGGTGAAATCGGGAATTTGAGACCCTCTGGGATCGAACTTGTGATAGCTAGTCCCAAGGAAGAATGGACTTGAAAATGTCTGACGGGACCGGGAATTAAACCCGGGTCTCCCATTGACGGTCGGGTGCTCTGTACGTTGAGCTATCCCGGCAGAACATTTCTCCGAACCATTCGGGAGACTTTGTGGGCAAGGACTTTGCGATTTCGTCCACATGAGGGATAGACTATTAAGTCTGTATGAACAAGTGATTAGTAATCCTAACCCAGAGGTAAAATCTCGATATTTAGAACTAAGTAGAGATTATAAGAAAGCCATCAGGCAAGCAAAATTAGAAGCAAACAACAAATACATTGCCACATCAAATAATAAATCAAAAGTATTATGGAATGTAATCAAAGCTGAGACACAATTAAAGTCAGAAAATTGCTTAACTGACATGTCACCTGATATTTTTAAGAACTACTTTACTAATATTATTGACAAACTTGTTGATGCCTCCAATATAAAACAGCATAATGACTGCAAACATAAGATTTCTCGATCAAACTTGAATGCATTTTACCTGGTACCTACTACTGAAAGAGAAATTTTCAACATAATTACCTCTTTAAAAAATAGTACCTGCTGTGATATATATGCCATGAATTCAAGGTTGTTGAAAGGCATTGCACATTTTGTATGGTATCCACTTTCCAAAGTAATTAATCAGATATTTGAATCAGACATCTACCCAGAAAAATTAAAACTCACCAAAATTATCCCAATATTCAAGAAAGGTGAGAAAAAGGATCCTTCAAGTTACAGAACCGCATCCATAATACCCATTTTTTCTAAAGTAATAGAAAAAGCACTATTTTCAAGAATTTGTGAATACTTTGAAGTAAACAATTTGACAAGAAACACACAATTTGGTTTTCTTAAAGGTAAAGGTGAAATTTAATGTGTCATGGCAATGATTATTGATATATTGTTTCTATGAAGGCAATGAAAGTACTTTTGTTTCCTTTAGTGACTTTTCTAATGATTTTGATAGTGTTTCCCACCCAAAGCTTCTCTCAAAATTATGTTCATATGGTGTAAGAGGTACTCCTTTGAGGCTCTTGGAGGGTTATATAAGGGGCAGATGTCAGTGTGTGTGTCCGTAAACAATAAGATATCTGGTAAAAATATAGTAAAATATGGCATTCCTCAAGGTTCTGTCCTAGGACCTTTCCTTTTCCTAATATATATGAATGATCTGAGTCATTCCTGCAATGCTGAAGTATTTCAATTTGCTGATGACACTGCCATCTTAGAAAAAATAAAAAAGTGGATGTTGCAGTCTCAAATAAGAGCTGAAACAAATAAAATAACTAATTGGTTCAATCAAAACCAACTTATTAATAATCCTGGAAAAAACAAGACATTACATTCTCTCTTGCCAGAAATCTAGTAAATGAAAATCAAGAATCTGTGAACCACCTGGGAATTATTATGGACCAACGTCTTAACTGGGGGGACCACATCAGATACCTAGGATTAAAGTTAAGTAGACTCACTTACCTAATTAGTAAACCGGCTCTGGTTATTACAGCAAATTTACTGAAGGTTGCATACTTTGCAACTTTTCATTCAACAATGACATATGGTATCATGATAATAATAATTTATAATTCAAAAGAAAGTAATTAGAGCCTTGGCTAAGGTACACAGGAAAGAATCATGTAAACCCAGGTACTTGAAACAAGAGGATCAGCATGACCACTTAATTAGAGAAAGAGGCAACTTGAGGACCCCATCCCATAGGCTCAGTTTAACAGGGAGAAGCTTTGAGGTAATGGCTTTAAAAATGTATCACAAATTACCTTTGTCAATTAAAAATAGCAGAAAGGTACAATTTTGTAAAAAATTAAAAGAACATCTCCTGGCTGAAGCATTTTATAATGTGGATAAATTTTTAACGAAGGGCATTTCTGATGTGTAGTAGGAGTGAAGTATGCATGTCATTTTCAATAAGTGTTGTAATTCTGGTAAATTTATGGTGCTGTAATATTATTGTTTAGACTTATGATGATCAACGAAGTTGTATTTAATAAATGTGATTAAACTTGTAAAATGTGGTTAAACTTGTAAAATTTTCTTATTGACGTGTCCTATATATACTAGTATATGTCGTTGCATAAATAAATTTATTATTATTATTATTAATACCCATTCTGGCATTTACTTATAGTTGTAATACTAGAAGAGTATTTCTTAATAATGCTTCGAACTATGTTTCCACAGGATATATTCTCTTCTCATATATATTATTTACTCATGCATATTTTTATTCATTTTAGAATACCCCACTCACAATAAAAACCACGCAGTCAGAACATAATTCATTGATGCTAGTTTCTATTAAGCGAGTAATGCAATGCAATCATTTTAAGGGGAATCGCTTGCGCTGTTCTTTTTATCGCAATGGAGGAAATTATAGGAATTGCTACCATTGAGAGGAGGACTCTACCGTAGGGATTTTGGTGGAATCAAACCAATGTAATTGTTATTTGTTGCCCGTTTCATGAGAGGTATTAAGCAGCCCCGTGAGCTTCAGTACTCTGGCTTACACTCTGCTCGCATTTCTCTTCGGTAGCTACGAGAAAAAGTAGAACTGTGCGATTTAACCGAAGTTTCTGGAAAGTGCGGAGTCTGCACAGATTCCAGAAAGGAATGAAGGGAACACTTTGGAGGGATAGGGTCCCCTTTTTCCAAGAGAAATTGCTGATCAGACTATTCCTAGCTTGCCAAACTCCGTTAAAGGTTTTCTTGATAAGTTTCTAAAGGATATTCCCGGGATTTTTTGTTCTTTCAATATTTAATTGCTTTTTGGGAATCATTACGGTCTATCGCTGATTTTTCGGAGAGTGCGATGAAAAAATTTGCTGATATTGTGTTATGAATCAGTCAGCATACCCAAAAACGTATTGGAGGGAAATTTGAACTGTTTATGCTGTATTTATATATAACTCTTCTTTTTATTCAATCACCAGATTGCAGCATACCGCAGTTGCCCATTTTACCTTGAAATATTTTATCTTTTCACATACAGCTTTCAATTTTCACAGCATCAATTCAGCCAGATGATGGCACTAGTGCTTTATTTATAGATACTAAAATAGTAGATAAACTATATAAAATAGTAGATAGACTATATAAAATAGTAGATAAAATATATTAAAATAAGAAAATAACAACAACACTTCTCTAGTTGTATGCCGTTTAAAGAAACGGATGTGAAACTAAGATACCTTATTTGTCCAAAATAAAAAATTTAAACTGCCAACAGGGGTCAAATTTGAACCCTAACTCTCATTGCCTCCGTTCACTTGGCTCAATTTAACTTTCATGTTTCAGTTATTTGCAATTTTATCGCACAATATTCTTTGAAGGAATTGATTTAATTTAATTGATTTTTAGTGTTTCCTAAGTTTCTGTATGGGGTCTTTCTTGTCTTTGCTTAAGTACGATTCCATGTTTTATGAACGCAATTAATTTCCATTGTATGAAGCAAATAAAAACATGGTGCAATATTACATGTTATACATAGGATACTATATTATTCATATTATAATATACCATAATAATACATGATATGTTCTTGGAATATTTACCGCAATTTAGCGTGCAATGGATGTAGAAGCTTCTTCAATTACTTATGGGCGAATGGGGGCTATTAATACGCATTTAGTGCAGTATAATAATAGATAAGTGAATTAATTTTCTGTCCTAAATAAATATGCATGAGAAAATAAAATGAGTGTCAAGTCAGCGACTTATGAAAAAGATAATTAAGTGGGGTCCAATTGACCCTCAGTCGGCTAGTTATTTCTTATTTTAAGCTGTAAAAAGCAATTTAATGAACCGTATGTCCATTAATTCGTATCTAAATTTTAATTGAGCATAGAATGTTCGGATCTTTCATGATTTTTCTTTAGATATACTCCCTTTCATTGAATATAAAAGAAATTGGTAAATTAAAATATCCGGGAGAGAATGTAACCGTTTGCTTTGAATTATTTCAAAGTAACGGGACTCCCGGATAGCCAAGTGAGCAATACGTTCGATTTCGGTGAAAGCGGTCCCGGGTTTGACACCCGGTGGAGGCCCAAATGGCCTAAGCTGTCGAAGTCCGAAATGGCCTAAGCTGTCGAAGCACTTCTAAGCAATGCTGCTACTACCAATACGAATCAACGATTTTAATTATTTTGATACATTACTACCAATGTATCAGGAACCCATCATGAAATACAAAATCGTACCCTAAACCAATAATCACGTTACCCTATCTTTTAGATAGATATTTCAAAAAAGTTAGTGGTGAGCAGAATCACAATTTAAATTATATTATAAATTGTGATTATATGTCATATATTTCATTGGCCAAGGTGCTTTTGAGGGATGCACGACCAATATCTTCACTTTATTATTCCTACAACACCGTTAGTCAATACTTTTTAGGATTCAATGAATTTAAAAGTAATATACTTTGAATCCTTCAAATAATATTTCTTAGTATAAGAAAAGTGATTCAACAAAAAGATATTATTTTAACTTGAGCGTAGAAGAAGGCTCTGTCAACTGGCATTTTCATTCATTCATCTTCAATATTATTGTCTATAACAGAAAATCAAACAGTTTTCTCGAGTAATTGCCGTAGAATGTTAAAATGGGTTATTTTATTTACTTGTACTCGTAAATCTTTTTCTTAACTGAAATGGGAATCTTAAGAAATTGCTGAGAAATGAGCTAAGTATTACTAACTATTGATTTTATATCGGAACACTTTTACAAAAGCTTCAGTGATAGTTAAATTCAAGGTCCACTTTTAGCTTAAGCTGGAGAAATGTAATTCTTGTTTTATGAATTAAGAATAGAATATTTCTTTCCATATGTCTATTTTTATATTTGAAGCAATTAGAAATTAGTTTTCTGGGGCCTCTTTAATAACAGTCTTCAACATTACGGCTACGATCACAGTAACCGTCTTTGGAAACTAAGCACAGACGTTTACCAACAAATCTCACTAGTAAGGATTCACTCTTGGTAATCATAATATACATTTAAAAAATGGGAAATATGATTGGTATGAGAAGCACGTTAAAGATCCATCCTGCACCATACCGAATACCTACGCAGTGAATCCGTAGTGAATACCTACGCAATATCATTCCCTGAAATTCTAACTGCAGAACAAAGGGGAAATCTTAGCGAGAACGTAATTGCGTGCGTAAGCGAAAAAACAAGAGTAAAGGTACCCAAAGGAAGTGAGCGCTGGGAGGTTAATTTGGTCGAGGGTCTTCCTGCGAAAATTGAAAGTGGGCCAAGCCCCTCTGTCGTTCCTCCGGTTATTCCTTCGCTTCTCTGCTCCTTAATCATCGAAGTGGGATATGTATACGAGGCTTCTGGGGAGTCAACTTGCTCCCACGTTTAATAAGGATGGAAGGATGCTTACGGTTGAAAGTGAAGGGGAGTGGAGAAGGGTATTTCATAGGCCCCGGAGTGATGTGGGAAGGTCTCCTCCATTTGCCTTCAGGTTAAGGATACTGGGAGAGCGGGAGGATGGGGGATGAAGTTAAAACTTCGTGGACCAAAGTTGTTTAGATGGTGTCTGGACGGAGTACGCGGTTTACGGGGAGGTCGTGGGCGGTTTGCGGAGGTTAACCCCCTGCCAAGCTCACCCTATTCCCTCATCTCTCGGGCCCAGTACGGATTTCCCCAACGCTACGCCATTGATCTGCACCCCACGGGATGATTAATGTGATTTTGGGAGTGAGCGAATGTCCGTCACGGCCGTGGCTAAGCACACCAACCTCTAGATATGAGTTCTCCGTGACCCCCTTACAGCTTCCCCTTCTGGAGTGTCTCTGAAGAACATGCAAAGTCGCGTAAAACCGACCCAATCCTTGGCGGCTTCCGCCGTATAGCAGCGGCACACGTGCTGGAATGTAATGCAGTTTGTTTGGCGGAGAACGCGTTTGCGCTAATTAATTACTTTTCTATTTTTCCAAATATAATTCCATGTAACCCGTGTTTGTGATTGTTCGTGCCGGTTTTTCTATGTTTGTGCATTCAATTTTTCCGCGCGTAAATTTCGCTATCGGAAGTTGGGAGAAAGTCAAATCTCCTGCCTTCATATGTCCACGATTTGAGGGGGAGATAAGAATGAGTATAATACTAACCTGTTTTCTTGAAAATCCTCTACCAGGTCCGCTAGATTTTCATATATTTTGAACCGATTGATTCAATATAACGTATGCTTATCGAATATATCATTCGTTCCTTCCCGATAAAATAGCTCTCAGAGGGTTTCATATGCCAAAAATTTCTATTAAGATTGGTCTTCTGAGGGCTTGTTATTTCCCTTAATTAACTGATAAAAATAATTAGAAAAGAAATCCCATACACTCAAATATTAAGAACGGGATTTCAGTTGGAAAAAATATTACGATAAAATAATGCTTGTTTTAGTTTGTTGGCGCTAATTGACAAAATACAGAAAAAATAAGTGATACAAGCCAAAGTAAAAGAATATATTTCTTACAGACAAAATAAAATATAAAAGTCAAATGAGCAAATTGGCACTCTTTGCCATTGTCCTGATATAATCCATTTAATCGCATAAAATGTTTGGAGAATATATTGAAAAGTCCCGCATGGAAAATTGCGAACGTCGCTCCAATATTGAAAAGCAACTTAAAGGAGTATCAGAGTATGACAGGCTTATAACTTTAAAATCATTGAGCGGTAAATAATAGAATATATAAATGCTAGTTTTTTAATGTCCTTTTTAAGGTCCAATTTCATAGTAAGAATCAACATGGTTTTCGTATCTCGATCTTGTGAGTCTTAGCTGTCATTATTAGTCAGAAATGTCCTGAAATCTGGCGAAAATAAATGGCAAATCAATGCGGTATATTAAGATTTTCGGAAAGCATTCGATAAGGTCCCTCAACATAAATTATTGTACTAATTGTAAGAAAAAGTTGAGGGTATGGTTGAGGGAGGGTTGAGGTTCAATGCTGAAGTAATAATCTGGATAAAGGATTATCTCCGACAGACAACGAGTGGGATTGGACGGATTTAGTTTTAACCTGGCTCAGGTGAGCTCAGGCATCCCGCAGGGTAATGTAATCGGATCTTTACTATTTTTCGTATACATCAACGACCATAGCAATCTCATTGATAGTGGTGATAGAATATTTGCGGACGACGCGTTAGTTTACAGGGAAATAGAGAGTATAGAGAATAGATTAACCCTGTCGAATGACTTTGATGAAATTATGAAATAGTGCGATGATTGGCGATTAGAGCTAAATGTAAACAAATGGAAGAAGTCTTCTTGGTAGTTAACTTTTATCACTAATAATTATTTGTGTAGCCTCCATGGGATAAACTTATAAATTGTAGAATTGGTGAAATATCTTGGAGTGACCCTAACGAATAACTCAACATTGAGTACCGACATCCATAATACGAGGGTCGGTCAGAAACTAATGCCCCACATGTTCCCCTTCATCGAATAATAAAGCTAGAGAGTTAGAATTGTTCAACTCACAAAGCTTGGTATTTCCCGCGTTTGTATATAAAGTTTCAAGTTACTCCTTTAGAGGGAAGATCCGTAACGAACTGTTAAAATGGCGGCTGGAGACGACGTGCGTGATAAAAGTGCGCTGTGATTAAGTTCCTCTTTGCAGAGAAGGAAACTGTTTCGAACATCCTCAAGTGCTTGTGCTCAGCGTATGGCACCTTTGGTGTCGACAGGAGTACCTTTGGACTTCTAAACGAGTTAGAGCTTCGGAAAGTGAAGAATCCTGTCTCCGTTATCTGCCGCGCTCCGGGCGTTCTGCTTCAGCGACCGGTCCTGACATCATGAACCGCGCCGATGATATCATTCGCGTCGACAGACGTATCACAACGGAGGAACTGGCCCTACAGCTTTTGATGAGCAAGGGAAGTGTTGTTACACTTATCGGAGTATATGGATACTCCAAAGTGTTTGCCCGATTGGCTCAAAGGTATCTGACAACTTGTCACAGATTCCAGAGGAAGCCAATCTGTTCGGAAAAGTTAGAGCAGTTTCATCATGAGGGAGAGAATTTTCTGTCTTGAATAATCGCGTGATGAAACGTTTCAGGTTCATTTTGAACCTGAAACGAAACGGCAGCCTCTATAGTGGCGTCATCTGCACTCACCACAGTAGAAAAAATTCAAGACAGTCCCCTCAGCAGGAAAAGTGATGATCACTGTCTTTTGGAACTTCGATGGTATCATTCATGCTGATGTTATGCCCAAAGACACTACCATAAATTCAAATTCCTACATAAATACTCTGAAAATCCTAAAGAAGCGTTTACAGAGAGTTCGGTCTCAGAAGAATAGTGCACAAAGTTTGCCAGATGATGAACTGGGTCTCGCCCCGATCGCTTTTCCAGACTGACGCGCCCATCGCGCGTCCCGCATTATATACCCGGTCGGCCATCTTGACTGACCAGGCATTTAATACAGGACTGTCCGCGAAGGTCAGCAGGATTGAGGCGACCGGAACGAAGACCCAGGCCACACCTTGTGACAGTTCCTTTATTATATATATACATTTGTTTACATTTACATTTGTTACATTTGAATCACAAAAGAGGATACATTTCCCTTTATTCAGGGCATATACGACAGCTAGGTTATCACAATGTATTTTTACAATAAAGTCTTTGTTGATCCTGCTCGATAATGCACATCCGCACACAAGTTTTGCAACATGCGAAGCACTCACAAAACTGGATAGGAAAGTGCTTCCTCGTCCGCTCTAAAGTCTGAATTTTGCCCCTTCCGATATCCAACAGTTTGGGCCATGGAAAGACAGTATCCGTGGAAGCAAATTCTAAGATGATGTGATTATGATCCATGAAGTGAAGGTATGGCTACGTCGCCAGGACAAGAGCTGGCAAGGTTAGGTCGCCCTTGTTTCAAGCTGGTGTATGACTGGCGCTGCTGCAAGTTGACGGCGATTATGTTGAAAAACAGAGTAAGGAGAAGAACTATTCATTAATACTGTATGAAAATTACAGGATGTTTGAATGAATATTTCCGGATAAAACAAATGCGGGGCATTACTTTCTCACCGACCCTCGTATATGTGGGAAAGCACTTAAGAAACAGGGTTTCGTTAAGATAAAAAGTCGGTCGGAGCGAAGAAAAATGTTTTCGCTTTCATTAGGCCTTATTTTGAGTGTTTGTGTAGAGTATAGGACACTTCCGATAAGTGTTGTATTCGGGAATGAGAAAAGGTCTAGCGAAAGGCGATACTGTACGTTTTGTGAAGAATTGCTAAGATAAATCAGAGAGCGTCACTTAGATGATTCAGGACTCTTATTAGGAATCTGGTGATGTTAGAAGGCTTAAACAAAGAACACATTTAGTAAATAATTTTGTAGGAAACACGTTCACTGATGATTCAGCCTATATAATGAGTTCTCTATGTTACATAGGCCGCTCTGATACTGCATAGAAGATCAGGGAAATAGATACTAGTACTTGTCGACTCATTAATTCATTTTTCCGCGAAAGATACTCGATAGTAATGGTTTAGGGTAGTAGAGTCATCGAGCATGTACCCTCTGTCACACGCCGATAGGCGGTATGCAGGGTACCTACATAAACATAGACATAGAGAAGTTGTTGTCATTGATAATACCTCATTTTAAATCATACTTAATACGTAATTAAATGAATTCTTTGGAAATACGAAGCTGTGTTCAGAAACTATTGAAATTTATATTTGCGATAAAAATGTAGAGCAATCTCTTTTTAACATGTGAAGAAATGATGGAGGGATGAATCTGATAATACGTTTTGATGCTCCCCTAAGTAATCTTAAATGTGTGTAGTTATGCTTTGGATGTCGAAGTTTCTTTTATGATTAAACTAAACTGAGGTTTAAAGCACGCTGAGAGCCAAGTGATGAAGAGGACAAAATTGTTTTTTGAGTCATCGGTGTAAACTGTTTTTTGCCCCTTAAAACGTAAGCTGCCTCTTTTTTATTGGACTATTTTCTCTACTTAAGGCAATGACAGTAATTAGCACCTGCTTGTCGTGAATTAAAGTCAATATTTTCGGTTAATTAACTCATAGCAGATAGGACGCTTCCTTGCGTAAGTGAATGAGCACCAAATGAAGTGCAGAAAAGTGGCTGAGGATCTTCTTAGGAAATGACTGGAAAATTGGCTCGGGTTTTGCCCTAAAAATATTAATTCTTTTTGTATAGCCAATAAGCCATTGATCGACCGTGGTTAATGACTTTTTTTGCTTAATTCTGCTATCGGGAAACTAGAAATCTCCAATCCAAAAATATGCAACACAGTGAAATGAGTGTGTTACAGTAACTTATACTCTTTCCAGGATTTTTGCGAAATATTTAACGCTATGACTGCAGTGGATCGAATTTATTATGTGAATGAAAACTGTATTTTTATGAATTTTGTGAGTTTTTCTGCATATTTCAGCGTAAACCGTAATCTATACTTCTGAGCATCATATACGCTCATTGATTGAATTGACTGTATTGAGTAAATTATATGAATTATTTGCAATTGTTCTGGTTTTTTACCTTAGATTCTATTTGCAGTCACGTCAGTTACAATTGATTATGGCGGAAATCTCACCAAAAACGAATACTTAAAATTTACGTCATATCTGAATATCGTAAAACCTTATTTACTGTAACATATGCACTCCCTCCGCTTTAGTTATGCATCATCACAAATGGTCGGAAGCTTGATTTAGGGATATTTCAGGGACAGCATAGGCAGATTCTCGTCATAAATTCCATAAATTTTCCCCTACCCCGCAGAACAGCCTCGTGGGTCCCAGGTGGCCCCATATCGTAGATTTTTCTGCGTATATTTTCCTCTCTGTGTGTCCCGAATGCGTCCTTAGAACAAACGATGGACATTGGAAGTAAAACATCATTTTCTCCAATTTATTGTTCTTTAAAGTCACTCATCGCTAAAACTAAGGAAGGGTACACCGTAGGCATGCTATGGTTTAACTTCGCAACGAGTAATGTTCAATTCTGACCCAAAATAAATTGATGCAAATGGACTAAGCGGTCCATAAGTATGTATCTCTCGAATACATGCTGTTTCTGTACAACTTTCCTATTACCTTCATTCTTCTCACGGCTATTACTTGCTGTCAAACTGTGATGGAATAGAGTCATTATCTCACTCGTATCTCGTAAGTCAATCTACGTAATTCTAATCACATAGTGAAATTTAATTTTCAGTTTCGTTAGCATAAAATTAACCAACGACTTCAGTTATCTTATACTATCTCTTAATTATTAATAGGGTCATGAGTTCGAAAACAATCAGTAATTACCTATTTAGTAGCTTTGAAAGGAGAATGATTCATTGGCGATCGATATTCACAAAAGTCAGAGGAATAAATAATTAGTGAAAAGACTTTCATTCAATTTCACTCAATTCAATCGATCATTTAATAAACAATGATGCTTAACCCATGTCCCCAAAACATCTATACAGCATAATGATGGAATGAAATTGCTAATTTTACGTAAAACTTTTTCCAGCTAACGCCACTTTCATGAAAATGAAGGTAATTATTCCGTTTAGATTTTATACATTTATGGAACTTCATCTGAGAAAGAACACTGAATCATCCATGTCCGTATTAAGAACGACATAGCCTCATGCAGTAATACAAAATCTGGGATGTACATACTAAAGGTAAACGCTAAAGTTGGCTCATTTAAAATTGGGTCAAAGATATAAAGTAGTGAACATTAATGGATGATGCTATCGTTTACAGCATTGGCCGTATGGAGGCATTTTCAGCTATAGTTTCCATAACATCGTTTTCCACTAGTAAGTACGCTTATGATACATAAACAGCCAATACCAACAATATACCAACCAATTTATTAACTATTTGCACGAATGCAACAAGGGATTGGAGGGTGTCAACTTCTAACTACATTATTACTAGGCACCACATCTTTAATTCCCTAAGGTTTTTTTTCGTTGGTTAAAGTAATGGGATATCTTTGATTAAAAATATTTGACATTCATTTAGTTACATCGGTGAAATTACCAAATGTATTAATAATTCGCTGAGATGTATTGCCTCAAAAGTAGGCTATTGCTTTACCTTAGAGAGGAACTGGTCAAGAGATATTGTTAATTCATTAAGGCCGCTGTCTAGGCTTCTCACACTAGCGTTTACTCTATCCAAGGAGCCTCAGACGTAGACACAGTTACAATTGAACATAGCTTGTGGGGTTCTAATGTGGCAAAGGTTTCGTCACTTACCTATTATTAATACAAAGTACAAAGGGCTTCCGCTCTGACGCTCCGTACGTACGCGGTCGTTCCGTAAAATTAAGTGTAAATACTTGTGCAAGATATCTCGCTCTTTTACACAAAGGGATAAATTAAGGGAATCCCATCTTTAATGAGTTTTGCAAAGTAACATGATTACTTACCTCCTTGGGAGAAAACTTTCTACCCCAAAATACTTCTGTGAATAAATAAAATTGAATTGTAACATATTCTAGTGATTTGGAGAGAAAGTGCTTCTGGCTCAAAAATTAATTTTTCCAGTAAAGAAGTATATTAACTACTTTCCGCGATGAATAAATTAACGAGAAAATCATTCAAGACGTTTTCTTTCTCAGATTCGTATTAATATTCCCTGAAACGAGATCCTAGGGAATGCTTGGATGGGGAGTAACCGGGTCAGTAGAATTGCTTTAAATCGCTAACGCTTGGGATTGATCAATGTTCTCGCGATGGAAAATTTAGAAACTAAAAAGTTAAGGAGGGATTCAAAATATCAAAACAAACGATTGATTCGATCTTTGGAGAAGAAGGAAATTGAGCTCCTTATCTGATATAGGAAAGGACACTCCATAAGCCGAATCGGTTGCCACATATCTCTTCTTTCGGCCATCTCCCTCCATTCCTTGGTTAAGATATCGACACGGCAACACTGCTGTAAAGATGTCTGGCCGACTCCCCTTTTATATCTTCTTATCATCATTGTGGGAGAGACGATTCCGACTCAACTTTCAATGGAGGTGAATTAAATATAGAAACGCCGAAGATGAATCGAAAAATTCGATCGGAGTGAAGATAGATAAAACTAAATCGAATCGAATGTTCTACTTTCAAATCTCTTAATCAGATTCGTGGATTCTGGCTTCTCTCTACACGTCGATATTATCAGTTATGGTATCCAATTTCGTAGAATGTGATAGTTCTATAATATGATATTATCTAACAACCTAAGTATTCCTTCGCGAGATATCTTTTGGTTTCATGTCTATTTATCGACAAAAAAACTGAAATAATCTTATCAAGTAGACATTTTGTACTTGAAACTTCTCATTGTTGATTAATCATGGCGTATTCGTTAATATATATCAATAGTAACTGGTTACGAAATGTTATATTTAGAGCAATATAGCTTTCTCATATATCACTTCAATTACTAACGTGTGATTTATCTTTTTAAATTCATTTTCCAAGCGCTTCCGCGGGAACTTTCTTGAGTTTACATTTTATCTTATTTTCAAGCATTTCTTCAATGAAACTTACGGTTTATTATGCGTTGAAACAAAAAAAGTATACTTCTTGAGTGATATCTAATGGAATTTTGTCTATGATTAATCTTGACTAATTATTTGATAATTATTTCACTGTCCGAGTGCACTTACGACTTATTCATGACAAAGATGATTTTATTAATGCTCTTATGTGATTTTGTTTTAAGTTTATAGTTTGTGTTAAGACATGTATTTATAGACTATTTCTCAAACTCATTAAGTATTTTGAGTGCTTCGTTATTGCCGGATTTCACGCATAATTACTCTCTTACTGGACGTGAGTTTACATAATTAATAAATTATAGCTTATTATCAACTGATCATAGTAAAAGTTAAGGCCCACTACAATTTTTATTAATACATGTGTCTTAAGAGGAATATTTACTTTTTGTATCATGAGTACGGGGATATTTTTTTGCAAGTTCAACTGATGAATTCTGTCACTTTAAGCCGAACCTCTCGGAAGGACATTATAAGGAAATAAAAAAGAACTTTGTAATCTCCTCACTTTAAATATAAGTTGTAGCCGAAACCGGCTGTCAAATATACATTTAAGGTGTGGAAATTACATTTTTTAACTTCATTATAAGCTTTATTTGTTTAGCGAAAGAAAATTACTTTCAGTTGATCATTCAACTTTATCTGAACATTAGCTTTGATAGCGCTAGTTACATGTACATCGTCGGCAAAGGAACGATGCATGATGATGGGCATAATCTTTGATTAGAACTTAGGAAGAAGGGTATGTAAGTCTCACGCAGAGACGTGTACCTGAGAAAAACCAAGGACTAAACGGAAGTGAAACAGGCATACGTGACTGGGACTCAAACCCCAATCTTCCAGGTGAATGCATTGCTGTTTGAGCTACCACGCAGCTAAGCATCAATCCAATTTAATCATTCTGTGACGACCGTGGTATCAGCGGGTGCCGCCAAGTCGGAGCCACCTCTCGCTTAGCCCACAAAGCTGCCATAAAAACGGATTGGGACTTTGTTTGTGGTGCCTCAATTGGAAATGACTTTAACCCTGAAATTGGAATATCTGGATTCGAATAAAAGTCACGCATAACTTTTTCACTTATGTTTATCTTTTAAGAAAGTATAATTTATAACTGATTAGTTTGGACACACGCACAATAAAGCACACGCAAGCACGCAATTCCATGAAATGGAGAGGACGCTTTTGTTCGCAATCTCTCTTGAATAAGGACGATTCCAATTAATCCGACCGCATATGCGACGCCTATATCAGGATGATAATGCAAATACAGAGACAGAAACCTTGGAATGAAAGCTTTCATGGAGAACTGAGGGTCATTTTTCTCTATTAATTGAAGCAATGTCTCCGTTCAAGGAAGGATACGCTATCATTCGTAAAGGGGTGGCAATTGAACAAACACTGCGGAAGCATTTGGAAGCAATGGTTTTTCAAGAGGAGTAACCTAAAGCCTGAGAGGGAGCCGTTATGAGTGCGAGCGCAGAGGGAGGCGGAAAGGTGACTTCCTTCTCGAAAATCTTCCTCTTTCCATCCATCGAGGGGACAGAAAGGGAGAAAGAGAGAGAATTGAAAGCGACTACGCCCCCTGAGAAAACGGGAATGTGGAGTTTACGGGCCTCCAGGAAGTGTGGGCGAAAAATACTGCTTCTGCCTTTGAAGATGGTTCCTGCAAACCGTGCGTCCCATCTGGCGCTTTCACGAAAGGGGAGTGGGAGTGAGAGGATGAAATAGAATGAGAGAAAGAGAGAAAGGGATGTCAGGTGTGAGAGGGAAGGGTGTGAGGGACCTGCAAGAAGAGATAAAGGAAGAGAGATAGAGGGACGTCGTGGGAAACACCAGCGGCATTTGCCTTCCCGTTCGTTCCTTTTTCTTTCCTCTAGCTCCCCCTCAATATCCGCTATCACTCTCCTCTACGCATGCGAGCACTCTTCCATCACTTCCCTCTCCAACTCCGCCCCGAAAAAAGCTCTTTTCTACAACCTTCCTCGCGTCTCTTTCTATTTCCCCTAATATTCCTTCTTCGCATGAATGGAAATCTTTTTTCCCTTCCTCGATGCAAGTTTTCGGCTTTTGCCACGCTAAAATCGCCTTCGTATTTCCGGGAACCAGTGTGCGCGTTGCCATTTTGTCTCTGCCGCAAAGATTTCCCTCTTAATACGGCGAAACGGCGGCTTTGCGAGGGGATTCGTTTATTCCGAGGTCTTAATGGCAATATGTCGCGAGGGTACGGTGTTTGCCTTCCGAACTTTTTTCCCTCACTCCTATCAGTCTTGCCAACACGAAAGTGGAAGCAATACCATTTACATGTATTTTTGTCTCTCTTCGATTACGCGGACGCAGAAAACTATGCGTCAAAGTTGGTTACATTTTTCTGACGAGGTTCAACAATAGGTCAAAAGTGATTCGCTTGAGACTAAATATATTCACCGTTGCCAACCTAAAATTAATGATATTATTCTTAGCCTGTATTGTATCAGCCACGAAGGCCGTTTCAAACTTCCCTCCCTCCTTTTAGTCACCGAAACACCTTGAAAAAGAATGAGGCCTATCAAGCGAAAGTGAGGAGTGAGGTAGTTCCTTTAACCTTTTGCCAAAGGCCACTGGCGGCTTGTGGGGTATGAATCTAAAAATCTAAATCTATTTCCCTTCATGACATTAGAGTTCGAGAAAAGCTCAAAAAAGCTGTTGTTTGCGAGCAAAATAACAGTTGGAAAATTGCAACCTGCGGGGGTTAGGGTTCTCTTTGGTCGCACTTTGCAAATATTGTTCTCAATACGAATTGAGAACAATACTGGTTTCCAACGGTTAGTTTTCTCGCAAACAACGGTTTTTCGGAGCTCTTCTCTAATTCTAATGTCTTGCAACAGCCGTGTGCCTTTTCCTTATAGATTCCCTTCATGACTCCACATGCTATGAGTTGAGCTAATCCATGTGATGACCCTACGAATAGAACTCTCCACAGTGTTTTATAAGAAGCTACATTATTCAGCATCACTCATACCTCAGCTGCCTTTATATTATTGCTGCCATGAGTAAGAGTAAGACAAAAGTAAATGAAAGAAGATTTTTAATATCCTTATATCTCTGTGCTTACGAATTGTCACAGCCATGAGCAAGACGGGGGTAAGAGAAAGATTTTTTCGTTCTTTACTAAGAGACAAATGGTAAAGAATCATTTCATCGTTGCATAAACGCTATTATTGCTTGTCTTTATCATCCTTTACTAAGGTGAGATTGAAGACTCTTCCGCCTTCCAGCACGAGCTGAGTACGTGGTACCAAAATTTGAAAAATTCTCATGTATTAAGTCCATTCTATAAGCCCAATATTTTCCCTTTCCTTTCATATGCAGTGCTGCCAGCGCTAGAGGCTTTCAAAATCGAAGTGTTTAAATTTTCAATGCGATTCAACGTCCAGGCCCATTTATCATCTACGAAATGGTGTTGTCTGTGGGAGAATTGTGCAAATTACCTCAAACTCATGTCATTGCCGGGACGACAACTCAAGAGTTTTAGACAGCCGCTTTAATACTCACAACACCTTATAAAATAAAAAGAAAATTGAGGATTCGAAGAACTAGGGATATATAGCAGTATTATTTCCACCCAAAATTGACTCTTCGATAGTAGTACAAGAACACTTTGATTATAGGAAGAAATATACCTTGAAAATTCCCTAGGGGTTAATTTTGCTGGTCGATAAATGAACTTAAAACGTCTGACGAGGGATCTTCTGAAAAAATATGCTCACAAAATGTCTGCCCGCAACTTCTCCGCAAAACCGTCCCATTTGCTTATTCAAACCCTTCTTGCGTCTATTACTCTTCTTTGCTGTGCACGACGGTCGTTCCGCACGCATTTCTGCTCGCGTACGAAAGACCGGTAAGACCCCGAGCCACACCCCCTCGTGGCTTCCCTCCCAACGTCCGAGAATTGTGATGCCACCAAAGGTGGCATATGGGAGACCTTCGGTGGATAACATCGAAATGTCCGCTTCCGAATCATTAATCACAGAGGTCGCGTGACAAATAAAACTCTCCTGCAAGAGGCTTTCCTTTTCCCACTCCCCCACACTCTGTGCCCTATTTTCTAGAGACGACGGATGACGCCCACGCCCGACGTCCTTACTCCTTCCCTTTGCCCTCACGATTTCTTCACCTCTCTCCCCTATCGTCCTTTACTATTGTTCTTTCTATTCCCACCTTATCTGCTTACTCTTATCTTCCTTCACTTCCCTTAATATTGTTTTCTATCCTATGCAGACGATAAATGTTTTCAATTATTTCCCACGAGTTATCTAAATCACAGATCGATTGATCAACCAATAAAACATAGGAACCTATTGTAACGGGTTTAAATATTAGTTTTCACCAAGTGAGGTTTAACTCCCAATGGAACAGGTTAGAGTCTTAATTTCACTTTTAAATGAAATACCAACTTTTTGATTAGGATATAGTACCATTGTACTAATGTCAACCTGTTCCTGTCTTAAAGAGGAGGAAAAGTATCCTCTATTGGTATAGACCAGTCTGGACCGATAAAACTATAAATTATAACAGACCAGATATCTTACTAATTGATAACACCAACAAATACGTAATATCATCGACGTAGCAGTGCGTTTGTCCCATAACATCCGGAGGACCAAGGACATTAACCGGAATTATGGACCTATATAATAAGATATCAGAAGAAACCTGGTTTGGAGAGCAATATCATCAGCATAGCATAAAAAGCAGTCCTTCTGCAAACCTGCCACCTTTTGCATAAATTTTTCAATTAAAAGGAAAAATCAAGAATCATATTGGTTATGGTGAATTACCTCTTCATGTCGACATAACCTAGTCTATTCCGTCCCCATGCGTCACTGGCGGCTTACGGGGTATGAATCTAAATTTAAATCTACTGAACAGGTGAAATTTTTCCAGCGGAAACGCTGAGAGGGTAAAATAATGATAATGATATAATTCAATGAAAACAGGAGTAGCCCAATCACATCCATTTTAATGAATATTACTATTTATTTTTTATGGTCCAAATGCTAGTATGTTCTTGATAGATTCATAGAATTATTAAATGGTAGAGAATTTAATCATTGCGAGAGCTGAGGCCTACAGTTTGGTTAAGGTTTGTCTCCGCAATGGTCTTGGTAAAATTCGCGAAACATCAGCAAAGACTACATTATTCATACGTTTTAGGTACCTCTCAGACATTCTTGCACAGAATTTGCTTACATCACTTAATTTTTATGTATGGGATGAACATTTTTGTCGTTTTCTACGCATGAGCTCTACGAATTTACAGATGTGCGTTCCACCAAAGAAGGGGTTTTAGAGGACATTTCTTGCGCACTTACGTCATTCGTTTGTTAGCCACTGCCTGCCTCGATCTGTATTATTTCTTCAGTTCTCGAATCCTTTTTCGCGTTTCATTACCTTCTTTTCAGTAACATGTAAATGGAGCAAGTAACATTTCTCTAAGTTTCTCTTTGCGGGCAGAAATAGATTCCCCTTTAAAGTTGATACATCAATTGTTTAGTTATGCTACGTGCAATGGGCGACCATCCACCTTTCTCTCCTTTCCTCCATTACATTCTTTCTTCACCCATTCACTGCCTCTCTTTCTGTCCCTCCGACGTTAAGGGAGACCATCTCTAACTCTCGGTCCCCACGGAGCAGGGCTTTCTAATGCATTCCGGCATCACACATTCACGTCCATAATTGGCTGGTAGTTTGGAAAGAGAATTTTTGCTATCATCAATCTTTCTTCCTTTCTACATTATGGAAGTTGGGGGTGGGAGGCGAGGGCGGATGAGAGGGTATTCGGGATTGGGTGATAGTTCGACTGAAGGAGTGACGGTAATAAACTGCTTGACTGAGAGAAAAAAATATGGGGAAGTTATTGCTATTCAACTTCGCCATGAAATATGCTTCTGAGTGGCTCTTTTTGGCTTGTGCCAAATTCATGGTTCCGATTCAGATCCTATTTCGAATTACGAAGGTTTGTAGATTTTCGTCTTAGTTTGGCATCGGATAAGAAAGGTTCATTCGAAAACGGAATAAGGTGATGCTTTCTTATCTAGCTATAGGGAATTCTATGACGAATAAATACCTATTAAACTTTTCTTTAGTTCATTCTTCAGACTACTTCTTCCTTCTCCAGTAATTTTTGAGCGAATGTAAGTATTATTTCTCAAATTATTACTTAGCTTTCCGCTATTTGGCTTTAAATTAGTGTGTTATTATTTTGTCATAAATCTATATTTGACGTGGATTAGCTCTAAGATGACATTGGAGAAGATTTTGAAGGGAAAGAGGTGGAGGAAACATCGCATGTACGCTGTGTAAAATTTTATTTGCTTAGAGATTTTGAAGAGTTATAGATTTACAATATCAGGTTATGAAAGGTTTCTGAAAATTGTTGGAAAAAAATAGGGGTAATGCTGGAGTTTACAATAAATACAGGTTTAACTTCAAATTTCTTTACCACTATGCATTTATAGATCTTCATAAATCAATAATGACTGGACATTGAAGTGATGCAGTAAGTTCAGTTTATTAATTTATATGCTTGTCTTTCTTCTCATATCCTTTCTATTTCATGTATATCAAGGTAAAACCTACAGAATAATTTTATTTCTTATATCTTATATTAAAACCCTCCTATAACAACCCTTAGTGATGTAGTCAACGTGGGATAGTTCATATTATCTGTAGGCAAAGTACAAATTGCTTAGATTCGTCAAAAATATTACTTACATATTACCATAGACTACTCACAGAAGTATTAAGAATACAATAAATTTGCGTTGCAATATTTTAGAATTCATCACACGAAAGGATAGTGAGGAAACAATATCATAACGAAATTACCATTTATTGACCAAACCAGGTATGGTACTGAATGAATCAATTCTTATTTCTATCTACATTTTCTATGAACTCCTTCACTTCATAGAGAAAAGGAAGACGCTATGTTTAGAAATCCAACGAGAGACTTTCATTAACACTATTTCCACAATTACCAAACAGTTGAGAATATTGCTACATTCGGGTTATTGCGGTTCACCCCTTCCGGTAAGCTTAAAGAGGATGAGATCATGACGCCAGCAAAATTTAAGCTTCGATGGAATTCTATACCGTGTTTGAGTGGTGGATTAATTCATAATTGAGAGATACGAAGCAGCCGTTGTTTTGAAAGATTTACCGACAACCGTTAACATAACCTCCGTTCTCTCTCACTGGGAATGCAATACCGAAGACTTACGGATGTATCTTTTCACTTTAGCGGAATGTGATAGCAGAGCATTGGAACGGTTCCCCTCGTTATTTGCTGATCCCTAACTTTCAAACTTAACCAAGACTCTTCCTCTACCGGGGTCGTATATCCATGTAACCTCATAGCCAACGTAAGCGCGTTACAAGGCCTTAATAAAGAAAGGATTAACGTTAACTGTTACTACAAAGGCTTATCACGTTCTTTAATGATTTCTATTCCATTAGTTCTTCTTCCAAAGCATGGTTTTGAATATTCGTTTACTTACGAAGCAGAGAGGGGAAACTACGAAATATTGCATCTGCTATAAATACCAGTTCGCTGAGTTTAGCTAGAGGAGTTTTATAAAAATTTCTCGCATTGCAACTAATGAGCTTCGGTACTTGGTTTATTTATAGATCACCCTAGAACAATGATGGGGAAACTACAACCCGCGGACCTGATCCGTAAGGACGATAGCGACGAAGAATATAAATGATTTTTAAATTACTTGGGGTTTAATAAATTATTTTGTAGCCTATAATGCTTTTATAGCCTTCTTTTAATTCTTAAGTGATCGAACCTAGATTCTAGATTCATAGATACATTAAGCATGATAAATTCAATCGTTCTAGGCCGTTCTTCGTGGAATGATATTCTGACATAGTAAGAAAAAAGAACTTCGTATATTTCCGCATTTAGGTTTATTGTTCGAGCGGTTTCGGCTCAGAGGCCATCATCAGGTCTGACCTGATGATGGCCTCTGGAGTATGGAAACATAACCTAAGTGAGGAAATTGACGAAGTTCTTTTTTCTTACTTTGTAAGCATGATAAATTCGAGAAGTGCAAAAATATCCGCAATTTCCGAAGAAATAGTATTTTCTTAAAATGCGCACACGTAACTGTGGTCCACCGACCTCGAAGTAATCTGTTATCCGGCCCGCCAAGTAAAAAGCTTGCGCACCGCTGCCCTAGATGAATCGGCCTGCAATGCTTCTAATTCTACTTAAGTGTAAAATTATGTAAAGTAATTCTTAGGTATCATGCTTTTTTGATAGCTGTTTCAATTCGATATCGTGGTAGTATTTCTGTTCTAATTGAGTTGAACTTGGGAAAAATTTAAAGGACTTCCCAAATGGGTTATAATAACAAACAGGTTTGACGAAATAGCGCATACTTTAATTATGTACAATAATAATATTAATAATAATGACGATTTTATAAGGAAAAAGTTGGTCTAAAGAACCATTCTTACAATTAATTCTTCAATGCATACGCTTTGTATGTATTTAGGTGGGTCTATAGGTTCTAATCCTGATGGCTAAAATTCATCTTTCATAAGAAATCATTAGGAAAAGGAAATGTGCTAACCGCGTGTCATGAATGTTTGCTGATTTTGCTGTAAATGTGAAATAGTTGCACTCTTTATGTGACAAAATGAGGGACTCTTGTTTTAGAGAAAATGTTTACATAAACGAGGAAAATAGTAGAAACACACATCTTTAGCCATGGGCTAACTTATACCACGTTACTCTTTGAAGCTTTCTGAAGAGGAATCTGGAAGAAGATCCTGCGACCGTTAGCAACGCTGATGATAAAACGGACTTTCCATTGACGGCCAAATCCACGCGGCGGACCAAGTGTTAATTAACACTTGATGTAAGGAGATTTGGGGTACATGTCTTATCTTTGCGTAAAAAGTTTTACGAAAGTTCATTTCAGTATGTCATCCCCAAAACATATCGTTGAGGGTATTGTTGGTTCGTAATTCTTCTCAAATGCGAGATCATCATGGAGGGTGGTGGTCCGCCGCGCGGATTTGGCTCTTGTAGTGTTGTGGAAAAGTCCGTTTTATTAACGGCGTCGCAAACGGTCGCAAAACTTTCTTCAACGTTCCTCCTTAGAAAGCTTTAAAGAGTACCGTGGTATTTTATTTTTGGTCAGCTTTTTTCGATTCTTGCCAACTGTGCAACATTCTGAATGCTATTCATTCTTAAAGGTTAATATTTGGAGGATAATAATGCATTATTGGCTAGAGGGATGTCATTTCTTTAACCGCATTCATTAGGTCCTCCTAAATAATTCTTAATAATTGTATGTTACCTCTGATGTCGCAGATTTTACAAACATCCATATTGTTTATTATTATGTATAGTATATTTTCGGAAATTAGTTGAGACAAACAACACATAAACGGTTCTTGTAGACCAAAATGACTACCGCAACTAAAGGTTGTGCAGACGAAAATATCAATGAACACAACTTGAACAACGGCGTTTTCTCTGTCGTATACTATAGGCTCTTCGAGTTTTGTTTCAAATAAAAAGTAAAAAAGAGAAAGAGTGGAAAATGGCAGCATAATCCCAAAACTTTCACGATCCTATGACGAAAACTACTTTTGTTTACGAGTATTAAACTAAGGGTGCTTGTACTTGCACGTTAGGGACCGAATGAAGATTTTTTTATACGTTTAAAGGTTACACGGTTTACTGCAAACTAAAAGATTTTTAAAAAACATATACGACCTTGATGCTTATATTTTAATTTAATATAATGACTGATAAAAGAGTCAGATCACCACCTCATTCTGTTCTAAAATTATGACCCTAAATCTCCAAGCTCACCAGCTTCGCGAAGATTCCGAAATTTAGGAAATTGTTAACGCAAGAGCAAGAATCGTTTCTAAAGCAATTTTAGATTTTTAGCTTACATCCATATTCTTTACTATGAATATAAATGAACAATTTTCAAAACAAAGAAGCACGAAGTCAATTCTTTTCCATTTTCCGCCGAATGATTCATTCATCATCCACCCTTCCCACAGAAAAAAGGTATTTATAGGCGTCAACGCGGCGCACAGAAAAACCAAAAAATAAAAAATAATAAGTCTCTTTGTTTTCAAGATAAAATCTTAACTTCTTCACCAAAACTATCGCTATACTATTCTATAAATGTCACACGCTACATGTATGGACTTCTTTAGGTACTAGGTTTAGCTGGCGATAGATTTTTGCAACGCATAGTTCGAACATTTCGAGACAAGGATATTATAAATGCTATAAAAGCGTTAAAACGAAATCACGTACAAATTAAAATTTGTTGCTGCAGAAACAAAATCATGAACATTTTCTATGTAAATCTTCTGCCTAATAAAAGAAGGCCATGCTCATAGTGTGATAATGATAAAATCGGAATACAGTATTTCCTCGTGATGTAAAATGTATTTAAATTTATATTCTCAGTAAAAAATAATTTTGTAATCCAGTGATTAATATTTTTCTACACAACTTCAAAGTAAGAGCACTGAACTGTGGACTTCGGACGAAGATGTAAACTCGTTGACGGAATTAAAAGTCGGAAATTATGAAGTGCTCTTTCTTTTGAGGACGTGTGTGAAATTCCACTAAATCACGCTTGACCATATAAATAATATTTTTCTACGCGTGGCAACACCGAGCCTTGTTCCTTACAGGAAATGAAGCCACAAAAGAACGACCAATCTTAACTAAATTTGGAATGCTCTATAATGAGTATCATGGCAAGTTTTTGAATTAAAATTCATCGAATTTCCAATACATCCCTAAAGTCTCCTAAAAGTTTTTAAGACTTTCCTTTAGAAAACCTTTCTCGCATTTTCCATTCAAGTCTTTGTCCTTCCGCTATCCTTTGAACTTTATCTCTTCTGTTTGCTTCAGTACTCTCCAATAAAATTTCTTATAATCCACCTTTTCCCTCGTGCCGTAGCGTTCACTCTCTCCACCAACCTTTTCCAATCCTCCTTGCTTCCCATATAAAATTTTCATACTTCTAGACATTTCCTATATCCTCAGCCTGTCTTTCTTTCGACCAATTTTCATCTACTTAAAAGTTAATAATTTCTCAGGGGAAGAAAAACTCTCCATGCGTTCATAGAGGATGGTAGAAGTCATCCATTCTCACGTTTTTCGTATTTGAAATAAACTCCTAATCCCCTAAAACTTTTTTCATTTCCTCTATTTTTTAAATGCCCTGTTTGCTCGAACTCTAATGCTTTCCAATACCGCATTACTTATTTATCCCTTTTTACTTTGAAGGTATTCCTTTCCACTTTCAGCTTATCCCCTAAATCCGTGCTTTATATTATTTCCAGCGGTATCACTCCTTTTTTCCTCAAGTTGGTTTATTTCTAGAAGAAGTAAATACCGTTTGAACTATTTCGCTCGAGTGGATCACTTTGGAGGAGGATTTCACTTTCCACGTTATTGAGTAAGGAAATCCGAAGTACCTTTTCCGAAGTTTCAGTTTTTGTACAGGTTTACCCAAATGGCATTATGATATTCGGATATGAAATATTCATCAAGCAACTTTCCGTTTATACAGGCAGGTTCTGAGTTATTTCCAGACGACTAGTATTTGAATATTCCATCGGAATCGATTTTTTTACTCAGCCTTCTTTAATTTTGTGGATGTTGAATGAATTATTTTACTTTTCTTGGCGAGGGACTTTCCTATCAATTTCACTTTGAATTAGTGCGTCATTCTACTCTTATTCTAGCAATCGCTTCTGGCGATATTTGTTATTGTACGAGGTGTATAAACAAAGAAATCGAGGTGAAACAGTTTCCGAAAAAGCTATTAAGCGTTCCTAAAGAGAAATGGAGATGAAAAAATATCTCCCAATGTGCGATTGGTCGCTCTATCCATTGACTTTTCCGGCCAGGACATTTAGCCATGTATTTTGGGTCGCTGAAGGCAAAAGCACTTGAGTTGGTGCGATTAAGGGGTATAATCCACTGTTACGACCCCACAGAGGCCATACAAAGTGAGGTAATGAGATCCTCCTTAAGAATGAATATTTCAAAGATTAAGATATTGGCAGTGTTTTCTTAAAAATACATCTGCCTATATATGTGAGAACATCTCACGATCACTTCCCACGAATACAAATTTACTGTTATGAATAGTATTAGGTTACTTTCATTCTCAGTCATCGGATAAGCTTCATTAACTCCCTTGGGTGTTCTTTTTCGCTAAATGTAAATCTTTTCATATTGGAAATTATAATTGTTGAATGTTATCATTTTAAATAAATAAGACACGACTTGCTCCAGCACGTTTAATAATCTGCCGATAAGTGTTTAGGGATTAAATTTATCGTTAAATTGTGGTATAAATTTTCCCCTTTGAAACAACTGAAACGCTTATTTATTTAAAAACGCCTCAGTATGGTCGAAACGTCATTTTATAGTTTTTATCCTTACAGATGTTTCACTTTCATCGTAAAATGATTAAAAATCCCGGATTACGAAGATTGCCTATCTTTACAATCAAAGTAGAAAAAATACCTTAGTTAGTGTTGTAAGGAAGAAACAAACTAAAAATCGAATTTACGAGCTTGTACTAGCCTATTTATGCTTTCAACTCCATAATAATTAGGAAATGGTGAATTTTCCGACAGTAAACAGAACAAAACAAGCAGCCGATTAGAGATTTTTGTATTCAGTTTTTCATCAATTATGTGATTTCAAATTTTTTCGGTATTTTCTATTTTTCCTTAAGTGAGTGGAAAGGATCTTAGCAGATGGCTCAAACTGTCTAAATTCCTTCTGAACCTGAAATAGTTTTCTTTTGAAGGAAAACAAATTCGCCACTATCTCATCACACGGTTTTCTAAAACAAAAATAGATTCATTTACAAAAAATTTCTTGAACAACACAAACATTGTTTTTATAAAGGCATTTCAAAATAATTCGTGTTTTATTTGCATGGAGTTGTCCTCATTCTGTTACTCTAAAGAACTGCTCAATGAAAACATTTAATAAATTGAGTTTTTACTAAAATCCATCCATGGAATTGGAATTATGGTGCCTCGGATCGTTATTCTGCAGATACCAATGACTGATTGTTTAGAGCAAAGAAGAGCACATATACGTAGCTCTCCAAAAATTTTACAATTTGCGTAGTGAATTACATACATACATACAAGATTTTTCATGTTCCTCTTTTAAATTATACTTTTAATAATAATAACCACGCCTTGCATTATGATTAACTGCTCATTCTGTAGTACAGCAGCGTACGATTCGTACCAATCTCGCCGATCCTCTCCTCGAAAGAGTAAAGAATTGCTTCGATGCTCGTCTGAAAGCATTTCTTTCTCCGTCAAACTCCTACCGCTGATTGGATAGAGACGTGTCATTGAGAGGAATTTTATCCAACTCCTTGATTGGATTTGTCACCCACCAATAAATAGTTTCCATAGAGTAAACCCCAACTTTCCCATTTTTTTCTGAATCAAAATCCCTAGCGATACCCATACAGGAAGAAAAGTTAGGTCCTTGGGAAGAAAGAAAAAGATCCGGAAAAGTGGGAAATGTTGTGTTGAGGAAAAAAGGGTACTCCTGGAGGAGAGAGAGAGGACGTTGAGGTGATTCTGGAGGGTAATTATATAATCAAATCGAAAAATGCGGAACAGCCATACTCCATTAAAGGTAATTCCATTCCAAGGTAAACGTATTTCTCTAGTGGCTTTGGTGGAATGAGAAGTTTCTGGTAATTCTACTAGCTCAACAGAGGGCTATTTGCTTTTTTGCTCTTTAAAACTGGCGAACCGGATTAAGACTATTTCAATTGAAATTCTTAGATAGAAGATGTGATGGCAATTAGTCTAGATGTTAGCGGACTACAAATAGCCTATTTGGATTCACAGATTGGAGATTTTGCATATAAATAAATATAAAAGAAGTAAAGATCGCGAACGGGAGCCAATGGTCTTTCATAAATAGCCATACATTTGTAATATAATACTATAACTTCCTTACCTTCCTTTCCTTACTTTTAAACATTAAGGGCTATTCAGCTTCTCGCGATTATCATTGTAAATAGATGCTGAGTTCTTCTTAATGTTTTATGTTTGCTAGTTTACAGAGTTGACTAGAGTCCTCGATGCTTGAAGTTTTGGACCTTCAATGTCGACATTTTCATTTTTATGTAGGAATGTCTATTCTAAAATAAAGCATCATTTCTTTCTTTTTAGAATTTCAGTATCCACGCTTTACTTCAAACAGAATCTTTCGTTCACTTAATATAACTATTTTGTACGATCGAAGAATTCTGCTATTTGTCTATATATTCTTTCATCTTCATTCCATCTAATGGTTTGCAGCTGCTCAACAAAAGAGAAAAGCTTATTCCGCTTCATTTCTTGTGTGAATTGCAGTCGACATCTTTAAAAATTTTCTTCAATACACCAAAGTTATGGTTTCCCCTTAATATTTTTCCCTGCCCTTTATGTAAGATTTATAAAAAATCTTTTCTGACACATAATATGACAAATATGTTCACTGCATTTCATGCTGTATTTCCATATTATTCTCTCCAATGCTACATATATTCCCGTAATTGCTGATATATCTTCAAGATTTTCCTTTATACGACAGCCAGAACAATGGTAATCCAGACAACCAGAACAACTAACCCTCTCCTTCCCGATTTCTTAGTCTCACAGCTATATAAGATAACAAACACAAAATTTTAACATTTTTCGGGAACCTCTTCCGAGTTTCCAAATTATTTTACTTTCCTGCTAGTCTAATCTCCTTTTAGAATCCTCGAAGAAAAGTAGATTAGATTCTAGGCTGAGATAACTCGATAAAGTCAGAGAAAGTACATTTGCGGAAGACGAAATCGATATTATGCAATCCCTCCGTTACTTCGATTCGAAAATTAGCGTAACATAAGAGAAATACTCGTAGATGCGAAGAAAAACCGTCTTAGGTGCTTATTCTTCCACAAACGGTACGCGACAATAATAAGCTAAAGAAGAATCTTGAACGGTCAGTGTTTGCACTCCATGCCACACGGCGTAAGGCGACTTGCAGGGTATGTTTTGTAGATGTAGTCTTTCGTTTGTCCTGCTAATGTAATGTTGACTATAATTTTCGGTCAATTCCTTCAAACATACAGCTTCAGTGTTTTCTCCAGGTGTATATTAAATATTCTTTTGAATTTATTTTTTTTTGTTTTTGCACTGAAAAAATTCATTCTTTGCACAATGCTTTTAATTTTTTTCTTCTGTGTTTTCGCGGTATCTTTCACCCTCTTTCTTTGTGGGCGCTTTCCCATTGAGTGGGTTTGTCCATCGCCAAGCTTTGCAAGGATTTTTCCTACACTCTACTCTTCCTTTATGCTTGAATTACTCATTGTAAATCTAATAATCACGTACGAGGTTGGGTGAAAGAAAGGCACACATGGGCCTAACCTCTCCAATAAATGGTATATTTACCCTGGGCGTGATTATTATAATTGTGGTGTAGTTTCCTAGTAAACACCATCGTTATGTTTCAGATATGAATTTAGTACTCTCTCAAAATTTGAAGTAATAGTTATTGCGGTTTACTTCAGAAATGCACATCGCACAACCACGAATATCAGCGGATAATTTTCCCCATAGAGACTATTAAATATTGTTTCCCATATCTAACTTTATCATCCGTTTTCATGCTGGAATTCCAGGAATTGAGGGCGCCCATGCGAGTGATATTGGTGGTACCGCATGAAATAACGATGAATGTAACCTGAAATATCTTCAATAAATCATTAGGGGAAAAAATGATAGAAGGTAAGATTACTGCAATTTTTGATTGAAGAGGAACTCAGAAAATACAAGCAAAGAGAGCACACGTATATTACTCCAAAAGAATTCCTTAAATTTGGTCTATGTAAGAGTGGGAATTAGTTTCATTCAGCAGAATCATAATGTGCTGTGATCCTTGGCACTCAAGGTACTAAAATAATCACCCCAAGGTTTAAGAAATACTTCCGAGGTAGAGTAATGAGTGCCCATATGTCCTAATGTGGCAAAAGAAAGAGGGCGTTGCATGGGGATTTTGGGCCTATAATATTTTGACTCCGGGTTGATTTTCCAACAATCTATTTAAGAGGGTCTATTAGGGAAACTTCACCCATTTGTGATTAGTAATGTTATTGAATCATTTTGAATGTCGTTTTGGCCCCCCCAAGACTCTCTTTCCAATATATCGAGGGAACATTCCACCCAAGGGCCAAAGTTAGGATGCCGATGATTCATCAAAGCTTCTAAGGTAACCAGCCATAGCGTTGTAAGTCCATTTGCGGAAACAATTTTGTGAGTTTTGTGGAAAGTTATCGCTTCTCAGCTTTCTGTATGCAAACAACTTTTACTCATCTTCTAAATATAGATTATTGTTATTTATAAGATACAAATAATCATTACGATCCAGTATCGCTGTCGATTTAATTTTCTCGCAGCATATGAATCATCGAAAAAGATTCGTTAAATTTGAGAATTCGACGCTTCCTACCATAGGTTTGGCTTCTGTATGTACGGAATCGATTAGTGTCTGATGTTGTCCTGTATCTGTCTCATCATTTGTTTTCTCTTTTATATATCTGAAATAGTATGCTATAATGCAATCTCAAAGGTTGACATCTAATGGAAAAGTCTAATGGAAAATACGTGGTAATTTCATTGATGTGTTTTTGATCATTCATGTACACTCTTCATAATCTATTCTCTCAGCCCGTACTTCGTGGAAAGACATTTCACGCTAAAATAAAAGAAACTCAGTGATATCCACAATTTTGATTTTAATCGACCGGTTTCGGCCTCCGGCCATCATCAGGTACACAGTATCGAAAAACAGAAGCTTATATAGGAGCCAACTTGGAGGGGAGGGTAAGGAGAGGGGAAGGGTTAGGGAAGGTAATTTCATTGGTTAGGTTTGGAGAACAACATATTTCAATTATTTCTAAGGCATCCAACTTCTTCCCCTTCGGCTGCATGTGGAGGAGCTTCGGTAAAAAGGAGCTGTGGTGGCCATTGTCNGGTGATTTTTGCTAATTTCTTTTAACGAAAATGCAGTGAAAGTTTACTGCAGTCTCAAAGATCAAAACTCCAGTTCTTTATTATAACATTATTCGGTTTACGCCGTTTAAATAACCTTGGAATAATTATTAATGTTAGGCAACCATTTAAGAGTAGTGTTAAACTTTTTTTAGATTTGATCCTCTTTCCTCGGGATTAAATGTGCTGCTTTTTCATGCCATTAAGTCATGAGGAGTAGAGGAAGAGAACTGTTTCTCTCATCAAGGACAACTTCAAAGATCTCTCTCCCATCTTACTAAATAAGATCTAACGCTACAGTATGGAATTTCCTGTTTTCTTTCGCTCCCTCTTCTAAGATTCCCATTTCTCCGTCACGTTTACCCTTCTCGTTCTCCCTTTGCTTTTATTTTTTGGTTCTTTTATTTTCCTTTCACACAGTCTTCGTCATCACATCTTCAGCTGTTATCTTCCCATCTCTATATTAGATACTCTTCCTGTATCCTTGAGCGCTCCCTTCACTTCTGTGCCATCCTCACTTACATCACTCTTAGCTTGTAATTGTCTTCCTTAATAGCTACACATCCAACTCAGCGCAAGTGAACAGGCCCGCAAACTAAATACAAACAATTTTCATCTTGAATCCAAGAAATAATGTCAAAAAAATAGTTCTCATTTGACGATGTGTATTCGTAATAGATTATTTTTGTTGGTACCAGCGGAAGATGTTTCCTTGCCTTGTTTTCTCGAACGTTTTTTCCTTAAAAAATACTTCGTTCTGCCTACTTCAGTATTAAAAAATACTGTCTGCCTATCGTTTCAACTCCATTATATTATTAAATAAAATATTTACAGGTTTACTGTAAAGATTAGTCAAAACATTTATTACGATTTTCAGAATAGTTCTTGTGTGTTTCTTTTATATTAAGGTGAGATTTACGTGAATGGAAGATATTTTATTAGGGTATTGTAAGTTGTAAATTTAATTAGGAAGAAAAATAGTTATTTAATTAAAGTTGTGGAAGCCGTACCAGCGAGTATTAAGGAATAAACAATAAAGAAATGTAAAAGAATTTCTATAACGAGACTAAAGGTACTTATAAACCACTTTACAAAAATAATCTGATCGACAGAGTGGATTTTTATCATTCAAAGAAATTATGTTTATTGATTCGTTGATGGTAGGAAATAGGTCTTGGGTTAGCCAAAGTAAAGTATGAAAATATATAGTTACTGGAATTAAAAAGAAAATATGTAGTTAGGTGTTTTTGTATGGATAATAATTGATCTAACAATAAGATATTTGTGTTATGGGCCACTTCAATGAAACACAGATTATTCTAAATTTTAATGTAAGACAAGAACGTGTACATATGAATATTATTAATATATATCACATTGGCTATACATTGTTGAATGTTTAACAGCATTAATTCATGCCATAATTTTACTGTTAATGTGTTTAATGATTTCATACATTGATAATTATATTTTTAGATTTTTTTCCTGTCTTTTATACTCGTCCTATTTCCGTTAACATTAAGATATTAATTGCTGTATTAACCAGCCTGATGTAAATCCTTTGTCATTTAGTATTATGAGATATCCTGTTAACGAAGTTTCGGCAAATTAAAAATTAGTCGTTAAATGGAATGATTTTATCTTCATGAATTCTAGATTATCGCAAAAATAAAATAATCTAATAAAAGATTCCATTAAGGTTCAAAGAAACCCGAGTTCTACGAGTATGAATCATGAAACTGTTAGCCGCAATTATAACTCCAACATTCTGCAGCTGACTTCTCTATTACTGCCGTATTATTTCTTTATGCTAACAAGTTGGGCTGTATTTTTCATTCTACTGCTTATGTGCGGTATTCGATCTCACAATTCGATGTGTGAGGTAGCGATCTCAAAATTAAGTCTCTTAGCTTAAATTTTATCAGTTTGAAATTGACATAATGCTTTCCTTGCTTCATAATCCGACTGTAAATAAATTCAGTTAACGGGAACTTCTGGAAACCTTGGGTAGCAATCTTAAGCGGCATTTAGAATGTTTTAAGAATATTTCGAATGAGGATTATTCTTACTGGAGAGAAGTTGTTTTGCATTTTCTGGATAAAGTGAGCATATGAGATATGGAAACAAACTACAAAGCGTTGGTATTGTAAAGGAACGCGTGATATTGACTGCAAAGGTCGATATAGGTAAATTAAATAAATATAGATGGAAGATTTTTTTTATTTTAAATAAATTTCTAAATAAATATGTTTTGAGAATGATTTCTTAGTTTACCCACGTTTGTATTACACGTATAAACGTTTGGCTGCTTCGTTTTTAAACGGAATGTTCACCGATAATATCAATTTTCCGACTGATTTCTTTCATTAGAGTATAGTTGGAATAAATAAATTATGCAGCAACTCATTAAATGAAGCCTCAACCTATTGCGTACTCAATTTTTTGAAAATGTTTCAGCCGTTTTCAATTTGTATAAAATATACGTTCGTTCATGGGGTTCTATCACAAACTAATAAACAATCTGCAAAAATTCGCTTCCGGAAAAGCACCTTTGGGAAGTGGGCGTTAAAATGCGCGTGTCAAATTCTGAAGAGGGTCGGGGACATTTTGAGGTTACGTACTTGCAGTGACGGTCACAATATGAGCGGAGGACAGGGTCGAAATTTTATGTCTCTAGCTCTTCTTATTAGCGATTCTTTCCTTTGCTTGTGAAAAAATGGATATTCGTTTGAAAGTATCGATTAAATCGGAGCGAACCCAGTTTGAACTCCTGAAAGATTATTCAAATAACTTATCCATGAGTGAATACATTAGATTGTAATCTAGATCATTTAACAGTATAAATGTGAACTAAAGAAATGGTTTTAAGTAAAGTTTATTTTATTTTCAGCCGTAAAAAAATCCATTCTCGGTCATTCGCCTTTGTTATATATTTTAAATGGTTCCTGATGCTCCCAATTTCCCGTTAAGTGCTCGCTACCAAGCGAAAATTTATAAAATATTTGCATATTACCTATTTGTGACGTGTGCGTTAAAGTAAACCGGTTGCTTTATCCCAAGCTAAAATCTGCATGTTGATATCTTTTCTTCTTCTGGGCCCAGAATTAATGTGAACAGCCTAGATAAAAGCTAATATATTTCCCTGATACTTGCTTAATTAACTTATATGTAGTTTTAAACATAAAGCCCATCGTCATTCAGCTCTACTTCGCATTAGAAGAGTAGCGATGTAAACAATTTGCTTGATCGTCTATTGATCTATTTCCTTGTCACTACTTCCCTACGTTTTACCGGCGTTCTACGTTTCACTGATCTATACATCAATTTAACTCACTTATCCAGCATTATTTCATCAATCTTTTCTAATTATTCAACTTTAGCGTGGATATGGAGACAATGCTTACGACTCATAAAGGGTGAAATGGTTTCTTAACTGGGTTTACAGATCATCCGTTAAAGGAAGTATGATTTTATTGGACTATGGGACTCCTAGCAGCAGAATTCGATTGTATTTACTTAATTTTATGATCACTAACGAAACAATGAATCGCACTTTGGAATCATACGATATGTATAGCATTTCAGAATAAATATTAGACTTCGGGCAATGCAATGGAATAAATCTAAGTACGTTATTGCGGAGGTAGTATTACTCTAAAACCGTATCCTAGCAAAGAACCTAACTTCATTCTTCACCAATACTTTACAGACAGAAGGACATACGAAATTAATTTTAAATTACAAAGTTACGTCATTTGTTGATTTATTAAGAAAGTAACGTAAAATTTGATTCAGACTTTTTTTTCGATTTTGAATTTTCATTTAAGCTCTAGAGGAAATGCTAATTCAACCCTGGTCGTTTCTTACGCTATACATATAAAGACCGCTTTCTTTAATGCTCACAATGATGGCTACACTATGGCAATTGTTAGGAAAACCATACTACGTTCGCGACGCATGACGTGCTTAAGTACCATAAATCTATCTCAGTTGGCGAAAACGATTTGAATCTCCTA
This sequence comes from Ladona fulva, assembly GCA_000376725.2. NCBI lineage: Eukaryota > Metazoa > Arthropoda > Insecta > Odonata > Libellulidae > Ladona > Ladona fulva. Next base: position 892,183 of record KZ308256.1, read on the forward strand.
GACGAGATTACAGTTCATCTTGTATAGAATCATTCTTCATCATTTTGTAATGACACGGTAAGCTTGAATATTACGCTCCGTTGAACAGGAAACAAATCTCGCTGCACACACCCACCACCAATCCCATATCCAATCACAGTTATTGGTGGAGGTTTGATCAGAAGATTTTGATGAAATTTAGGAATTATACTGATTGTATTTCTTTGAAAAATCTTCCGACTGTCATAGAAACCCAATGATGATTAAATTGGAAGCTCTCAGCATTAGTTATTCGTGCACTTTGTTTGACCGACTGGTCAGTGAAAGTCTGAGCCAAAGAGGCAGAAAATAAATACAAATTTCAGCATAGAGTGATGTACGTGATAACCAGAAGATGAAAATGTATCAGTTTTAATTTTAAACATTGAAAAAACACTATCACAGTCTATAAAATACCATGGGCTACTGTATTTGTCTTTGGCGATAGTGCCCCGGGTTCAAATCCCGGAGAGGGCAATGATCTCCCCAGCAGTGACGCAAATATGGAAGCCAGCGGAATCTTTACGCAGCGGATCAATTGCAATCTGAAAACAATTTCTGCCGTTGAAAAGTAAATGTAATATTTACTAGTAGATATAAAGACGATCCTTCATCAAGTATTTCCAAAATTCTCCGTAGTCCCGTAGCACGTCATAACAAATTAATAATCACGTGCCAGAGTAACATTAATCTCCGAAATGATATTTGTTGTGTCCAAGGCGTATATTCAGTTCTGTGTTTCAATATTTGACGAATTTTCAAAATATTAAAACATTCTGGGAATATATCATTCCATGATTACATAGCTGCATCGTGCATTCCATATTAGGAGAAATTACTGGCTCACACTATCTCAACTCATTTTAATATTATATGGGACAACATTTGATGCACATCTGATTTTTATACGAGCTTCAAATGATCTAATGTATAGAACGAAACAACCCTAATCAGATTAATTTAGTTTTTCCATGAAATGACAAATATTACGTTCGTTTTCGAATTCATGGGAAATTCAGGGAGTAACTGAATCGACACTGCTATAAGAATACAGAATAAGGTTTCAGCTCACCAATACCAGCAAGTTCCAATGAGTAAAATATAATCTAGGATCGTTGGCCGGACTTCGTAGAACGATAAAATGTAATTCCACATAAAGTAATTTCCACATAAGATGTAATTTGAACGACCGGTTTCGGCTAAAATGCCATCATCAGGTAAATATACAAGAAATGCCGCTATTTACATACAGAAAATTTTGGAGGAAGGGTGAGAAAAGGGAAGGGTTCAAAATGTAATTTCATTGGACAGGTATTTAGCAGACATTATTGAAATAGATTCCAACGCGTCCAGCTTCTTCATCTTAGTATGCCTTTAAAGAATTTTCGGGAAAAAGTAGCTGTGATGGCCATTTTCTTGTACATGGGCGGCAAAGGTAGAGAATATATTGTTAGCACCTAAGGTGCTACTGCCAGGCACCATCAAGCATCCATCATCAGGCATCGACCACCATGACCAAATCTTCACATTACAACTCGCAGTAATAGTATTTTCAAAATTGCTTCGATAGCTGAGATCATTTTGCACGTAGGCTCCCATCGGGAATTTCACCGAAATCGAACGCGTTACCCACTGGGTATCCGGGAACCCATTGCAACTCGTAGATAGCGAGGATGGATCCCTTTTGTCCTTGATGTGAGATAATGACCTCTGGAGATTTGAAGGTACATATATAGAACACATCCTTCAAATTCTTCGAAAAAAGATTGGAAAGTTTGTAAGAAATATTTTCTAGAGGAGGAAGTTTTACCCATTTGGGTTTGGAATTCTTGTTGGAGGAAAGGGATGGAAAGATAGAGGATGGAATAACTTCTCTGAGTTTTGTCTTCAAATGTGTCCACAAAATCACCTGAAAAACTATTATTTAAGGGAATCAATTTAATGTTATTTAGTTAGCATTGGGAGAGTAGAAAGAGGAACGTTAAGAAGCTGGTAGATCAATGAATGGAATACTGCATGTTTGTCGGAATAGAGGTGGGGATGATGAAGAAGGAATTGTATGGTTGGTATCTCTATCTTTGCAGAAGGTATTAATGATACCTTATTGTTAATTAAAGAGATGGATAGGCCCAAGAAATTTAATACTACTTCTTTCTCTAATTCAATTGTGAAAGATATTATAAGATTCAAGGTATTCAGATATTTTTATTATTAACATAGCATTGCCAATGGAGAAAATATTTCACTAGATATAGTCGTGAAGGGAATAGTACTTTCTCCAAACTGTCCATATAGATTTCAACAATAAGAGTTGACAAAGGTGAGCCTATGGCAACGCCATTTTTTTGTGTTAAAGCTTATTATTGAATTGGAATTGATTTTATGAAACACAAAGATTGGTCAAGCCCAGCAATTCCATAATTCTTTCTTCACTCATACCTCATTATATAAGCTGGGATGTAACTTAGTGCACAGTTATCTCATAGGGATGGAAGTGAATAAATTAGACTCATCTATAGAAATTTATTTATCCTCTCTATATTTCCCATCAGGAAAAATCAATCTAAATTCAATATAGTTCACAGTGCCATGTTTCGGTTTAAAATAAGTTAAAACGTAGGAATCGCTACATTTAATTTTTCAGCCAGCCGGGGCCGACACTGCGGTTATCACCGGGCGTATTGGAATCTGAGTTTTATGTAGCTTGGGAATGCCATAGAGTCTAGGTAGCTGCGGATTCATTGGAGCTGAATGAAATTTTCCTTTGGGTGAAAAACATTATTGATTGAACCCAAAATCACTTTTAACTATTTTTGTTAGAAGGAGTAGGGTTCTTTTGCAGCTGCTCCTCTACGTTTCCATGAATGAAATCCAAGTACTTTGAAAGGTATTCTTCTCTACTCAGCACTGCATAAATTCCTTTGTGAGCTTTTACCACCACAAGATTGTGTTCATTCAAGAATTCATTCACAAAACGAACTTTTGATTGATCCTTGTGAGGTTCATAAGAAGTGTACCACTTATTAATGGCATTGGCAAATATACTTTTTGTGGAAGCACTTTCATCTTGAAGTACAACTTCACAATCCACCATTAAGTTTTTAATAACTCTTAATTTCACTAAGTAAGAGAGGAAATTGCAATCCTAAAGATAAAAAATTGATAGGTAGTTCAGTTTGGGAGAGGTTAGTTACTCTCGGATGAAATTTATAAGCAATACTATCGCTTTGAGAGCTGGTGGAAGGTTGGGCATCATACGGATCTATAAAACAATCATTGTCAATTTAAGTACAGTCGTCTTTCACGTTGAGCACTAATATCACTTGTATAATGGGTTTAAACGTGATCAGCACACAATTGATCTAGATTTTATCTTAAATTGCAGAGTTTAATGACTGACGCTGACTTCAAAACGAACCCTGACATATAAAAGAGTTCACTCCACTAAATGCAATTTACTCTGCATTCTTTCGGGTTCCACCGCGATCATACACAGCAGGTAACGACAACATTTCTCCAGCGTTTCAGCTGGCTTCTTCAGTCGGAGAAGCCAGCTAGCTGACGAAACGTCGTCGTTACCTGCTGTGTACGATCGCGGTGGAACCCGAAAGAACGCAGAGAACAACAGATCGCCGCGGAAACCTTTGAGCCCAAATGCAATTTAGTCACCAATTCACTCCATAACAAACCCAAATAGAGAGAGAGGGGATCTTTATGCGAAAACCTTATCTTCCTCTCCAACTTCGGCCAAGTTATTTTTGTCATCCGCACAGCTTTAAGGACAGCAGGTATCGTTCTCTTCGTCTTGATATCCACAAAGTTGTGGTAGACACCTAATTTTAGGCAACAATTCACAAACTATTCAGAGACATTGCACGAAATCAAAGGCTGCATTTGCTGCTCATCTTAGCCAAAATTCCCTTACTAGCACCACAAATATAATCTATCATCCCTGGCCGCACTTCCACTTCCTGGAAATTAGAAAGTGTTTTTCTCTTAATTTTCTTTAAATATGTACACGTATATGGTTATAAAGCCTTCAGTCCGGATAAAAACTCATCCTTTCCAACGAGAGCTGCAACGGAGAAGGAATGAGGCTTACTAGGCAAGATAAGGAATGAGGTGGTTTGCCGTTGCGTTTGTCATTTAGCTTAAAGGCAGTGAGTGTAAGTGCAGCGCGTTGAACCTATTATCGATATTTTAATTCAATATGGAATAATCAAATTAAGTACCATCATTTATTACCATTCAAACCTCGGAAGCTTTCATAATTCCGCAGAATGTTTAATTATCCCAAATCAAGAACGATCAATTAATTTTGATAAGTTTCTCTGCATCCTGTACCAGGAATGTATACTTGCGTAACCATACAAACAAATGGTACTTGAAAGTATAAACCATAGATATATGGAATCTCTTTTACGAATATGTATATATTATGTACAATATCGTCCAATTTATACTCTTAAATCATGTTCATGGAATGATTTAAATCACGATTGTATACATTAAAATGCATTTAGATTGAGAAATGCAGAAAATGTCTCTCAACGGTCTGGTATTTGATAATCACGTGAGCAATTTCTATCCCACCGCTATTCCTTCTCAAACGGTATCCAACTCTTTTCGGAATCGTTCATCTCCTCTAATTTGTTCATATTTTCCGTCTCTAAACCCCATTTTCCTCATAGCCTTCACTTTGCGCACTAAAAAGCTCACGGTTGCGAAGACGCATCATCCGAGCGTGTGATTTGAAGAGATAGAAAAGTTCATGTTTCCGCTCTCACTAGATCATCAATCCCTTAATAAGGATCGTCTAAGTGTGTCGCGAATCTCGGGCAAAAGCGCCTTTGAGTCGCTCTGAAAATGTTGAAGGTTTACAAGCGATGTACCTCAAAGGCTGTATCAATGGACTGGTGGTATCTGAGGGCCTGAAATACTTCAAAAATCCAAAGCGCGAAATCGAAGGAAATTTTGTGTAAATACGAGACAGCTCTTCCAGATGATTCACCTTCATGTAACGCCGAGTTATCCTTATGATGAGTCGTCTACATCGATGAAATTACGTACTTCACTGGCGTTCTTATTTTAATGATCGTGAATTCGCTTAGAATTTTTCGGAAGTCATTTACATAAATTCCAACTGATGACATGAGTATTAATTATTTATTTAAGACTACGCAGATATGATTTTAAGAACTTTTGAGTTATATTTTGAAGACAAATAATAAACTTGATTACAAAAATCTATAGAAGTAATATATTATTAGTAGAGGAGAATACCCAAACCCGGGCCCAGTTCCTAATGCGATCCCCCTGGCATACAGGCCTGTACGGTATTGATACCAATCAGAAACGTACTTAATTAGTAGTTCATTAGGTGACCACATCCCACTCAGGTGCTATTGTCGTCGCTATCACTTGTTAGTGTGCAGTTGGCCTTTAATGAAAACTGTGACCAGCAAAGTTTTTTCACGTGCTCATTTGCCTGACATTACAACTTCATCGGTAAGTTCTTTAATTATTATATTATTTTGAAGGCAACATTATAAGATTTCGATGTAGGACGATATAATTTATTTTACTTGACTAGTTAAAATGTCGGCATTTGGAATATAAGCGCGCCGATGCCTAAGCCGAGCCCCCCAAAGGTTCCTACGTCAGGCTTCCTATCGGTAGAGTTGTAAAACAAAAACATGTTCGATTTTGGAGGAAAAAATTACGTATTGGGCACTCTGTCGCAGATTCTATGGAGAAAACAAAACCGTGCTCTCTGCAAAAAAATGATGGACTTGAAAAAAGCCTGTAAATCCTATAACGTTCCTAGGGTAACATTTCAAAGACTAGATAAAGATTATTTTTGGGAACCCCTCACAGGCATCTCAAACAAAAGTAGGTAGGACGCCAGATTTTTGCGAACAGCTTTTGGAGGAATTATTTAATTTACTTAATAAATTCAGAAAATGTACGGTTTTAGAAGACGTAATTGATATTATGCGCCATTCTTTTTCTATAAGCCATCCAGAAATTGCGAGAAAAATCAGAGGAATAGATGCTAGAAGTTGATGATGTCGTTTTAAGAAATCATTTTTTCCGCCAACGATACGCGAAACTAATCGATTTGGGGAGTTCTGGAGCATGCACCATCTGCCACACGTCGAAAGTCGGTTTGCAGGGTACATGGTAGATGCAGATGTAGATGTAGTTTTGATCTTTATCTGGAAAATGTTCCCCCTGATAGAGGTCAATTATAGAAAATGTTAACAATATTTATTTATCTGCAGTTATGATAAAAACAGTTTATACTGCAGTCGCAAAATGATTTATAGAATTAGCTTCTTAGATTTACAAGCCACGGGAGTTTATTCTGAGTTAACATAATATTGAGCTTATTCCAATCGAATGTAAGTAGTTGTTTTAATATTCTGATAATCTATGTTAAGACAAAGTAAAAATATGGCATTGATATCTGGTCTTACGAAGCTTCCAGGAGCCGAATGGAATATGTGAACCCTTCGTATCTTTAAATTCCACACTTATTCTGCTTATGAACACTACCTTCTTTGAATTTACGCTCACTCGAGCATTTACTCGAAAAAAAGGAAAATTAAAATACTGCAGAATCTTTTCTCGCTGTTTGCTCTCAATTACCATTCGAAGCACACTATTATCTTGCTAAAGAAACACTTCTTCCTTGTGCAAAGATTCACGCCCCCTTACCTCCCATAACATTTCCTCACTAATTAGCTTGTTAAAGAAACTGATATCACAGCTTCTTTTTCGGAATTACTTTCACTGATATTGATACAGGCGATTAGCTTTACTTTATCTCACGGCCAAAGCAAACTCGGCAACCTTGGAGATTTGTATCAGCATTTTCTCTGCTCCACCCCACCATTGCTTCTCCCCACCAACCCTCGGTTCCTTGCCTCTAAGCTGATGCTTCGTACACATCCTCTTTCAATTACTTTTAATCGCCTTTGCTCCTAATTGTAGGCAACCACCTTAATTCGGCGTTAACTCGTTCCTTAAAATGATACTGTCGAACTGCAGTAGTAGCACACGCAGCTTGGGGAACAGAGTAAGTGACGACATTTAGCAAACAGTGGTAAGCTCAGTTTACGTAGAGTTCAAGCCTTTAGTAAAGAAACAACAGTGTATCCGAATCCCTCTTCAGTTATGATATATTGCATGTATTATATGCACACTGTATTACCTTACGATACATAGCATTTCGTTACGTGGTAACATTTGCTGCTGAAATGAATCTCAGCAGTTTGACTTCTGTTTTTCATCATTCTTGTAACTTGTTACCTTCAGGAGTTACTCATACTTATTTGTGCCGTAAACAGGATACTTCTTCCTATAGACCTTCTTCCAAAATCTCACCTTATTTTTAGAGCATACAATTCTTCCATCTTCCCATGAGTCCGTCTATATTTCTTTCTCCTTTCCATACCTTATCTGTAGCTTATGTCAGTATTATCTTCATATCTATCTGTGCTATCGACTAAACGATAACAGTTTGCTCAGAGTCTTATTTATTTATCCCACTCCCGTCATTTCCCTGTCAATGATACCTTAGTACCACTTTTATATTTAAAAATAATAACATAATTTGTTATACTTCCCGTATTTAATCCTTGTTATTATATCCATTTTTTATATTTCCATTCCGTCAAAGCTGTTCCTAAACTTAATTGCAATAAAGTCGTGAAATATTGTTCCTCGTATAATATTTCCTTTTTCTTTTACTATAGACACTTAGTCTCTTTCTTTACACACTCACTCATACTTTTAGTACTTCGTCCTTTATGGTATCAATAACTGTCCTGTACCTTCTAGACTCTTTACTAATGTCCGTAGTCCTTTTATTATCTATGTATGTATTTATATTGCATTTTTACACTCTCTTTTTAACGTATGCGTACACTATCTTAGAATATAAACGTTAACGTATATGAATAATACCAACTCTCAAAACTCGGGGTCTTACGGAGTACCGGTTAAAAAGATAATTTTGTAGTGCCATATAAACTACAGGGAAAATAATAATAATAATATCTAGAAATGCCACTCTTTCACTGTGAAAGTTAATAATTTTCGTCTTGGTTTAAACTCAATTAGGGAGAAATCTTGGGCTCCCGGATAGCCAAGTGGGCAACGCGTTCGACTTCTGTGAAAGCGGTCCCGGGTTCGATTCCCGGTGGGAGCCTATGTGCGAAATGACGTAAGCTGTCGAAGCACTTTTAACAATGCTATTACTAACTAATAATAATACTACTAACATAAGAGGGAAATCTTTACGTATTCAAGCTTAGCTCTCGCCTGAGAGAGAAAATGATTACGCGGATACTTTACTACTGCAACAAAACATTGCTCAACTTTCATAAAGCAAGATATCATAAGCTTAGGGTCATATCGTGGATTTTTTAAAAACGTTATCTTGTTGACAACTTCTAATTCACTTTATATGTGACAAAATGTATCAGTACTTATAGGAAAAATGTTAGCTTCTTATCCATGCGAATTAAGTGGACGTCTCTCAAAATGTGTTATTTGCAGTACTTGCAGATATTTTCTGTACATGCAGATGAACCCTTAATATATTTTGAGATTTATTTGTTTCCTGGATCATTTAATGAGTTTTTTGACGAAAACTGGACCAAAATTGTTGTTTAAAGCTGTTAGGTAAAAGTACCACGAGAGAAGGAAATCATATTGTAATGGTACAGCAAAAAGTTAGTATCTATACTGAGGCATAAGGAGACCCCGAGGGAATTCTCGTTCTAGTCTAAAGAAGAAGAGCATTCCAGCTACACATCACGAAAGCCATACTCGGAAGTTAATTCCCTGCGGTGAGGCACCCCAAGATTGGAAGTTAGAACATGTTAAGTCTATTCATAAAGGCGACCACAGGGAGAATCTCGCCAAAGATATGAGATTCCGTTAACATACACATCATATGATGGTCTTGGGCTTATTATCACAGAATTCACATTATGTTTCCGTGATATTTGGTGATGATCTCAGAATGCAAGTTCAGCTTCAAATATGAGTCGCGCCATAGTCATCCCGTATACATCCCTCTTATTATGCATGATTAATCTCTGCTCTAAGCTGAATATCACGCGTTTTCTTACGCCTGAAGAGGACATTTTAAGAGCCCACTACTTGGCGATAAGAATAGCGGGATAGAGGGCGAGCAGAAAATAAAGTTTCCGAGAGTTAATTTCCTGCATAACCGTAACTTGAGGATGTAATTAATTCCTCGTCCGTAGGTCGGAAAGCCTTGGCAAGAAATTATGTTTTGCAGGAAACTGCCTCAGCGTTACTGTAAATTTTCGATTAAAGTTATAGATTATACTTAAGTGAAGGATGTAAGTAATTGGACCGAGTGAAATATTCTAAAGCTTTCTTAGCATAAAATCCTCTGATGAAGAAGAGCAGAAATCTCGGGGCTCGAACTTCACAAACTCAGAGAGAAAATCGATTAAAATGTAAAAGAGGGATATTAAATGCTCTGATTATCCTCTATAAAAAACACTTCATTCACAACGCGGTGATAACAGTGAAAGTTTATTTTCGGAAAAGGCACCATTTTCTCATAGTTATACTCGAGGGAACATTTTCCGCATTTAATTCAGATAGTTAATGCGTCAAAAACTTTAAATCTATGGCAACGTCTCCTTCGGTGTTGTTTATCGTTTAATGAAAATTCTGCTCCTTTCTCACACAAATAGCATGCTAATATGTGTTCATAATAAGATATTTTTACTAACTTATTTTGACTTACTTACCTACTAATTAAAAGCCATGTTCGGCAATTATAACTAATCATATGCTAGGGAGGATACGATTTATCTTTAGCTTTCTTAGAAATTGCTTTACCTTGATTGCACTTAAAGTTTTCCTCATGAAGCGATTTGTTTCAGGGGTTGCTTAGCGGAAATACTTCATAACGCAAAGAATTGACACTAAGTTAACTTCCAAATAAGAGGTTTAATGTATGGGTTTCAGTAGTGCAACATCATCAAGGCTATACGATGTTGCGTGCAAAGGAAGAAGATCATACATTATACCTCTTTCGTGGCAGTTATCGTAGTGTTATTTATATGTGTCATTTACACTCATAATAAAAATAAGTATGATAATCAATTTTAATGACCCTATGAATAGTATGTTGTGCATGGTTAACTATGATGCTGGTAGAACTTTGTGCCCCAATCCGTTGACGAAATTAGAGATTGAAGTTATAATTTAAAATTAAGTATACCTAGAGAAGAGCTTCAAAATAATTTTTTCATTGGAGTAGGTGCGGAAGGTATGAGATTTAAAAATTAAAAAGCATCCTCTTTAAGGTTATCGTCAGGGGTTATGATGCAGCTTTAGTATGCAAATATGAGTATGGTGGGTTGTTTTAAGATTAGGCTCACATCATACAGCGTTACTCTATATGTATACTGAATTACCTGCATGTATAGTATATTGGTCGTAATTTAACGTAATGTTGAATATCACAGGAAAGTGGAGTTTTGATAACTTTGGCAATGAAATCCATTCGACATCCTTTCATAGAAAATAAGGATCACTTATAAGATAAAATCAGTAGAATATAGAACTCTCGGATACTATACGGATACAGTACAACAAGAGCTTTAGTACAGTTAGCTAAAGGAGACATCCCGGGGGAAGTTCTGATCTTTAATATTCTCATTAAGGCAGATGTAAAAGTGAAGAATGTAACTAACTTTTAAAATCCAATGTGATATTAATCGACTGTGCTTGGCAAATATGACGAGCAATTTGTCAATATATATTAACTCTGTTTACTTCGAATGATACAGAGAAAACTCAGAAATTAAATAAATTATTAGGAATTTGATCTCGGACGAGACGATTATTTTTTCTGCTCAGCAAGATTAAAGTACATTAAAAATTCGTAGTTTGAATTTTGCCGACAAATTATATTCTCCGCAATTTCGAAACGAAAGCTATATCGTTAAAACACTTCTGGTGATGTAATTCTCTAATTACCAATTGCCTGTCATAGGTTTTCCGGACATGTGCATACATAACTTCCGTTGAAATCACTGTCCCTGCGCGGATGTAAGTTATTCAAGCACCATTATAACATGTGAACAGTTTATTCTCCCGAAGCAAATTCCACAAAACAAATACGATTTTAAGTTGAATTTTTCTTTCCCTTCTTCCATGGCTCCCACTAAATGAGCACCACAGTTCTTCATTACATCGACCTTAAGTCGAAATAGCTGCGTCTGCCCCAAACTTAATTAAACGTGGTTGCCCAGGACCAGTTTGACGCGTATCCTGGGAGCTCGTCTCTTCCGCCAGATTCCTTATTCCGGGGCTTTTTACTTCACCGCTCCTCCCAGCTTCCCAATTTCTGCATTCACATCCATTAACCGTATTTTTTATCGTGAACTCATGCGGAAAGCGCTAAAATTTTAAACTAACACAGGTTTCTAGTCATTCTTATACGCCGAAGAAAAATACACTATCGGGGAGCAAAACAGGAAGTTTTTATTTGCACAGTTTCGATTGTATTTCTACAAATCCGAATAAAAATGCGACTCTGAGGATGAGAAACAATAATTTCCGTACAGGGCTCCTTAGATAACGGGATAATTTCATCAGTTCCAGAATGATTGTATAAAATGAAGTTTCTTCGCTTTCCTGCAAAATTTATATCTACATAGAAGAAGGCGCTGATTTTCTGTTTCGTTTTTTCCGCTCATAATATATCCTTGTAGAACTCAGAGAACATCGAATAGCGTTCAATATCCGGAAAGTATTTATCTTACAAAAGTCCAGACTGAAATTACTTCTTACCCACAGATACTAAACAGAACTGATTTTCATTTCTTTAAAAAACTGACGGAAAAGCGTGCATCATGTCCTTTGTTGAAAAAATCTTATCCTAATGAAACAATACTTGATAGAAAATTATCTAGGATAAAACTGTTTCAGGCTATCTGAATGAAATATTTTTAACAATTCTCAGGATCGTGCCGGAAAAGTTTTTAGGACGATGGAATTAATGTAGACAGGTTTAAAAAATGACGTTAGATGATTTTATACTTTATATTTTCGACGTGGTTAACGTCTCTCATACTCAATTTATATGTGATATAGGCTCTGTAATAGGTAAGCGGTAATAAGTTATAGATGTCTACATTCACTGAATATCTTAAAAGTAGACCTTTTTCCCTATTACCTTAATTTACCTTCGGAGCAACTGTAACGCATGTCAGAGGAGTGAGTTGTTGAACACCTAGAATGGAATTTTTTGAAAAAAAACACGATGATCCAATCCGATAACTTACATCTTTCAAATTTTGTTGGCAATCAACAACATCACGGTAACTTAAACTTTATAAATAATCCATTCTGCGTCAAGAGAAAAATAAAACGACATTAACTGATGTGCTTTATTTTCTATATGTTACCGTAAAAATCGTGCAAATATGTTTTAACTCTGCAGAGTTTAAGTGCTCCGTTTCATTACCTTAAGAGTTCGAGTGAAGAGATCGAAGAGATACGGGTACCCATTGTTGTTTGTTTAACCACGGGCTTTATCTATCAGTTTCAGACAGAGCTTCGTGCTGCATCAAGAGGTGTGTATAGATCGCTTCACCCAAAGAACACGTACCCGCTATGATAGGTACGGCACTGTGAAACTGGCTCTATGGACGAACTTTTTTTTATCTAAACACGTCGGTGTAGCAGTAGAAATGGTTATAAAATCATCCTTGTCTGTGACAAGGACTATCTGCCTTATCATCTATTCCTATTCATCGTGACGTGGGCGTCTCTTCTCATACACTTTCTGGTATGTTCTGCTATCGATGGGGATTTGGTAGAAGTGTTGCCGAAGTTGGCAGGTCTCGTTTCGATGGACGACATGCGCGCTCCCTTCATCATACCACATAAGACGTTTTGGAATTTTGATATTCGGTCAAATTCGGGGTGGAAAAATCAAAATGTGTACTGTAATGTGTACTTGCCATCCATCTATGTACATACATAATTAAACCGATGATAGTGAGATCAAAAATAATCAGTCAACGTCCCATCTAGAATAGAATTAGCCACTTATGGCTAAGTTAATTAATTAATATTGCAAAAACTATCAACAGTGTGGTACTAGCCAATGAGTATTTTGCCATTCATGAAGGCATCGTCAGTGGTAAATACAGGATGAGAGACAAGTAGTTAACATCTCCGGAAGAGGGAAACATACTGTTAGAAAACGAAATCCAATAATCTGTATACATTCTTTTTTAAGTTCATATCCGAATTCTTTAGGTATTCCCTATTTTTATAGCTATGAAGAAATTCTATGACATTCAGGCCGTTATTGAAATTAAAAATCAGCATAATATTATCGAAGGAACTACGGTGTGTAAATTATTTCATGTGTCTTGCAGCACTGGACTTCTGTAATCTTTCGGAATTAAAATTTGATCCTTGAACCTTGAAGTGATTTCTTTGTATTTAAATTATTAAAATAAGAAAATCTTACGTTCCTCTGTTTAAATATTAGCTAAGCCCTTAGTTCAATAATAATATAGTATTGTAACTTAATGCATCGTATAGCGGAAGGATCAGAAATTGGACTCAATTTGGAACAGTTGTTGATTAGTAATGTAAATGTACATCTCAAACCAGTGTATTAATTAGTGGGGGGTCGTAATCTAACTGTATGGCAGTTTTTCTAATAAAACTCGACTCCAAAATAAACCTAGTATTGTCAAGTGGTAGGATGACAAGCCTATGAACCAAATAGTGAAAACCTGCCATTTTTGTGGAGACAGGGGTGGAAGGAGGAGTTAGTTGTTAGAAGAGGTGGATTTCATGTAAATATCAATCTCCAGTCTCTTGTTGAAGTACATACAAAAATTTTAATTTGAAGTACAAATATCAAAGAACGGCAAGGAAATATGGCACTGTCGTTTAAAAGTGAACTCATCAGAAGAAAACATATTATTTAATTTTTCAATTCCCTTCCAATCACAAACAAATGAGACAAAATCAACTGTTCTACACTGAGATTACAAAGTCTGGTTCAACGTTTATGAAAGAGGAAAAAGCTAAGCTAGTTCTCGCTGATAATACTCTTTTTACGCTACGTTTATGTTAATTTTACTTTCTGGAATATTATTGTCCTTTTAATAAAGGCAGTAAATATATTTACCAGGAAGTTCTCACTCATTCTTAGAATTCTTTTTGCACATAATTATCGTCCAGAGAGAAAATCACGAGAAGCAGTTCTGACCTCGCAGATACATTTTTATTAAAAGATGTGTGTGTGTGTAGATTCTTAAAATCCAGCATACTCATTTAAGAATATGAAGAATTTATAAATCTTCTTTTCGATTTTTCGCTAAAATGTCACTCTTCTATCGATACACATATGTTTCATTAATAACTATTACTCACGCATTGCATAAATAGACTATTCGCAAATATTTTACGATATAATACAAGAAATTCTCACCGCAGTCGCGGCGGGAACCGAATTTATCCTCAACCATCGAGAACAATTCACAGTTCATGCGTCAACATGTCATAATTTATGATTGCATACGCTTAATATCTAGGCTACTGCATTAGAAGTGATTGATCCGATGAAATATTAGCTTGAAAGTCTGAACTATGAGTGGTTTAATTCATAAAATTTAAGAGAACGATTTGTTTCTATCATCTCATATTCCGATACAGCGTATCCATTAAGCCGGCAAACACAAATTTTCCATGTCTACTAAGAGATCTTTCAGTTTGAAGAGAAATCCTTTTGCAAGGCCGGAGTATGGGTGCTTCAATCACGCTTCTATCTCGGAGAGGATAATGAAGCCAGAAAGTCCGGCGGTTTTGTAGGGGATGCTTAGAACTCCTCGCCTGTGTCCTAAAAATCTATCATGGCTGAGAATCGATTGAAAACTTTTGGAAAGTGCTCCATTTTACGAGTGGTAGTCGGTTTGCGATGTGGAGAAAAAGGGGACGTGATAAAGGAGTGACGGGGACATTTTTTTATCCGCCTGGGGGTTGGGGGAACTGTTTGTGTCCAGCGTCGGAAACAGAGAGGAATTAGATAATTTCTAGCGGCTATTTTCATGGCATCCTCCTCTCGCTGCAATACGCTTTGTTAACTCGCTGCGGTTCGGCATCCGACGGAATTAAAGAGAAGCGTTCTTTAAGGTCAGTGGCTTCATTTTCTTTACTGTACTCCTTTTATACTGCCCACGTTACGTCATCTCGTGTTAATTACTTTTTTCTTCGCATAATTACACATCAAATAACGCAATTCGAAAGGACAATTTACTCTAAACACAGTTTAAATTTTTCTTAAATACCCCGTGCTATTCATCCAAAGAAGAGTACTCTCTCTCTTGCACGATTTTAATAAGCAATATATTTTTTAAATTCTGAGCAACATTTATTGATAAGAACATATATTTCTACAAACGATATTGTCTCACTGTGGGGTGCCACAGTAAAAAATTCTTCGTTTTTTCAAACGTCTGACTAGCTTTGTTTTCCTTTGAATTTCCTTTGAAACTTTAAAAGTAGAAAATAGCAGTAAAATGTTTTAATACTCATTCGTATATTAAATGAATAGTAACGGTATCTCAAAATACGTAATGTTGAGGATGGCATTTAAAACTAGTGTATTTTTCACGAAGTGGATTTTCTAAAAACTAAGCTGCTTCATATATTATTAATTAGTTAACGATATATCCCAAAAAATGGCGAAAATCGTACTTTCCCTTTGAAAATCATTTGCGGGAGGAGATACCCTTTTATCAGGAATTTCATCGTGAAATATTTGCTTTTACATGCCATTTCTTTTTCTCCTCATTAGATGTCATATGGAAAGTTACACATGTTACATTACAACAAAACCACTACAGATACAGCCGTTCTACTCGAGTTTAATGGAAGTTATGAAGATGAAAGGCAAACCTCTTATTTTGCGGTAAACCTTTCAATTATACTTTCTGCCAATTGGGATTGCTGATTCGATGAGAGATGCAAAATAAAATCTATGGATGAAGCCTTCACTTGGTGGAACTCTATATTAGGTGAGTATGCGAATAACTATGCAAAAGTTCCACAATTGAGAATATTTTACTATGGAGACCGGTTTAGAACTACATGTTCATCATCTGGCACAACACCACAAAACGTGCACACATATATATTTAGGAGGAGAAAAAAATTGTGTATTAGTAGTGTTTTTTAAAGTTCTTCGATGGCAGAGGTCTTTTCGCATATATGGGCTTCCACCGGGAATCGAACCCGGGACAGCTTTCATCAAAGTCGAACGCATTGCCCACTTGGCTCTGCGGGACCCCTACAAATTCAGGATTGGTTTCTCGGAGAGATTTGAGATATGGTCTTCGTTCTAAATTACCCACAAACACGACGCGGTGATTTGTCATTTTAATCATCTATGACCTCTACATTTTAACAGAGTTTCCTGTAACTTCTCTTGAGACATCGTATTCCCTGTTATCATATATACATTTGAAATCATTAGATCTTGATTTCTGTATTTTGTGTGCTTAAGAAATACCAAATTATAGTATCTAATTTAAATGGCGTGAGTTACATTGCACCATTGATTTATGCTCTGTAGCTGTTTTATTTTGATACAAGATAGAGAAAGATGTGTTACATTTTAATTGAATAGCTTAGATATGTTATTATGGGGGTGCAGCACTTCCGGAGAGGTTTTATGTTTACAATATTTCGGCTTAATAAGGAAAGTAAGGGCGAGTTAACTTATCCTACTAGCATTATTCCCTCTATTGGACGTTTTGTAATGGACGATTGAGGGGACCCAACCAGCCTTCGAACAGATAATTTTATGTACAGACAGATATTTCTTCAACAAAATGAAATTTACACGGGATTAGTCTTAATTATAAGGAAGGACATCTTAAAATAAAGGTGTTGATGAATCGCCTACATTTATGTGTTAATGAAAGGGATTCTAAGTTAGGTATATTTGGCGGAACGAGCGATAACGACCTGAGGATAACTTAGTTGACAATTCCGCTTTCAACACAACGTGACTCGTCTTCTACTTATGAAATTAGTTTTGGAAGTTATCTCGTGTAGAACTCGTTCGTTACCAGATTGTTATTGGCCTTAATTGAACCTTCCCATAATTTAGAGCTGTTTCGTGAAACACGTGAGGTAGACCAGATAATTGAAGCGCACACACAAAATTTGACACTGAGGCTATCAGATATCTTATTCGGCCTTTTCCACAATATACCCAGCAATTGCGCTACTCGGGTTCTCATGAAAATAAGTTGTGTAAATTTAATCTTTTTAACAATTTGTCTAAAACGAGTGAAATAATGCCGGATACCACTCAAGTGAGAGGAAAGAGGGAGAAAGGATGTTTTCTGAATATTTGAAACTCCTTAAATTTGTAAAATGAAATTATAGTAATTCAAATACAACGTGTCGTTATTCTGACGGTTGACTTCCTTCGTGTACTTTCAGCATATGCCTAATTAATTTGATATCAGGATAAAATTTTCTGTTAAAACAATATTTATCCTCGTTATACTTGACTGATTTTCTTTCTATCAAATGTTCGTCCGCCATTCAACCATTATGAATTTTATTCCAATGATTTTCTGAAAAGCGTTGGAACTCTTTCAATTATTGAAGTAATATTTTGAACTCAAACATTTCCCTTCACATCCTGTCCTTATACGATTTATTAGAGCAAACATTAATACTTCTCATTGCCGCTCTTTAATAAATCCCACATTCAAATTTATTACAATAACTGCGCATTAAAATTATACAGGGGGTCAAAGTTGACCTAATTTTTCGAAACTTTCCGGTCTTCTCTTCTTCTCGAAATTTTTCTAATTCAAGCTTATGCTTGAATTAGAAAAATGAGGGAAATCATGGAAAACATATAATTTGATATTATCACTCATTATATTCGACTGTGATGACCACTACTGAATACTTGACATAACCCTCTTCTCAGAGCAAAATTTTGGCTGAAGCGAGTAACGTAGTGAAAGTTGAGCATCGATCTGTACTGGCCGACTGACACGTTCACCCGATCTCCTTAAAGCAAGAGTAATTTTAGCTACAACTTACCGATCCTTTAAATTCTAAGGTTAGATATACTATTTTTGAAATTTTCACTAAAATAAATATTTGAAAAGTTATCATTTGTGTTTTTACACAACCTATGTGCGCTGTGAGATTCTTCGCCGTAAAAAGGTAAGCAACATCCGATGTATATTCGCGACGTCGAAATTTAAAAATGGAAAATACAGAGTGACTCTGTTTCCATTAGCCAGCGTATCAGCGGCTAATTAAATTCCTTCCCGGACAGGCGCACCCATCGCGACGAAATCCCCGAAATAAGAGGCTCTCGGCAATATAATCGCGTGTCAAGTGACGCACTTAATTTCCCCGTCCCATTCATATTTGTGTCGAAAAGATGAGGAAGGGAAGTGTCCCTCTCTCCCTGACACTTATGTAAGCGGAATACTAATGGGGAGACACAGCCCCAGGATACGGACTTGCGTGTTCGGTATTGGAGTGATCTGTCTGGGTGGTGGAGGAGAGACAGGGGCAGCTTGCGTGGGCCATCCAGTGACTTTACTCATCCCCCGCAGCCCCTTTTCGCCATTCGTACAAACTCTCCCATCCCAAGGGCGAGAATGCCCCCCATAACGGTCACATTTCCCTCTCGCTACCTCCCAGTCATGCATAATTGATACGGCACGCATACAACCTGAGCCTTAGGAGAGAGGTCCTCCCTTCTGGGAGACGCCGCTAGTCACGTCCGGCCTAATCAGGTCAGCCCTTCCATACTGCTTCATATTTTCGGTCGGAGGGATTGAGAAGAAAGTCAAGAAATACTAACGGCGAGCGGATAATACGGACACAGAGACATTTTAAACATTTTATGCTTGCGCGAACTTCTCCTTTGCCCTCGCAGTTCTTTAAAAAGTCTGTGAGCAGGTTCATTGTTGATGGAACGCCTTCACTTACAGGGTCATTAATTGCCAGAGAGGGAGACCGCAGGTATGCGCTCGAGGTGAGCTGAGTTAAAAGTGGAACGCGTTCTTTTGTGTTCCGGCGGTTTTTTGGTAATTAAATCCATTAACGTTATTTTTGATCTTTATTACGCTGTTCTCGTGCGTGGACTGCAGTTGAAGTACGGATTCCTAGTTTCATTTTTCCACCCAACCGTCGTCTCTCTTCCTCAGGACGTGCTATTATGCGGGAGCTAAAATGATACCTTGCGTAAGTGAAAGATCGTAATATATTGCGCGAAAGAGTCAATTTTACTTTTCCATCTATGATACTCGTTTAAAAGAATATCAGACGAAATATTTTCATAATGCATTAAAATATATAGAGGAATTTCACGTGTTATTTACGAGCATGATTCATGTCAATTTTAAGCATATCTCTCTTTTTATCTTCTGGTTATTTACCCTTCAATTCTCAGAATCAAGGAGACGATACGCGTTAATGGAAACGGTTGCATTTTTGTGATTCCAAGTGGACCGAGTTGTAATCTCTTCACGAAGTGATTTATTTTATGCATAAATTTATAGAAAAACGCTCAAATAGACATATACGTGAGAATGTATGAAAAATTGGAACTTTGTTTTATTGATCCTCTGCATTAACCCCATAATATTCGGAAACTGACAAAAAACGTGCATGAATTTTATTTTTTTAGTTTAGCGCGCTCTACGGTGAACTGTTGTTCTTGAAAGCTCGCCATTCTCTCCTTTGAAAAGATATTCGAGCGTTTATTTTTACCTCAACTCTTGTTCGCTTTTGCAAAATGCATAGTTTGCGAAGTCCATTCCATCATAACATTCGATAAAAATAAAGTGGCATTAATTTTTGGGAAGCGCTTCCACAATTGGTGAGGCAATGGTTTTCTATTCCAGTATCATGGGATAAGGAAACACCACTATGAAGCCAGTTTATTCTGCTCAGAAACGAAAAGATGTAGCACATGATTAAATTTTAATTTAGAAATTCGTAAACGCGTCTATTTCCTCGTGCATGAAGCAACAAACATATTTTCTATTTTTTATATAGCGTGCTATGTGAATTTCTATGTTAGCTATATGTTAATAATCCTTCGCAAGTAGTATATATTAATAATTATTCGCGAACTATTACGGAGATGCGCTTCCAGAAAATCGGCGAACTTTTCTTTTAACCTGAAGCAAACCTCACTTAAGTACGCCATAGAACACGTTTGCCTTATTTAACCTATCCTTACGAGGAAAGAAGGGAATTAAGGAAATCTTATCCCTTCTATTTAGGAATAACTTTTGGAAGTCGATTCGGGATAAATCTTTTCCAATATCCGCGTAACCTAAAATAAAAATCACATAGTTCAAGATCGTTTCTTTTTTAATTAAATAGTCAAATGAAGTTATATGAAAGCGTTAATCTTCACAGCATGTTCAAAATGTTTGTGTTATAAAGTTAATATTTATAATATAGTAATTTAAGCTTACTCATTAAAGGTTAAAAATTTAAATCAAAACATTTCATTTTCTCTTCGTGTATGTTATATTCCGAGAAGGCTGGCGTGCTAAAATCCCTTGAGACCCTACGGATGAGAGTTTTAATAATTAAACAGGCTTTTTATCCACAGGAATTCAAGAGGTAAAATATTCATTAAATGAAAAAATAATATTATTTAGTTTAGCAAGAAGCTCAAATGTTGTTTTTTATATTAATAATGTGTGCCTTGATCAGAGACTAGGGACCTACAATTTCCTATAATAATGACTAATTGGCCTTTAGATAGATGAAAGTACAGCACACCGCAATAGCTCATTAAAATATTACAGAGAAATATGGCTTACTTCAAGCATATCCTCTTTAATGAGCAGCAAAAGATGGAAAATAGAATGTACTTATTAGTAGCAGTAATTTTAAAAGTGCTTCGACATCTAAGGTATTTTCGCACGTGGGCCCCCACCGGGAATCTAAGCAGGAACTATAGTCAATGGAAGAAGCCGTTACTTTGTGAAATTCCATATCAATGGAAAAAGGAAAACTCAGTTTGTAAAATTTCACAATATATATTTCTCTACTGCGACATGTTTCAACTCACAGAGTTATCATCAAATATATATTGTGAAATTTTACAAACTGAGTTTTCCTTTTTCCACTAATCAGGAACCCTTGTCATAGACGTCGAACGCATTATCCACATAGCTATTCGGAACTATTAACAACTTTTTTAACTGTAAGATGCATTTTTGTTGTGACTAGAATTTTATTTTTGTAAAGTTCGTACATGTGACAAAAAGAATTATTATTACATTATGTTCTTAATAAATATTTCATAAAGTTTACAACAATAATTTTAATTAAATTAATAAACAGCATGGATAAACGGTTGTATGAAATAGAGCATATTACATATATTATTAAATATAAGGATACATTAGTAAATTAGTCTTTCGACATAAGTGATTCAACATAATGTTATCATGTTATTCTCTTGCTTTGTTTCCTTCTTAAATGGCAAATTTTGAAAATCTTAATTAAACTGTTTAGATACATATAGCATACTTCCGAAAATGTTCTGAATTCGGTTGAAGTAAATAGAGAAGAATTTTCTATTTTATGCGAAATGCTCTTCTTGTCTCAGAACCCAAAGTTATGAACACACTTTAGGGAGATAGCAATAACAGTGGTAATTTTAAAAATCCAACTAACTGAAAAACTCGTCAGTTTGGGTCGACCTTCGTCATGCCAGGGACAGCAGAGGTTCAGTAGCAAAAAAAGAGTAAATCAATCACTTAAGAGGTTTTCATTCCAAAAAATACAATACAATTCGAGGTGCATGAAATAAAAACGTTCGGAGAAGCCAAAACGGGGCGATTATAAATATGAAAACGAGAAAGGAGACTGAATAGAATAATCCCCAGGTGTAACCTCTATGGAGATTTCCGTGTCATCATGCAGATGAAAGTTCTCACCTTAGATACACACACACTCTCATACGCACACGACAGCCTGAAAGAGCGGGTAAAGGAAACGCAAGGTTGGAGAAGAGAGGGTTGCTGTCGGGAGCAGGGAAATGGTGATCCAGATTGAAGACTCGGAAACTGTTCCATCTGCTCCTTCCCATACCATCCCTTTCATAAGCCACTCTTTCCTTTCCATCTTTTTTCCACACATTTCTCTATGGCCAAAACACCGGCTGCGCCCACCGAAGATCCCTTTCCCCTCTCACTTCGTATCCTTATCACGGCCCACCTCTCTCCTCCTATCCCATTATCCGTTCCCTCACCCCATCCCGACCCATTCCATCGTTCTTTAGCACCAATGTCACCTTCCCACTTAATCTTACCCCTCCACGCGTCCTCTGCGTTCGTTCTCACCCTCTCCTTCCCAGAAAATCCATTGGTTCCATTTCTTCCGAGGGAATTCTTCCTCCACCAAACCTCGCCTCTATCACACGTAAAAGTGAATTTAGTATCGGCGAGTCCCTAGCGGGCCGTTTTCTTGATTACGCTCCAAATGGGGGCAGAAATCTATTGAAAGGTTGTTTCCAGAGAAGGCGGTTACCCTGAACGCTTCGAATCATGCCCCCAGAATACCAGCCGGTTGGCATAGCTCGATTCACAAATGCTTAAAAATCAGAGGGTTATTCCTCTTTCGGTTGGATTCCGGTATTTATGGACCTTTTCCGTCCTCCACTTCTTCTTCATTTCCCTCTGGGGCTGTCCTCACTCGAGGAATTACCGGTAGACGTGTGAGTTTCCTCTCAAAACGTAACGACACGACGTGTGTTGGGTCGAAGGGAAATAAAAACGGCAGTAAATCCGAAGGAAGATACACTCAGTGGCCGTCCACTTTTCGTTTTGATCGGGGAAATGCCAGGTGGTTTGACTTCCCGCGCTCTCCCTCTCCAACGTGTATCAATAAGAAAAATACGAGCCTTTCTACGGGAATAAAAAACGTGGGAGTTTTGGGTGAGGAATGAGTGCTTCGGTGTCGTGCCTAAATGATGGCACGTCGAGACCGTTTCTCCTTGAGGGCCGGGAGCCGAGTGGCAAAAGAGGAGAACACTCGGATGCTACTGTCTTCCAAAGTCCACTCCAACGCACTTACGTATTCCACCGACGTATTATCCACCTTCTTCCCTCTTCCTTACTTCTTCCTCTTTTTTACATGCAAAAGAAAAATATGTTGAGCCGTGACACAATCAACGTGTAAGACACGTACCGCGATAATTTTTGGGCGGAAAAACTTTAGAGAGAGTGGGTAAGAACGGGCGGCGGGGCGGGCGTTTTGTTTCATTTTTATGGAGAGAAGCTCACGTGAGAAACACGCTCTCACAATTGCGAAGAGCAACTTTGCTTGCAGAGGGAAGGAATAAAAGTTCGGGAGGAAACCCTTTTGCCGGCGTTAAAATAGATGGTTAACCTCGTTCCGTTTTTGAATCGAACTAAGCCAAGGGGATGCGAAAATAAATTCCGAGCGCTAATCTGTGCGTTTAAATTCCGGCGCTGTTTTGGAGCGGTTAATTTCTCTTCCGGGCTAAGCGGTCTCTTACACCTGCTTTGAAATTTAGGGATTTTTTTTCGATTTTGAGGACAAGATGCTTTCAATATGTATGATATACCCTTTTTATGCTTCCATAAAGATTGCGGACCACAACTTGTTAGATGTGACCTTGGGATTTTATTCATTCTCGATGGACCTATAGACAAGTTTGAATATGTCGGTGAAGCTGGTATTATTTCAGTCAACCATAAGGCTAAATAAAAGTGTTGCATCAATCTAGGTCAGATTGAAGGGAATGTTTGAAAATTTACAGTAAACGCATGAATAACGTTTGATATTTCTTCGTTCCACCTTGCAATTTTTCATTTGCTCAGCATTTATAAAACTGTTTCTGGCCGTTGTATCTTCGAAAAAATATTTGCAATAATTCGTAATTCCTGGTTCTCTTGTATAATTTCCTGTATCCACTCTATCAAAGTGTTATTTTTCTTTCGTCAAATTTCGAATACACGCATCAGGAAATGGAAATAAACCTTTGCTCGTTGTTGAATTCTTTTAACATCTTCTCCTTTGACAATATTATTTAAAAGATATAGAATTTCGTAAATATGTGGATTTGCTTTACATTTAAGTCGCTGATTACTAAATATTCATTAAAGAGACTCGCAGTAAGATAGCAAAGGAAATAGCAAATGAAAACCCAATATGACATTGAGCAGCGGTGGATTTTAATTCTATTGCTATAGCCGGAGATGAGCTAGCGACAAGTAACAAAGCGAGAGTCATACTATCATTGCATTGGTCTTTGAATTAAGTATGTCATAATCTAGTTAGATGATGTAGAATCTTTCCTAAGGGCATGCCGTTCGCTGGGAAACGTTCCATGAGTTAGAGGATTAAAAATCTTGCGGTCAAGATTGTGGTGGTTGTAGCAATTATGTGAGGTAGCATTAAAGCAAAGCGATTACTATTTTTGAGGGCGGAATCCTACCCAAATATTCCGTATATCGTTTTTATGATTTATAAAAGTTATACAAAGAAAGAGAACTTGTGAAATGTTTCCCGAATATTTGTCTAACATAAATATGTTGCAATTGAATCCATAAACTTTGAAGTATCAAGAAACTATTTCTAGTTACTCCATTTTTTCTAAGGTTAAAGAGAGGGTATATATGAACGTGTGAAGGTAACATACGAATAAATGATAATAATGTAATGTAATAATAATAATAATTAACTAATAATAATATGAGAAACCGATTTAATTGAAAATGATATCTAAAAATTGCCATGCTTGAGTATTTATTTCCTCAGACTTATTTGAAAAGAGTGAAATATAGTTATTTTTGCGTGAAATTCGCTTAATTATTTATTGTCCGCAAGGACTACATGTAGGGAAAAGGCCTGGTGGTAGGCGTATTTCCTGGTGATAGTCGTAAATATATTCTTATTTCCTCCTCCGCAAAATATATTTCGTGTCCGAAAGCTATTCATTTTAGGAAAGCGTTCACGACGAAGGGAATCTTTCCGTTAGCTCCACTCCACTTGCAATGAAATGCTTGCTATGAAAACCCATTCCCTTTATTAAATTATGTGAATCTGCGATTTTTTTTCGCACACATTACTGTTATCCTATTTAATGAATTTTAGTCAAATATATTATAGCAATTATAGGAAATAGGAATATAGGTAGAAGCACTGTGAGGAGTGCTCATTCAAGCCGTGCCTCTACAGATTATGCCTCTAACCAAAGGAAAACATTTCACAGACTTTATTCGACTTTTCTCTATTAAGATCGTGATTTTCCTGATGCTAAATAAACTACTTAAATTTATTACGCTCAGCTAAGTTTAGAACTGATTTGATATTTATTGACCTTCCATAAATTAGATTGATAACTCGATCTTAATTCCACGCTTAGTCGCGATGGAATATTTATCATACTTCCTTACCAGCTCTGGTATATTTCTCTCCCTAAATTTAAAATTCAACGTCGAAACCTATACGAAATTACGCCGTAGATTGTCTAGAGTTTGCATGCTTTTCACTCAAAATGGAGAGCGGTCCCGTAGATTATAAACACGGGCGTCTTATTTCACCTCCGCCATCTCTAGAAAGCCATAACGTGGCCGAAGTGAAAATATGGGACAAAGATGTAGTAAATTACATGCGCACATCCCGTTTGTTTGTTTCGGTACGTCCTGGAATGTCGTTGAACGACGAGGTTTATGATGGCCGTTCATAGCCGCCATTGCTGCTTCCTGATCACCCGAAAACCTCCCATTTCCCATTCATTCATCGCCTTTCATACAGTAAAGCTGTACATCTCTCGTATATGATACCGATGCTTTCTAATATATCCATCCTTCTCCAATGATATGGGATGCTGAGCATTGCGCCTCGACAGCACTTATGAGATTTTAGAGAGAGGTTATAAAAGCCATGCGTCTCTCTATTCGGGCTGTTTGACTTCTAGGATCCACTATATAACCAAGGTAACCAAGGTTCAGCGTAACCTTCCAGAAAGCGAACCTAATTAATCGCTTTAAGTACCTTGACGAGATTTCTTTCACACACACGTCATATAAAACAGTAGAAAAATTAATCTCATTTATTTTTTGGCCTAGACCATATTGTCCGGCGACAGCATCATGTTTCCTGCTTACATACACGAACGTTAAAATGGCCCATGATATTTCTAAAGTAGTATATATATATATCGCTTTATATAGACGCTTCTCCGGTTATATATATATTCAAAACGTANAAATGATATATATATACACACACACATACATCCTCAAAGAGTCCGCGATTTTTTTGCGTAGAGTCCCCGAGTTTGACACTAAGGAAAAATGCAGACATCGTTCCTAGATATCATGGGTTAGATCCTAGAGGGCCCCTAAAATGGCATTTTTCCCATAAGGATGCAACGACGACGACAACGAAGGCTTAAATTAACCTTATTTGCCAATAGATGTATTTTTAGCAATTAAACCACATGCCGTTCCTTTTGAATCGATTCATCTTCTCAGTTGTTGTTGCTTCATGAAGGCACTTTTGGAAGAGTTAACTTACGGTACTACATAGTAAATCGATAAGTGGGAATAAGGGAGTAGATAATGTGTGAGCTAACTATTATCGCATATGAGCAAATATGTGAGAGTAAGGAGTAGAAATATTGGGTTGATGAAAAGAAAGAATGAAAAGGCTTCAGGAGGATCCAAGTCTCAAAAAAGTGGGTTCTAATGGATTGAGTAATTATATAGAGCATAGATAAATCCCATTGTATATCTCTTGCAAATTAAAAGATAAAATCAATGGTTTAAAATGTACTGATAAATACAAGTGAAATGCAATGGATACAAGAGGTCGTACTAGTATCTAAAACAGCTCTTTCACTCGGCGACAGAGAAATTCATCCGCAATCTACGTTTCAAACCTCTTTAAGTCGTACCTTATTCTATATTTTAATTCGCAATGCCCCCACAAGCCTCCATTTACTGGAAAATTACAATGATGACCTTTGGACAATTACAACGGACGAACACATACAAATAATCGCTATCTGGAAAAATCCGACTAGCCGGGATCTTGTGGTTGAAGCGCTAGCCACTCCGTCATTATCAATCGCTTCCCCCCCACGGCAATGCATCTTTTAAATACAAACAAGGTAGAATGAAAACTAATTGTCAGCGCGAATTATCGCGTGTACGGCTCCGTATTAAATGCTCTCGCGGGCCGCATTTGGAGGCCTCTCCTTGTGCTCTTAAGTGGCGCCTGTCTCTAATGCCATCCACAACTCCTTGCGCTCTCCTCTCCCTCGGACCGTTATAATGTGACATAACACACCTCGGCGCTCATGTAAGCAACACATAAAGTATCCGAAAGTTTCACCGTATATCATCGACCCAGTTCTCTTAAATCTTCCCGCCCTAGTTGACAAGCTGTGGGGGAAATAAATCGCATAGTCGCACCTTGTTTTCAAACCCTCAAGCGTCTGTGCTCTGGATTTAAAGAACAATGGGTGAGGGAATCTCAAATAGCCGGAGGAGAGAGACGGGAAAATATGGCCACCGCCCCTGAACCCTATCTCTTTACCGCCACGAATATTTGCCCTTTGAAAAGAGTTCTTGGACGGCCTTCTAAAGGATGTTGGCGAGAGAGTTGGTATGACGAAAGGGAAAGATCGCGCTCGGGAAAACTTGAATAAGAGCTTCTTGGGATGTTTTAAGAGGGGGCCAAAATGTTATGGCAATAACTCAGTAGTTTACTCATAAGGATGAGGCCGTTTTTAAGGGCTTACGCGTCGAAGCGTTCTTCTTCAACGTCCATGGAGTGCGTCCCTTTCCTCTCTCTTCTTCTCTTTTACCGTTTCCCACCTTCCGAATCTCTCCCTCCCCGCACCACGACCAAATCCAGTCTTTTTTATTAATGAGCGTTTGAGTTATGCGGATGTTGACGCGGGGAAAGTGGAGAATTTTATTGATGGCTTCTTACGCTTTGTGTGTTCAAAGTATCACCGAAAATCATCCCTTTGCGCTCCTATACGCGTTGATTTTTATTGATCGATTAGGTTAATGGAAACATTTTTGCCCCTACTGTCATTCAGTAAGGAATTCTGCGTAAAAAAATCCTAAATAAGTGTTCGACTTCTGAAGCTGTTACTGCTATGACTTCATCGATTTACCACACCATATATATTTATAAAGTAGAAAGTTTATATGTGTGTGCGTGTGTGTACTCGAAAATACTCAAGAAACAGAAGTGGCACGGCTGTTAAACTTTTAAGTTACTTCAATCTATTCTCCGGACAGATAATAGATTACTTTATATTTCCCTAAAGGTCCCTGGTTCGACCCTTGGATGTTTAATCTGAGATCATAGCTTTTCTCGTAAGAATACATGGAGAATGTAGGCCCATTTAAAAGTAATGAAAACAGATAATGATAAACAGTATTTAAAAGAGGCAATTTGAACCTTTTTCGTTTAAAGTGACAAATCGCCGGGTCAGGTTTTTTTCTTCAGCCATTAGCAGCCAAAATCGGATTGACCCCGCGCCCTTGAAAAACTCTATCCTCATTTCTCACCTTTCTCTTATGTTTTTTGAACGCAATCGTAAACAAATGTGCATTTTAGGCTCCTTATATGAAGTAATATTTGGAAGAGTGTGAAGTGGTCCTCTGACGCATGGCGCTTGGATAGACCAGACCTCTCTCCGAACAATAGCGCTTGGAAGAGCGATCTTTGCCGATTTCCAGTAGAATCTTGATTTTCATATTGTGTGTCAGTGCCATAGATCGGAAATACTACTAATTTTAATGCTATTAAGGCATGTGCGTATTCGACGGTGTTTTTTCAATAGAAAATCTTAATCTCCGATTGTTACTCAGTGTGACTGGAGGTTGAGTTTACATTCCCGTAGAATATCAGTTGAGGAAACGAAGTTGGTGATTTGATATATTTTCACCCTTATGCAGACAATTAGATTAAAAATTTACGTACTTCTTGGTAGGACTCGAAGTAGTAAGGAATGGCTAACATTTATATGACATTTCCTATGACTTTAGTTTCGATGAAGACACTATGTACCAAAACTATGATGAATAGCTTCTGTGGAGCGGAGAAATTTAGCCATTTCTTGTCCTTTGAAAGATAAAACGATAAAATTAGGATTAGCCACTTGAACCACCTCGCGGAAGGACTCTTTTGTAACTTACTTTCAGGATTAAAAAATTTAAAAAATGTTAAAGTGCGAATTATAATGAACTTTATGTATGCCACGTAATGTAAGAAATAGTTACTTGGTACCATTGAGAGTAAATGAATTTACTGAATTTACAAAGCTCATATTTTGTCGAATTTCCATTTGTAAACATTTTTCTATGCTATCATTGCCCAGAGCAATATTCTTTATGTAATTAGGTTAATGTTATCTTAACTCTTCTTCCCTATGTACACCAATCGTATGGTACAGCAATGCCACCCACTTTTAGCACTCATATAACCATTAATCGCTTAACACTATAGTGGCCATTGGTAACCCACTTTGGAGGCCCATGGCTACTATAGTGGCCACGCACTTTAGCTTTAGTGGCCACGCACTTAGGCTTTAGCTTCCTATGCGCTCACATCCACTGGGCCTCTTTGTTTAGTTTCCCTCTTTCTTTGTGCCTTCGGATTGCTCGACATCTTTTATATTGGAATTGGGTGGACTTTACATTTCTGTTGGGCATGGAACGTGTTAACGTTGTTTAATCTATAGAAATTAAATTTCATTTAGGTAAAAAATACACTCAAAAAAACATCAAATGTCTATCACACTTTTTCATGTTTTTTGGAGTTTGTTCCTTTATTTTTAGGTGCTTATCAAATATTGATGTAACACAAGTAAAGATTACAAACACTTTCTTGTTAGAGGCTGTTTCCACGACATTGAAGATACCCAAAATACTGGTCTAATATATGAATAAAGAAGAAATTGTATTTGAAATAAATCATAAGCACCTTTCGTTTTCGTAACCAGAAAGTCGAGAGGCGATGAAGGAGAACCGGTATCATTCTGTTATATGGAGTCAATATGCGCCCTAAAAATTGCAGATGGATTTCGCTTTGAATTGAGTTCCTTCATTTTGCTTAAGCAAGTGGCAGCGTCGAAAATTAAAATTTGGAAACCCTCTCAATGTGCGGATATTTGTGGAGGAAATCGTGCTAACGATTGGAGTTGTTGAACTTCTAAATAACCGTTTGGAACACAACAAATCGAAAATGTATCAACTACCAAATGATTACCAGAGTTGGCAAGTATTTCATCAATGGAAATGAAGCCATATTAGATTGTATATTTAACCTTCGGTGTGCAGTTGCGACGAGTTGAGCAAAGAATGCCCATTAAGGAACTTGATAAGACGCCTTTCATGAAGCCAACCGACTATGGAAGAAGGGATGAAATATTAGTGTGTTACGGAGTCGTTCGAAAAGGCACGGAATCAAAGGAAAGGAAAAGGGCTAAATTGATGAATTACCGTGGAGGATATGGGAGGAAAGAAAATAATTCTATTTGGGAGGGAGAGGAGATGAAACTTCCATGGGAAGCCTAATTAGAATTGATCGCAAGACGCTAACAACTTAAGAAATTTCTATGTTTTGTTTCATTTTGGTAACAACAAAGACCTTTACACATCGCTTTCAGTAGTAATGAGTTTTAATTTTCCTCAAATTAGATGTTTTGACTGAATTTTCCATTGAAACCCTGAAGTCTGATATTACCCGTGTTTTAGTTACCTATTTAGTCCATTACCTATTAATTCATTTAATTGTTACTATTTCCAAATTTATTTTATTTTTTAAATATCTTTTAATCTCTGTTATTGATATTCCATGATTATTTCTTATTTGGATTCCAATGAATAATAGAGTTTATTTTAATGGCGCATAAACCCCTGAACTTCGTTTCATACAGACATTTAGACATAGTGTCATTTATA
Organism: Ladona fulva; assembly: GCA_000376725.2. Lineage (NCBI taxonomy): Eukaryota > Metazoa > Arthropoda > Insecta > Odonata > Libellulidae > Ladona > Ladona fulva. The sequence goes on from KZ308256.1 coordinate 923,265, forward strand.
CATTCAAAACGTTCAAAATAATAATAATAATAATAAAAACGTTCAAAATAATAATATTAAAGCGTTCATTATTTAATTTCCTATGTCGAATCGAATTCCTTCGTTGGGATTAACTTTAACAAAACGGTTCCCATACTCAATTTCTCCACACACAATATTTAATAAAGGCATATCATTGAGATACCAAAGCAACAGTTCATCTTCTAAGTTTTAGAATATTAAGGAAACTTTTAAATTGCGATAATTTTGAAGTTTTACCGAACTTTTATTTATTCCTCGGATTCAGTTGGCTATAAAATGTTCTAATTTGTTCACCGAATGTTTGCGGGTTAAAGTGAGAGAGAAGATTGTATTGTATCTCTCTCTCTTTTTAAGGTAGCCAGTAGGGAATAGGACGAAGGACCGCCTCCCGTTATCGAGAGGGTGCATGTCCTGTGGTAGAAATTAGCTCTGTCGCAACATTAGCATAAAAATGTAAACCGTAAAAATCGTTTAAAAGAAATGTAATTAGTAAGAATCGTTTAAAATATTTTCAATACTGCGTGGAAGTAATGCCGAAGATAACAGTGAGATTTATTTTAGGTTAACTAATAGCATAATCGCAGAATAAACATAAATACTACATTTCAAAAAGTTCTTGATTTTTCTCCGGTTTAGTTTGAACGGGAGCCTTTATGTCTCTAATTTAAGAAACTATCTCTTTTTTGTCCAAAAATCTGACAAAAATACGACGAGAAGGTATAAACCCCATAGTACAAATCGTTTGGTGAACAGATAACCGTTTCAGTTGATAAACATTCAATAAAAATTGGTACAGTATTCATTCATTCCGCTTTATCAAGCTAGAATATCTAATCATTTCATCAAATTTTAAATTTTACCCATGAAGTTAATAATCATTTTTCTCTCTCTCGAGCACTTTCTTTGCTACTTAGAATGGAAACTTTTAGCATTCCATCAATTCTCCCCCTAATCGGATGCAGAACTGCGTGTACCTCATGAATAACATTACAACACATGACTATATTTTCTCGTCGATGTTTCTTTTAAATTTTGATGCCCGCATCGAAACCCTATTGTCGCGATTTGCCCATTAAGAGAATTTATGGGCATATTTTATCCTCCGTTCTCTTCTCGTTCCAACTCCGCAACATTTCGAAATCTTAATTCCACAATTTACCCGTCGGTTTATGCCGAGAACCTACGTTTACTTTATTTCTCGCGTCGGTCCGCCGCGATTTGGCAACCGATACCGACATTCAACTTACCCCACTTCCCCTGTGCTTTCTACTCAATCTGTTTCCATCCCTATCTCTCCACCTCGTTATTTCCTCCCTCATCACCTCTCCCTTTTTTACCTTCCCTTTCCAAGGCTTCGGCTTTGGCTTCGTGCCAACTATCGTTTTCCTCCCACCGACATTCGCTCTCTTTTGTAATATAGACAGTGGATAAAACGCGAGCCGACGATTCTTCCGTGCCGATACTCCGGTTTCCCATCCTTCCATCATTGATCCGGTCTCGTTTGAAGATCTCCGAGGAAGCCAACAACTATTTGGTAGTTAAGGGGAGAGGATTTTTTCGTTCCTGTTCCTCTTCCATCGTAACTAGGTATGCGATGCTACGATTGTCTGCTATCGATGGCACGAGGATCGATTTTCAGAAATTTCGAGTTAAATAAAACGCAGGGTGTCCCGCCCAACTGAGACAGGCTCTAAGTACGGTTCTTTAAGTGTGTCCCAAAGTTCCAGCTCTTTCTGTGGAACTGTACGCCCATTTCGCCGATTTTAAATTTCGAAGTGTCTTTAATCTAAATTTCCTATAATAAATATTCACTTCTTCCTTAAAGCGAAAAAATTATTCAAACCTGTCTAGGTAATTTTTTGTATTAATTTATGTTGAGTTTCTGTGATTTTCTTCTTTTTTATGTAATCATTTTTATTTGTCCATTTAATTATTTATTATATCGGATTTAATTTGGTATTTTCTGTTTGTGGCAAATAGTAATAATTATTATTATTGTTATTATTTGCCACGAACAGAACNTTTTATATTCTTTTTTCATGGATATGCCTTTAGATGAATTTTACTCCCATTTCTCTGTTTTCAATTTTGAAATGAGAGAGAATCAAGGCATGTGCGATCGAGAAGAATCGGTTTTATCCCTTGGCATTGCCAGTAATTCGTATTTTTTCCCAATTAACTTCCCGTGAAATACGCATTTAAATGAATTGCAAATTGTTGTATTCCAAGCATCGTTTTATTGACGGGATATATATTATTTTGCGTGGTTAGAGAACTTCAAATGTCATCGTAATGCCTTTCAAAATATACTTACGGTAAGTAAAGAAGCTAGATTTGCAATTACTCGTCACTTATCACGTTATTAAGCTCCTAGCTCTGTAATCGTTAAAAGCTTTAAGCTGCGAACTGAGTTAGTGGGGAAATAAAGCCTGTTTGTTTCACGAATCATGAATGCGCTAAAATTCGATTCCCAAATGACTCCGGGGTAAATTACATAACCTAATGGGTGGGCATCCCCTTCCCCAGGGGAATATTTTTCCGAGAATAACACCCTCTCCCCTTTTGAATTTTACGCGTAAAAGTCATAATCTTCGGAGTCAATCGCCCTTGTTGTGAGTTATAGCATTTTTCAAATGCATTGGACGTACAAACAGCTCTCTTAACGATTCTACTTGTTCCACGAAGGAACAGTAATCAAGGTTCCATTCATTATTCCGTCTCCTCTATTGCACCTATTTTGCCTCCTCCATGCTGCACATAATTCACCTCAACCAAGCGGCAATTCGGAGTTAGTAAACCATCGCCAAGAACGCCTCGCCCCCGACCCCAACCCTAATTGAGCGCTATCACGAACAGGTCAATTATGCCTCCGCCGATTTCGCCCCCTGTCACTCGTTACCGCGTCCTTTTTTCGGAAACAAATCCTACCCATACTTTAAAATTGTACCCGAGGGTTAGAAAACATTGCCCGTCTTGAGGGATCAACGCGTACCTACAAGTTAGGTAATGAAGGCAGCTTGAATTGTTTATGAAGAGAGCGGAGATGGAAGGGCCGTCGAAGCCATCGAGTCCAACCTGTCTAAGTCCCCGCTATTCCACCATTGGTGAACTGGTGAGGAAGCTTTACGACTGGAAGGAAGGAAGAAAGCTATTCACACAACGGTGGGTATTGCAACTCGTAAATGTGGGCCCTGAGACGTGAAGCGGGGTTTAGAGTGAAAGGATGGCGAGCAAGGAAACCCTGGCCTCGGGAGACGCGCTAGGTATTCCAATTTATTAAAGCAGTAGTCTTCTTTATGGTAACTTATAGGATACGAAAGTATGCATGGACCTCGACTACTGAGGGAAACTTACCGATAAACTGAGGGAAGGACGTTGTAAGAACTGGAGCGATATTTGCATCGATGAATCATTTTCAGCGTTCAATGCCATGAATATTGCATGTGAAATCGATCGCATGTTCAATCCTTGCCGCGACACCTGAAGGGTATCTAAATTTCAGCTAACTGCTCGCTTTAAAGAACTGTTTTAATTGCAATAAATATAAATTCCCTCGTGATTAGGCAGTACTTACAATTATACTTAATAATTTGCTGAAATATCTTTAGATCTTTTCCACAGTCGACAACATTGAAACGACCACCGATGTATATTCTCATCCGTGTGTATCTCATAGAAATATTAGAAGAAAACAGGCAGTCTTTCAATTAATGGCGAAACCGAGAATTCAATTCGTTAAATGGCTTCTATTATATCAGAAATATTTCCATATTCGTCAAATTCGGATATTATTTCTCAATAGCATTCAGGAAAACTTTCATGCGCCACCCTCTCTTAAATATCTGCAGAAAGAAAGAACATCTTTTAATTTTATTTTAAATTTATCATACTCGTTTATGATTAAGAAAGTAAGTGGAGACGCAGAACGAGGGAAGAAAAAGAAGTATTTGTTTGTGAAGAGCCCACTAAATTTGAAATAAATCGACATATCTTTGTCATGAACAAACTCTGAGTTAGACATAAATACTAAGCAAATTCCGTGAAGTTCAAATTCGGCATTGATTTATGCGTGAAAATGAATTTTGGATTTCTGTCGTCAAGTTATTCGATTTAATTTGAGCAGATATTGTTGATTTTCAGCCCTTTTGCGGGGCGAATTCATGATTTCCCCCTTTGAGTAGGGTTTTCCCTTGGAATTGCGAAAGACTCAATTCGAGCGTTTAGGAAAGATTTCTACTCTTTTGTTTTCGCACAAATTTGGGGTATTAAGCGTGGCGCCTGCTCCCTTTTAGGAGAGAGCAGAGTACCCTTCCCACCGAAGCAATAAAAGAAGTTGGCCTCCATCTTAGAGGAAGTTGGGACCGGAGCTCAAACTAGTTTTGTTGACGACGAGGATGCCGAATTTTATGGAGAAATTCACAGCAATGGAGGACAATGGAGGCTCATACGAGGAAAGGTTGAGGAAATGCCTTATCGTAAACGATTGGGTTTCAGAGGCAACTTACGAAGTAAAAAGATAAGCAGTTCTGTTATCCTCAATCGGAAAGGAAATGAACGGTATATCGGGAGCCACGCAGTGAAGTCGCACGGGAAACGAACTCCACATTAGGCACGCATCATTCTCAGTGGCAATCGTTAATCCTGGGAAGTCACGCATCCGGCAAAGTTTCCGCGATAGAGAAATGATTCGAACTTTGCCAGGGGAAAGTGACGTCCCTCTCGAATGTTGAATTAATAAACGGGTCGGAGTTTAAAAGTTCATCCCGGAGGTCAGGAATGTCTGAACCGTTACCTACTCCTGACTAAGAAGCGGTGATATTTTTGTACTCATGACCTTCTTGATTTGAAAACTCGAAACCTCATTCGTCTGATAAACATTCCCCTTTGATAAAGCGATGTCATCTGATATTTACTCTTTCATTATATTTACCACTATAGCAATGCATAATTGCTTTATATTAACTCTCAAGTTTTGGTAACATTACTATTTCCTTATTTACGTCCATTTTGGACCCAATCGAGTTCAATATAAAGCGTTTCCAGTTGCTTATTTGTTTTTAATATTTCATGACTTCAATTTAGTCAGATTTAATGAAATAAATCCTAGTTCCTACACTTAAGATTCTTGGGGCTCTTGTGGTTTTCTCTTTCATGGAAGTGCAATGAGTAGGGCATATTTTCTCAGAATTAGTTTAGGTAATGCATTCCTTAAAATGTCTGCCTTATGCGCTTCAGTTTGCCTTTCTCTTTCATATTGAGGTGATAAGTTGATAAATTAGTAAGTAATCTATTAACTTTCATTGAAATTACACTGATATTATTAGCATTTAATCTTTTGGGAGAAAAATATTATTATCTATTGGGTGAACGAGTATTTTCTGTTTTGTATCCAGTATTCCTTCATTAGTTTTCAAACAGAACTTAATTTTATACAGTAATTAAGTTATAATGACTAAGGTTAATTTTATACAATAATTATTTATGACAACAAAACTTAATTTTGTATAAACATACAAAGCATTAATTTTATCATTTACTTCTTCCCTCTCTAGTACGACATAACTATCGTCGACATCATTCATGTTGAAGTTTTCTACCTTTATACCAGTTCCATATACTGCAGCACTTCGGCAATGCCATTTCCCTTACATCTACTGTTTTTGTACGTTTTTTTAGCTTTTCCTACCCCAATTCAATCTTAGTAGCCTGCAATTTTTCAATCACTTCGTTTTTTCGCCGATTTCGGATTTTAGCTCACAAAATATACCTTTGAGTTCTTTCATCATGTTAATTTTCTCACACAAATAAGCATAATTATCTCATATAAAGTTTATGATTTCTTTAATACCACTCACGTTACGCTTCGTTTTAGCACACCGATCTTCATCATAGATGTCATTTTTACCTTTTATAGGAGAGAATTCGTCTTCTCCCTCTGCTTACGACAGCCCGTAAGATGGACACCTCCACTACTCTCGTTTTTCTAGATATTTTGGTCCTTAACTTCTGCACATTTGAAGTGAAAATTTCCGTTGTATAATTTACAGTGTACCATAATTCTACCACGCGTCAAGTCTTTATCACATATAAAGCACTTGTATACCATTATTTGCTCTAAAAGTTTAACTGATACAGCGTGATTTCTGCTTATAATGTGAATGAGAAAACGCGAGAAAATAGTACCTTCTTCCGGGACGCTCCGCAATGAGTAAGAAGAACGTCGCTTAGGGTCAAGAACCACGCTTCCAGCAAATACAATTATTATAAATGAGTGCCAACCGAAAGATGTTGGAAAGATAGCACTAAAATACAAGCAAGCGTGGAGCGCGTTTCCAAGAAGTAATACAACGCTCAGTATCAATCACATTCTCATAATACAGAACAAAAATATAGCCGTCTGCAAAACACTCAGCTTACGTCCAAAAATCGTTCTTTCTTCTATTTCGGCGCATTTTACTGGTTCCCTTTATTCACTAGAACAAAATAGGCATTTAGATTTAGATCGTAAATGGTGCCTATGCTCCAATTCGTTTCGTGTTTAAATACTTATAGAGCAACTACACTTACACTTCACACCGTACCTGTACCACAAAAAATAATAATAATACTTTCTGCTCTTTATATACGTTTTAGGGCCCTCTCAGGGCTCCAGGTGTATATTAAAAATTCTTTTTTGTGTGCATCTATTAGATCATATAGCATATTTGGAGCAAGATTGGCTCTTGAAACGTTATGAATATTCATATTTTCCTCTAATGTCCTCTTTCGATTTTACCAAACCCAGAAAAGGGGACCCGAAGTATCATCGTGTAAGTATAGTAAGGTTCCTACTCCATTTATGGTACACAATTTACAGCTTTCTATGTACCAATTGGGAAACAGCTTTGGCAGGTTAGTAGTAATTGATCACTCCTTAGGATGCAGTATGCGAGCAAATTTTATACGTCAGTTATGTATAGACGCTTCCCCAGATATGAATATCTATAAAGGATACAAATTTAGAGTCTAAACGAAAAGCGTCAATGATCCGTCGATGTTTTCTAGTTCCGGATCATCATATCTGAGGAAAACGGACTCCTATGCGTCATGTGTTTGATACTAGAAGGCTCCGAAAAAGGTACTTTTCCTGTCATAAGGCATTGTTCTGATTTTCGAAAATACATTTTGAGCTTCTATAGTTATGATTGAGAATTGGAATTTCACGCTATCGTTTGAGGAGGTTGTTCTGTAACGCATTATGCAAAGACGTGTCCCAGGAGGACTTTGGTTTCGATCCTAGGACAGTTCAACTTTCGTTCATACACACTTTAAAAAATATTTTTGGGCACTTCCCGAAAAGCTACATAAATACAATTCGGCATGATAATAGGGTTTGTGACTGTTTTATACACAAGTTTGACCGTTTTCAAAATGATCCATGGTTCGATGCCAGTGCAAGCTAAAAATTCTTCCGTGTGAAATTTATAGGAAACTCGGATCTTATTTTGAGCTATTCCCCGGCTTGATGTGGCCTTAAAACCCAAGAGAAAGTTACTGATGCTCCTGACACGTAATTTGAACGGACATCTCCCGAAGTGACCTTGGGTTCGACTCTAGGTGTGCAGTATTCCCCCGTTTAAAATACACAGCTTGAATTTGAAATATTTTGCTATGATTCCCGACAGGATAGGTAGCTGTAACTCAGCCTGTGAATAGAGTTCTTGGCCATATTATATTAATTTAAGACCACTTCCAAATTGATCCTTGAATCGACGCTTGGTCGCGTAGTTTTCGTCCATTAGAAAATTATAGGAACCTCAGGATTCATTCTGAGGCACTTCCTGAAATAATTGCCAATTTATATACGATGATAGAAGACATATACATAGTTCAATGAAAAATAATATTCTTATCAGTGGTTCTTAGTTCCACGCCAGAACGGTTCAATTTTTTAAAGTTCTTATAGAGAAGTTTAACCCGTTCCTAAACTGGGACTATGCGTAACAAAATGCGAGTAATTTCATCGCCCCAAAGCTTGCAGCAAACAATTTTTACTCTAAAACATATTAATAGGAGTAAATGGGCCCATATTTTATTCTTCGTTAACTTTCTTGCTAAAGCAAACATGTCACCTTTAATTCAGTAAAATCGTCCACTGCCTTTTAGTCTAGAATGTATGGGTGTGCTAGCTAAAGGTACGATAACGATTGCTCTCTCTGCTAGGTGAATATTTGAATTGTGACAAATAAATAAAGATCTTTGTAGTTTCAAATTTCCGACACATACATCACTGTTACAGAGACGTGCGAAACACCGCTGCAATGATCGATAAAACAACAAAGGGACTTGCAATAGTGTTTCTGTTCGTGCAAAACCTGTCAAATGTCATGAATTGGAGCACATGTCGCTCGTCACATGAAGAATTCAATGAAATGAAGAAATGAATTTTCAGATGATGAAAAATGTGCGACGTTGTCCAGATTACAAAAGGTCGTGAATCAATTTCTTCACCTAGGTCGTCGAAAAGCCGCTTACACGCCAATGTCTTTCGTAATGTGAATTTTCGGCAATTAAAATTGAAAGTAAAGTTTGAACTCTTGGAAGTTAAAATCGGATATTTATAAAACTGTTTAAGAACGGAATATCCATAACACATCCCAAAATGAAAGGAAGCTATGAAGTGTTCTCGCTTAAAAAAAATTCTTTGCGTTCTTCTTTTAATACCTCGTCGGAATTTAGGTCTGTTAAGATCCAGGGAATTTTTAGAGATAGGCCACATTTCTACGGCACAAAAACTGAGAATTTCCCAGAAAAATGTGGAAATATATATCAATAATGCACTGAAATTAGTACTATAAAGGTAATATTCTAAAAACAATTGAAGGGATAGGGCGATAGCTAAATTTGCGTGTTAATTTTTGTGCACAGGAAATATCTCAAGGAAAAAAGGATCTGAAAAAACATTTCCGTTTTTCCTTGGGATTTTCTTAAAGAAAGTCATAAAATCATGTTCTGAAATAAAAAGATCTAACAAATAATATTCTATGCTGGAAAGTCTTATAACATATTAGTAAATAACTTTGAGCAGGTCGTTATCTTAATGGGAAACTAGCTCAAAATTAGATTGGTAATTTATTGCAGTTGAAACGGTTGTATAGCAACGTGCGCGAGGATTTTGTTTATGAGTACTTGGAGTAATTATTGAAATTTCGATATTTTTACCTGGACTGACCCATTTCTGCTCTGAGAATAATTAGGAAATACGCAAGTAGACGAAATATTATGGCATGCGGTGGGCGAACGATTATACAAATGCATCATTGGTACATCGCTCTCGAAACAAAATTCCATGAAGAAGTAGAATTCAGCGAACAAATGCGTTGTCTGGCCACCAGATTCCCAAGTGGGTAACGCGTTCGACTTCGATGAAAGCGGTTCCGGTTTCGATTCCCGGTGGGAGATCACGTGCGAAATGACCTAAGCAGTCGAAGCACTTAATTATTTGAAACCAAGCATGTGACTATCCATTTTCCATCGCTTTTTATCTGCTACACTTATTTATGCGTAGTTTTCATTTTCCGTGCTCTATCGCATTCCGTGTTTGCTCTTGTCATTATAATATTATCTAACGTCACATAACTTGTCCGTCTGAATTCTATCCTGATAATCTCACTTTCTGTTCTTCTTTATTTTGCCGTTTAATCATAATAATAGCTAATCAAGCCATATCACATCATATTAAATATAATGCAACTTTATTTTACATCGCATTTCTTTCGCTCCTTTATTTAGTCATGATTTTTTCCCGGTCGTTTACCAGATTGATTAGTAACCTTTCTCATGACATCCGACCTTGTTTGCGTCTTAACCCTAATGGACACAAACGCTAGAATCCTCACGCTTAAGGAGTTCCTGAATAATAATTCTACACTTAGATACTTTGGATGCAAAAATTTGGTACCGGATCCATTTTTGGCAATTCCTTCATTTGGTTTGCGAGCGAAAACTGTTTTTAAAGCAGCTTTTGAATATTCGGGCGGAGTAACTCGAGCCAGCGCCTCCCTCGTTATCCTTCTCCCTGCTTTTCCGACAATGAAATCCAGAGGCAATTTCCGAAGAGAGAAGAGATATTCCGCGGAGATAATTCAGAAGTTTCAACGTGCTAAAGAAGACGGAGAGATCTTTCCCTTTCATTTTTGTCCTTGTTCAACTCCAGTTGGCGAGGAAAGAAATACAAGTATCGTCTCGAAGCTTGAGAGAGTATTTGGTCGTTCGATTTTTGTAAAACGATGGAGCATCGCCCGAAAGTTATATGCGATATTTTTGAGCCTTTTTTATAGCTGTTTAACTAAAGTTTGGTTAATGATCTCTAAAGTACATAAAAGTCACATAGACAGAAAATCTCATTTAGTCGCTGAATGAAGCCATCGCCCCGAGGGCAGATTAGATCGTCATCTCTTTTGCTATTTTTTGCCAAAAGCTTAAGACAGGGAATGAGGCAACTTGGCAGGAGAAGGAGTGAGGTAGTTAGCTCTTACTTTCCTCACTGAGTCGGAATACAATTAGTTTAAATAGTTCACCTAAGTGCAGCATGTTGGCCCTATGAGTAACAGTTTCTATGGCATTCACTGAAGAATGACACAAATGAATGCCATCTTTCATTATCAATTACTAGGCCACAGCTCTAAACAAGACTGAAATAAAACTGAGCAAAAGATACGTTTTTCTCTATTCTGCACCAAGAGGGATTCCATTCATCAAGTTATAATTGGTTTACATTAACATTTAAGTTCATATTTTTCCTAATATAGCTCTCTGCTGTGAAAACTGAAAACCTTGGTTTGCGATTATTTTACAATTTCTAGTAGTGCGTTTGTCGTGACTTACAGTACATAGTCTGAGAACGCTTCCACTCACACTTAACCAAATATATGAATTTAGAAAGTTTTATTCTGGGAAGAGAAAAAAGGATAAGAAATGCTACAGAAATTATTTCTCAAACTTCACCTATCGGCGAGCTGACGAAATAAAACGATTCAACATGGAAGCACAAAATTCAATCTTTTTTGAATAACCAAGTTTTAAGTCAATCACATTAAACCTTTTGTCATTTTTTAACATTTTTATCTTCTTGCCAATTATTTTCGACTACAGCCCACTGTGCAGTGGTAGATATATACTTAAAAATTATCTTCTAAACTTTCAAGAATGTTTGAATAAGAAATGTAACCGTTGCATTTTCGTCCAGAAAAAATTAACATGCTTCATGTTGACAGGATACCTTCACTATAACGAGTCTTAATATGACGCAATGTTTTACTTTGATATCGATGAGGATCGAGGAAAAATATTCTGCTAACACGAACAAATTCTAAAAATCTATAGAAAAGTTTGAGAAAATTATAAAAAGCTTAGCTTGGAGCTACACTCAAATCTTTGAGTATAAAATTAAACAAACACTACCGTTGCGAAGGTGTAGAGCTATTTAAAAATCATCCATATCTAACAAACATCATATTACAATTCTACCATAATTATTTTCTTGAAATTAACTTTTATAAATTGGGAAACCACATTAAGTCAAACGATAGCTTGGCTTCATATTTTACCTTGGTAAAATTATTAAGACCTGGAAAACATACATATGCGTGTTATCTATCATCGGGTGGAGTTGAACACTAGGAACTCCATGGGCATTAATTTCCCCAAGAATTAATCTGGCATGATAAAGGAAGTATGAGGAGAAATAACTCATTCTACAAATGTGTAGAAGAGGCGTAAGATATTAGAGGAATGACCTAGATTCATGGACACGAAATAATGCATCTCTCCCCCATCTCGTATTTCATCCATCACTAATGAAACCCATGACAGTATTTTTTTCGGGGTCTAGGGATGTATTTACGGCAGAAATAAACAAAAAATAAAATATTCAAATACATACTGTCGCAATGTGGCGACCCAATAAAAAGTACAGAAAGATACTATCATCGACCACAAATAAAAAGATTTTAAATTATTTTATAAAATTGTGAAGCGTCAAGGTACTGAAAATCATGAGAGTTTGCTTTACTCTCATGAAATTAAACTGATTTTATTTTTGATTTGAAATTTAGATAACTAAAGGTTGTGCAATTTTATGCATAACCTTCGGTTTATTTGACATTTCCAGAAATTTGGTGAAATCGAAACATCGATTAAATGGATCTAACTGGAGTAATACGAACAACGAATCCATCGGTTTAGATGTATAACTAAGCAAATCCTTGTACGTAAAATTTTTCAATAATATTGTGACTGTGAATTAGTAAGAGAATTAGTCAAAATAAGTAAATAAATAAATAACGTATTTATTTTGCAGGAAATTGAGACTCTTTAAGTTTCCCCTTTCATTTAACCCATCGTCAGCGTAAATAAGATCTTAGTACTAAATAATACTATAAGATGATTCAAATTCAAGCGGAGCAGAAAAATTTAATTTAGTTAAGGATAAAAATACCAACGTGAAGATTAAGAAAAGTATCCTCAGCATGAAAACACTGGAAAAGAAGGGGTGTATGAAAAACCTGCACAGACCTACTGAGAATATTAACTAAAAGATATTAAAACCAATCCACTTACCACGAACTATAAAAAAAGAGGGTACAAATAACAAACGCACGCATGATATACATGCAGTGCCCATGTATTATATGGAGCTCCCTGATAGCCAAGTAGGACTTCCGGGTTCGATTCCCGGAGGGAGCTTACGTGCGAAATGTCCTCAGTTGCCAAAGCACTTTTAAAAATTACTATTACTTATTGTATAAAAAGTCAAAGCACTTTTAAAAATTACTATTACTGATATAGACTTCAAATAGTATGAACTACCAATAAAGTTCACCAAAAATAAAATAAACCTGACTATAAGGTACGGCGAAAAACTCTTTGAACTACGAGAATGATTAGTAATTACACTTTTCATAGTTACTAAGATTCACTAAACGTTCAGTATCAATATTTCAAATTCAAAATATCATAAATGATAGATATGAGGGAAATAGGAGAGAAGATAGCCCTAAGCCAAGCTTAATAATACAATAAAACACAGCACTGTACTATAGATTCGGACAAAACACTGTAAAGGGAGCACTTCATTTGGGGGAAAACACTATGGACTATGATGCTACCTTCGCTGAGTCGATGCTTGTTCACCTGCTTTTTCTTGAATTTCCGTCCTTAGACTCCTCCCTATCTGCTCCTGTCTCCTTGATTGTCCGCATTGAAATCGGCCTTGTCTTTAGTCTTGCTACTCCGTGCCTTGTCCTCGTGTTCTGGATATTTATGTCCTGTCTGCTTAAATCTGCTTCTCTCAAGTTGTTTCCGGGGTTCGTCAAAGTCAGTCATCCACACCCTTCCTTTCGATGTCGACTTCTATCCGTTGGGAGTCCATGTCAAGATTTACTCCTGGATGTGGCATGTGCCCTACTCCCGTCGGGATGAAGGAAAACAATTTTGCCGCCCTGTGTCCTCGCATTTTGCGGGCCGACCGAATCCCATACAGCTTGCAATACTGAATTCCTTGCTGCAGTTGGCGATTCGATAATGTGTATTCCTGAATCCCTGAATCACTTTTTCGAAACCCATACTCTATTTCTATCTTGAAGAGATATGAATCTGACGATTACCGGTCTTGACTTACCGCTGGGTTGGGGACGAAGCGGACCAAGGCGATGCACCAGATCAAGCGGATTTCGAGACGCTGTGAGACGTTTAGCTTATCTCGAAAGAGAGCGATTGCATTGCGATGTAATCATCGATCGGCTTTTCTGGGATGCCAGGGATGCACAAGGAGACGGCTCCTCCGGAAGTACTGCTCCAAAGCATCCTAACATTTCTCTAATGCGTCACTGCTATTAATCAGGCAAATTAATTACGTTTTACCCAGTTGCTTGGACCTCGAAGGAGGAAAATATACCCTCGAACGAAGATGCGGTCTTAATCTTAGGAGATTCTTGTTTCGACTGTGATAGTTTGAGTTATCTCGTTTGAAAGCGAAGAACTTTCTCTATTTCCACTAGAGGTCTGCATGGCCGGGTAAAGTTAGCAGTCTATTGGGCTCGGGCCCGAGTATAACTTGAGAAGGAAGAAATTATTCGTTCTGAAACAGAGTTAATAGTTCTTGCATAAAGATGGAGGCCTTTTAGAGTTGCGAAACTGTACTTACAATATACTTTGTTCCATGAAGTTTATCACCTCGGGAGATGGTGATCAATAACACGAAAAATCACGGTGGTTAATAGAATTAACCTGATTTATATCTGTTATAAAATTATCGTTCAATAAATTTTCTATTTGCTTATAGAATTTACCGGCATCTAATAGTTTCCCTTATCTCTACAGCAGCTTCAACGTTTAAGGATATTTCGGCATTAAAGAAGAGATACTAAAGGTAAAAATAATGGTATTCTACACCTAAATGCATAGTAATGACATATTCCTGAACAATTTAGAAAAGTTCGGGCACGGGTTGGGCTTGAGAGCGAAAACTTTTACTATGCTCGGGCCAGGTTGTGTTCGGACTACATTGCTGACCGAAAATTTGGAACCATAAAGACCTCTTATCTCCGCTAGTGCTTTCCTAAGCTCGGCGTACTCTGCTTATACGGGAGGGGTCATCGCAGGGAAATGCTAATTTCACTATGAGGGAGTGAAAAAGGGTTGCTCAACCGAAAGGTGTGTCACTCACCTACGGGCATAGGACTCAAACGAGAAGACATATTGCTTTCTTATCTATCAGTGTTTCGAACCAAAGTTCTGATATTGTTAAGCTTTCATTCAGTGTCATCTCATTAATAACTTAATGCTGCCTTTCAATTACATTCGCTGTGTGAAATTCAAGGATGATAAAGTTAAAAGTTCTACTCCAAGCGTTTTCAAATGAGAGATATAGGCATGAAACCCCATGACGACTTTGGACAAAATTTAAGCTAAGAATACTCTTCTCCCATGAAACTTAGCGTCAATGACACTAAAGAAGGAATATATGATTGGAAACGGAAAACTTAATCAGAATCTTTGAAAGAGAAAACCTGAGATAATAATTTAGGAAAACGTAGTTGTCGTGCAAAATCATAACGAGACGGCAATCTGTGAAAAAACCTGCGCAAACCTACATGCATCAATAGGTAAAATATATTAATGAAAGTCAGGTATGATCAAGGGAAATTATAAAAAGAAAGCATTGGAAAAGGATACATTTAATGAATAGTCAGGAAAATCGCAGTTATACGCTAAAATTCCTTAGAAACTGGCTCCTTTTAAAAATGAATGTACCAAATTACTTTGAAAATAATTTCCACTAATTATATCTCATGATTTTCATTGTATCGCTGCCAATTTAATAAAAAGGGAAAACAATTACTTAGTGAAATCTTCCTTGAGAGCATTGAAGGAAAGTTACTTGGCGCTATTCCAGAAGTTTTAATTTCGTATATGTTGGGAAGAGGAATTTCTCATCGCTTTAGTCCCAGTTAATATATTCTGTATTATCTGTGTGTGTGTATATATNTAATTGCTCATACTGTAGTAGCCAGTTAGAATCATTAATCCCAAACGGCAGATAAATTTAAGGTGGTAAAAGATCAAGACCACCAGCCTAGAAGTGTATTTAAACAGTCTACATTTCTTTCCTCTTGTCCCCTCAGCTTATTTTTCGTCCAATGCCTCTCCTTTGTATCAGATATTCGCAATTCTCCGCTACCGTCCTCCCTTTTCGCTTTCAAACGATCGCAATTCGAGAAAACGACTAGACGCTCTCCGTTTAAGTCCATCCCTAGAAAATTCTCACGGTTTGTGAGCAAGATAAGGGGAAGGAACACAGCCAGATATAATCTATTGGTGGGAGAAATCACTGTTATTTGGGATCATTTTGGAGGAGCAGTGTAGCGGATTTTTCGTGGTACGGAGTTTATAAAGTTTGTCGAGTGCCTTATTTCCGCCTCCCTTGAGGTATTTTTGAGCCTAGGAGATTGAAAAGATCCATACATAGTGTAGTATATCCTCAGAGAGACCCGTCACATTTCGCTGTTAAATTAACTGAGAGAGAGAGATTAAATTTGTATTAAAAGTTTTATTTTTTTAACGTGGAGCGTTTTTCCCCGAGATATCCAAAGAAGGTGACGTTACATTATTTCCTTAATTACTCCAATCATTTTTGGAGGCTGGTTTTATGTAGTTGGAAATTCCCGCATTCGTAAAATCTCGAGAGATATTTGTCCTCTAGAGGAATACGGCCGAATGTAGTTTTTTTATTTACCGCGCTTACCGAACTCGACCATTATTTCGGAGATGAATTTTTATGGAAAATTATCATCTTATTGCTAGTATTAAATATGCGACACAAAACGGCTAGCCCACAATACTGCTATCATGACACTAATTTATTAATTTAGAAATAATGTTGCAATTTATATGAAAGGGAGCATGTATATAAGAGGGTTATATTGCTAACGTTACCTTTGAGTCTGACAAGGGAACCTTTACCTCTGCTTGAAACGGCTCTTAATGATACTTTATTCCTTTGTTTCTTATGCAGTAAGTAAAGCCCAATATTTTCCAGTTTTCCTCAACTCTTCCTACCTTCTTAGTAAAAAGCATTTATGCAGCACGAGATTAATCAATTTCCAATTCTCAATAGTTACTAATGAATAAATTAAATATAGCTACGGTAACCATGGTGTAGTGGTTATCGTGTGAGGCGGCAGACTGAAGGTTAGTGAATTCGAGACCTAATCGTTATTTATATTTCTTCTTTTCTTTCTGTGTATATTTTTTCAGTTTTAACTCTACGTTAAAGAACTACTGTTTGATGGTTTTACTCTTCATTTCATCTGTAGCCGATTTTGATGAAGTGGTTTTTAAGAATAAATTACCTGCATTCTATACAACCTCGTTGTATGGAAAAATTTCAGACCTCTTTTTACCGATTTCAAGTTCCAGGTTATCGTAATCTTCCTACTCCAGTTGTTAGTCTCCCGGATAGCCAAGTGGGCAACGCGTTTGACTTCGGTGAAAGCGGTCCCGGGTTCGATTCCCGGTGGGAGACCATGTGCGAAATGACCTAAGCTGTCGAAGCACTTTTAACAATACTACTACTCCAGTTGTTATACAGGGGGAAACTTTAATAATGATAGTATTAATAAACCGTTTTTATTGGCGTAATTATGGCCGAGATTGAGACTTGATAGTCTCTTCTTTAAATCTAACCCTTAAATAGGATAAGAGAATGATTTTCTGACGTATTTTGCAAACACTTATCCCAGGATGATATTGGGTTCGATGTTAGCTCGATTCATACTTCACCCTTTAAAAATACATCGGGTGGATTTTAAGCATTGTTTATGGGGCATTCCCTGAATTGATAGATGGCTATAATATGCCACAGAATAGAAATCAAGGTTATGTTTTATATTCCAATTCCAATATATTCTTGAGTTCCCGTTAGGACCCTTTGAAGGCCTTCGGGTGGATATTACATTTAAAGTGACTCTGTGAGGAAAAGATTGCACGTTAGAAGTCAGAATGGTTCTTGAATCTTTCTGAATGTCGTGTTTGATACCCCGAGATCCTCTTTCAGTTTTTTGAGAGAGTCCATTTTCAAGCCCCCGGAATGATCTCCCCAAGGATTCAAAAATGCTTCTACAATGAGCGTCAATACGTCCTAATGTTGCATACAAAACATGGCTTTTTATATATCTATGGAGGAACTTAAATTTAAAAAGCGGAATATCTTGCGATTATGCTGTACCGCGTTGTGATGTTATCGGGAAAAATAAGTATATGTCGGATTATATAACTCCGCAAGGAATTCTTTGACTAATTAAGGAATGAGGCAGAACGAAGTTAACATTTTACCGAGCATTCTCCTCCAATGGGCGTTCGTAACGCTTGTTGAGAAGATAGATGCATAAAAAAGGTTGGCAGTCTTGAATGGGTCGAGTGAAGGACAAGTGAGAAGAGTTACTTTGATCCAGGTTCTGCCCTGGATCCCAACTACAAGCATATAAATTACGTTCTCAGTCCTCGCCTTCCGAAATAAACAAATAGCTTGCTCATCTGCTGACTCTAATTTGAGACGAATGTTTGGAGGCGAAAGGGATGCGAATTAAGGAGGGAAACGAGATTCACTTGAGAAAAAATACAGGAATATTTGTCTACTTCGTTACATTTGCCCTCCCGCGCTTTTCATCCCGTCCTTTTTTGACGAAAAGTTGAATATTCATAACAACCCCCTTATTAAAATGTTGCTCTTCTCTCGACTCTTCTATTTCTAAGCCACAAATTGAGGGTGATTGCGCTTTAGGTCAAAGTTATGGGTAAAGTGATTTTTGACCTCGCGGCCATTGAATTTATATGCGGCTCTCGTGATGTGCGTCGTCTCGCGAAGATTCGAAATACAATTAGTTTTCTCGAATACTTTTGCAAAATTAGAAAATGCTAAAACCATAAAAAGTGTTAAAATCTGGCATTTGAGAGAATGCTGATAAAAAGGAATGTCCACGCTAGCACGGAGACATCAGCGAAATTTACGATCTTTAATGACCTTTCGTTAGCTAAATTTTACTTGGTCGTTTAAGTACCTTCTCTTTAATCTGTATATATTTTTCTGGAAAGTGAACATCTCAATGCTAATTTTAATGCATTAATCTTGTACGCTCCGTTTTGGTTCCCTGGTAAATGCGTCTTATTTATAACTTAATCGACACAACTCAATGGTGTAGCTGCGAAGAAAATATGCATATTTAAGAAACACCATCGTTTAATATTAATTGGACTATCTCATATCATCTTATGTTAAAATTGAGGGGGAATTCAAGAGAAATCTTGAGGCGAGTTAGATGATAAGGAGAAATTATCAATTATAAGTACTTCATTTACTTTAGATTGATTCGGAAGAAAAAACGACATATCTGTTCTTCGACAATGAGTACTTGTTGTGATGTTGTCTCGATTTTTATGAGGCGTTCAAAACTCGCAACGTTGCAGTGGAAATGAGGACGATAAAATTCTTTGCTTTTTAAAGTATGTATTTTATAGAAAATGATAAAATGAGGAAGAAACACTTTACGTAATTTATTCAATGGTAGGTATCACTTTAAAACAATTTTGACATGAATATAATTTCATTCTTATCCATTCTGCAATGACTAAGAGGATGAAAAAATTCAACATATTTTTGTATAGGTTATCATATGGCATGATAGTGTTGTGGATGTTTTCTAAGATACAGAAAGCTAGAGAGGAGATTTTATTTTGAATTATAGAGGAAGGCTCTTTTATTTTCATTTCTTTGGACTGAAATCGAATATTATTCACGTCGTTGATCTTCGAGACCCTATACCTAAGGCAAACAATCTGTTATCATTCTACCCTTTTTGTGGCGACATTATCAGGCAACGATACTGTGCAACAGAGTGCCTGCCGACTGCATTTGCATCTTTCAATCCTCTTCGTGTCCAGGAAATGTATTTACAGCCTTTTACTCTATTAATTAAAACAAAAATCGCTAAGACCTTTTCAAAAGAGGCGCCATTTATAGCTTTCAAATTTTCCACACAGTCTTTCGGGTAAGTTAAACGCGTAGAGGCTTAATTTCAAACGTCGGAATAACGTTTCTTCCGCTGCTTTTTCAGAATTCCGAACCAAAAAATTTTTTTATGTGAGAAAATAGTGAAATTTCAGATTAAGTTTGCGCTTTGCTCGAGATATCCCAGTGGAAATTCTAGAGAAACACTTAGATATCAAGAGTTCTTTGGAGATGAAGAAGAAATAAAATATCTTCTAAAATCACATCTTTGTGAAGGCTTGCTGTGTATAGAGAGTCTGCTCTCGATTCTGCAATGCATTTCCAGCTTTGATTGTTTTATTTCGTCCCGGCGCATTATTTTCTTTATTCAGCTAAATGTCACACGGTGAAAGAAGTGAGCTCAACTGTTTCTCTTGAGTTTCCAAACTTAATAATGCAATTTTTATTGTTTGAGTCAAAGAATGCGTAATATCGAATCTGTTGAACTGTAAGTGTATATAGAATACCAAATTAGTTACGACCAATAAATAGTTTTGTTTTCCATATTCGTTGGAGGGCGGCTATATCAATGATCCCGCGCAAATACTACGTCGTTCTTCAATTGGTATATACATTAAAACAGTTTATTATTACTTTCAAGGAGTGCATTCCGGTAACAGGATATTTCGCAGCAAATTTTGTGATTGATTGCTGCTATATTGTAATAAATTTGATAACGTTTAAAAAGTTTCACGCTCAAAGTGGCAAACATCAAATACATCTCCAATGCGTGAAAACATGATATTATTTTATGTATTCGTGACAGTTTGAACAAATAGATGCTATTAAATTCTGTGTAATTGGAGAAGTACCGAACATGCCCTGGTATCGAATTCTAGATTGATGTTGAAGCTTTAAAATCCAATTATAAAATATATGCAGGAACGCTATTAACATGCCATTATATAGCTATCCATCATTAACGGAACTGGTACAAAAATTTTGAAATCCGATACAATGCGTTTCTAACGATATAGCGCTACACCGGACTAGCGTCTAACACAAGATCATTTTAGTAGATTTACTTGTAGATTACGTATTGAAATCTTTCTCTATAACTTTATTAACGGTTTCTAGGCATAACCATACCGGAAAATGTCACATAAAGTTCGGATTAACGCTCCCTAGATCAGTTTAGAGGCGAATCTGGACTTCGAGTATAGATATATAGAGTATAGATGTATAGAGTAAGATTCCTATTTTAATACATGTGTTATGCCTGTTTATCTTTAAGAAAACACTCTAAGAAAATCTTGTAATTCACTACAACGCGTTCCATATGTGAGAATGCTACACCGACCTAGCGTCGAATCCAAGACGATTTGAGGAGATGTCCTTTCAAATGACGTTTTGGAAGAACCTCTAGTAATATTCTCTTAGGTTTCCAGGTGACATCATATTGGGAAGGACCACAAAATAGGATCCGAGTTTCCAATAGATTTCTTATGGAAGAATATTTAACTTGCCCTGGTATAGGACAGTGGATCAACTTGGATGCGTTCAACCGACAATATAAGTCATAGCCATGATTACTATACACATGCCGAATAAAATCTATCCGAAAAGACAGATAGCTAAAATTCGGCGTGTGTAGCATTCGTGACTATGTTTTCTCTCTCTATCTTTTCGGAAAGTTCCCCATGGAAAATACTTAAAATC
This sequence comes from Ladona fulva, assembly GCA_000376725.2. Classification (NCBI taxonomy): domain Eukaryota; kingdom Metazoa; phylum Arthropoda; class Insecta; order Odonata; family Libellulidae; genus Ladona; species Ladona fulva. The sequence goes on from KZ308256.1 coordinate 944,530, forward strand.
CGCCTTGTATATTTCAAATGTGAGAGATTGGAACCGAACATGAATCGAACTCAATATCATTTTGGGTGATGACTTTAATGTGTACGTGGAGTCGTCTTCAAGGGACTTTATCCATCAACTCTATAAAGATATGACCAAGAGCGCTAACGTTGATATTTCCGCTTTTTACACCTCCTTCTGTCGCATTTTTATACGGCGGCATAAGTAGTAATCGATGGTGCCACTAACACGCCTCGAGATACTTCTTACCGTACCTTACAATTTGCCGTTCACGGTTTCTCAATTTCTCCCCTTATCGCCTTCTCTTTTCTTCTGACATTGTGGTCGCACGAAGTATAAAACAAAACACTAATCTAACTATTAATCGTCATAACTTTCAAGAATCAATGTTACACCGTTTTCTCAGATGTTTTATGACTTAATCTACCATAGCAGTTGCACCCTAAGCGAAGATTGTTTGTTTGCCGTAATTAGGGGGGTACGTGCCATTTTTTCAGTAGCTGGATTTTTTTTCTCAACCGCTTTATTTTGGGAAGGCTCATTCGCAGAAGACGATCTCTAATTTTGCTGAAATTGTCGGGATATAAAAAGATGGTTCTTTTGGCGGAGAACTTAAGCTAAGGTTGAGTAACAAAAATATCGCGATATTTCTAAAAAAGAAAATTTCACTAACCAATTTTGATGAAGTAAACGAGCATTTGTGTAGCAAATAGCTTGGGATTGAGAGGTGCGCTCAAAATTTACCACTCAGCATTCTTCAGTATTTCATTATATTTTCACTTTCATCTCACATATCAAATATCTGTTCTTCACACAATAGACTTCGATCTTACTTAAGAAGGAAATATTATAGTGTATTTAAAATTTTTGGTAAGCTAGAAGTTAAGCTGTCAAATGTTGTAATGAGCAATTAGCTGAAAACTTATACAAATTTTTGAAGAATGTGTAGGACCATGATGTATACATTTCTTATGGAAGATTCGATGTATATTAATAATTGGAAGAATCAGATCTTCATCCTTATCTGTTCGAAATTTATAACCCTTTAAAAGCTCCCATGTTCGCTGAGTTTCGAAAAAATTCCTGCAAGTTGTAAAATTAATATCTCACAAACAAAAATATTTTCTAGGCTTCAAATGGCCTGCAAAGGTTTATTCAATGTAAGCATAAAATGTTTCAAAACTTAGAAAAAAGTAAGAGGTAATTTCTTAGAATTTTCCCTGGAAGAGTTCACTCCTTCACACTTACCGCAGCAAAGCAGGCACTCACTGGCTGTGGTGCGGAATTTTGCCGCGGGGAACAATCTCGTTAATTGAAAAATTCACAGATGCCTTTGTTATCAAGATATCGTCCTATAAAGTATATTTAGTAAGCATCTTTATAGGTATCTCTTACGGTACGAGATTTAGCTGGCAGCTGCTTTTTGGAGTGCATAATTCGAATATTTTGGATCAAAGGATCGTATACATGCTATAATAGCGTAAAGGCGACATAATATACAAATTAAAGTTAACTGTCGCGGAAAGTACTGCATTAAAATTTTCCATGTAAATTTTGTTCCGAAAAAAAGAACACCTTGTTTACAACAATGATAATTTTGGAAAATAGTCTTTCCTCGTGTAAATGCAAGTAAATAATTTTTATAAATTTTACTTTAAAAGGTATGATTAAATGAAGTTCATCATTCTTGTTTCTTTATCCATTGTAAATGATTTATTAAATCAAAAATGTAATGCTTTTCTGCATTTAGCAACTACGAGCCTTGCTCCTTACGGGGTAATACACGGGAAACGAAGCTCCATAATAACGCATACTGTAAACTAAATATGGAATATTCTACAACAAGCATTCGCAGCATAGCTGCTAATATCCTTTCATTCAAGGATTCCCAACCTGCCTCTGAGAGCATTATTTACTTTTTATCGCAGTACTTTAGCATTTTTTCTTCATCTGCAACTTCATGTTTCAATATCTTAAAATCACATATTTCGTAACCAAAGTAACAGCTAATGAATCACAACTTCCGAACTTTGCTTTCTCCACGGACGCCAATAAACAAAAATATCGTTTTGAATTTTAAAAGATACAATTCTGGAAAATCATTTTTAAGTGACTTCTTTAACATTTTAGAGAAATTAAGTGAGGATGAGTATACTTTAATTAGTGTACACGTACAGAGAAAAAAAATGAGATACTATAATATTGCATATACATATTCTCCTTTCGAGCTGTGTGATCTAACGAAACGCCTGCTAACACGGACAACGCTTTTTATAACGCAAGAGTATCATTTGAGGCCAGCAGCCTTTCTAACTCCGACTCACGGAAAAAATATATAAGAAATATTAATTCAATGCGTGGATTAATTTACTACTCATTGATTGCAACGAATTGTTGGTCAAACTTAATTATTCATGCTCAATGAGGGAATCGTTTTGCCGGGATTTTACTGCGATTTCTTCAAACGAGTGGTTTTCTACCAAAGGCATTGAGGGAGATAGGTGAGAGAGGGAATGAATAAGTAAGAGAGATGTAGAGAGGCGATGAGAGCGGGTCTCAATTAAAGGATGTATTTACTCCGTTCCTCTTCTCCTTCCCTAAAAGGAAAGGAAGTAAAGGAACCGCTACTCACATTTCCTTAACCATACTCGAAAGCGTTCCCTTTTCTCCAGACAAAGATTTAATGTAATGCCCTATGTGCACAAATGATGGGATCTCGAGTCCAAGACTCTTATTGAATTTTTTATATTCCCTGTGTTGCAAGTGGGCCTGTATTCTGTAAAAGACGACTTACATCTTTATGTAGTGCGTGTAATTACGGTAATTCAGATTTCAGTCAATCACATCAAACTCATCCAGTCAATTTTCTAACGTACGATCGGTTCATATTATGATGCAATGCTTTAATGACATATATATTGCACTCTTTATTACATATATTAGAAGTCAATGTTACTATTTAGTCTATTAATTCCAACGAAATAATTTATTCGACATCCATTGCATTACCATCTACGTAAGAGCATCTTTCGTAAATAATTATGCATTTGGCGAATAAGTTATATATTTTCTTAACTACTTTCACTTTGTAATCCCAAAATGAACTACGTAGCTTGTATTATACCTGTGTCGGGAGAAGTAATTATCATAATATCCAGCAGGAAAAACGTGAGCAATCTCTTTCAATTATTGGTCCCAACATTTACCACATTTTTAGCACTATTTTAGTTCGAGTGAGAGTTTCATAACTTAAAATTGCCAACGCGGAATTAAGGCTTTCAAAGAGATCCCAACGTCATTCCTATCCTAGTACTAAATAACGTGAAACCTCTTGTCGTGAAGAGCAGCACTAAAATTGATTTAATTGATTCCTTGCTGAACTTATATATCTCTCTCTCATTATTACAAACACGACATTAAAGTATTAGATCTAGTTGCAAATCTGGTCACTCGAAGCGTTGGGGTGTTGTTAAATAATCCTTGAAGCGCAGTCAACTTTCTGAATATTTCTTGGAATTTATGCTTTCGACCGCAGGCCATGCTCATTCGCTTCGAAAACCATCGGTGAAGGATGAACTGAGGGTGTAAATTCCTACGATCAGTGGCTCAGCCATTCGTCTACATTATGGATTCGAAGTTGGAGGAAGCAGAAAAAGAGATATGGGCCTAAAGTCTCAGGGGCTTTCCATTCTTTTTTTAACTTTTACATGGTAAGTCGGTTTGCTCTCTTCCCTCTCTCCCTTTCCCGATACATTATCCCATCCCTTTTCTCTAAAGTAAGGCGGTGAACATTCAGACTGACCCCACCGTTGAATGCGGCCCTGTAAGGGCGTTGAAAATTCTTCCTTATTTCTCCTGCTCTCTGACTTTAAGGCTCATCGTGGGAAAAATTGCTGTGATAGACTCCCTATTATCGCGTGGGGCCACATACTGCTTTGCGTCTTTTTGTTACAAATTGTTTTAGCGAAACATTATCGTCTCTCTGTTCCTCATCTAAGTCAATACTACGAAAACTTGATGCCTCGATTAGAACTTCTCTTTCCTTACGAATTCCTTACATTAAAGAAATCGATTATTTCCTAACTTCATCGTGTTTTGCTAGAGATGAAAACGGCAGAAATTTCTTCTATAGAAATATATAGGTTGAGATATTATGTGAGTAAAGCATAAACGCAATATAGAATTTGAACACAGAAACGGTACTCTGTTGAGCGCACCTTAATTTCCACTGTGAAGCGGTATAAGGCATTCAATCGCTACATGAATCCCTTTATATGGATTCTGCTCATTTTTATTGTTTCTTTGCTTACAGGGAGAATTTCTTTACTCGAGTTTTCCTTCCGACGCTTTTTTGAGGTAACTTTTTCCTCCAATATTACTTCCAGAGGAATGTCGGAAGAACTTTCAGAAAGCGGAGGTTTAGTTTGTGAAGTCTTTAACGGTACCCCTTTTAACTCTTGTAAAAGGAATACATAACTATTTAGAGAAGCTTCCGTTTTTTCCCTTGCTGTTACCGTAACCGTCGTTTCTCATTAACACTTCTCCACACCTACGATTAGAGTAAATCATCAAGTAGATACAGGTGACCTTCTAGCCACTCAGCGTTTGCACTCCTATTACTACCACTGATACTTAGAAAATATTTGCTGAAATGTACAAATATTATTATGATAAATGATTGGCTAGGCCTTCACTGAGTTATTCTATCTGATGGCGAATTTCTTGCTCACGGATTTCATCAATTGTGTCTGAAACCGGTTGCAAGAAATTAGATGATGTCGATAGTAGATCACCGTCTATTAATGATATATTTCTCCAATAACTATTTCAATCTCTCCTGATTAATTCGAGGGACCCTCGGAGATACAAGTGGCCAACGCGTTCGAATTCGGTGGAAGCTGCCCCAGGTTCGAATCCCGGTGATGGCCAGAGTGCGGAATAATAATAATAATAAAGGACTTTATTCAGGGCGAGATTGAGACTAACAGGGAATGGCCTAAGCTGTCGAAGCACTTTACTAATTCTACTACTACTGATTAGTTTAAATATTTTCAGCATGGCTGACTTATAAATATTTGGCATTATTAGTTGTTAGACAGAATTAATATGTATGAACTAATAGTTTTCATCTTTCTATGAATCTTATTCCAAATTCTTCGTATGAGTACTAATTTAATTATTCAAGTTCAATAAATCGGAATTTTGAATACGCAAAACATACGTACTTTCAATAATTTGATAGGTAATGCTCGGAGTATTTAATTTTATTTTGATGATTGTTTAACTTTACGTCCTAATCCAAATGGTAGTGGACATGAATGTTGCAGATAACAAAGAATCAACTCTTTGTTTCTCTTCCTTTCTCTTTCTGTTTAACTTACATTATCTAACATGTGAGGATGCTGCTCAAAAACCTTACGTAGAGCATTTATCTGGGAAATGAATGTTTCTTGTTCTTGTTATTTTCACTGTTTGTAACACCGTGTGATGAATGATATGCTCTATCCCATCAGGGTCGGAGAAGACGGTGATTGGGATGCAAATAATAGCATTCAGACTCCAGACAGCGAGACAAGTTACCACGTCAAAGGACTCTTACCATACACTGTGTACAGCTTCCGTGTCATCGCCGTGAATGCAAAGGGCCCTAGCCGACCAAGCAAGGAATCCTACTACATGGTCACTCTTCGTGAAGGTAAGTGAGAAATATCTATCGGCGGCTACCAAATGTATGCCCGTGGGTATCTTATGCCTACGGAAAGATCTTCGGTGCCCGTGCCAAAATTTATTTTCTAACAATTATATTTTTGTTTAATAAAAATTTTACGAAAGATGTGTAAAATAGTAGGGTAGGTCACGGAATTGGAATGAATACAGAATTGGTTTTCCAAAGCTCCGATAATTCAATCCGTGGCCGTAGCCCCTAAATTTTAACTGAGGGTTGATTTTTAAAATACAAATGGAAAAATGGAATAATAATAGGTACTATTAGAGATCAGGGTTGTCTAATGTACTGCTTGAGAGCCAATATGCAGCCCAATGAAGGTTGTAAACTTGCCCGCTAATCTTACCAAAGCTTTCTGAATCAAGTTCGGTATCACTAACTTTCTCTCATAGCTACCATCGGCGTTAATTACTTAATGCCTGATCCAATCATTTGGTTAAACTGACCTTTGGAAAAATAATATTACGTGATTTGGGTGCTAAACGGCCTGTTGATCTATTAGCTAGCATAAACTATTGACATGATTTTATATTTATTCCGCATAGCATTTTTTGGCGAAAAACAGCACAAAATTAGTTTTGCGCAAATTATAAATACTTGCTCGAGAGAATGGTAGTGTAACTTAATCATTCACATTTGCGTGTTTGAACAATTTGCTATTGTGGTCCAGTGGCTGTAAAAGTTGAACAAACCTCTTTTAAACCTTTTGATATGGAAGTAATTATTTCCATTGTATAAGAGATTGATTTCTTTTAACTTGAGTGATTAAGTGTATCTTTTACTCCTACCGTATGAAATGCTGTTTGTTGGTGCATCAACTGATTCACTTGTCAATGTGTTACAATGTATGAAGGAGGAAGTGTTTAGATGCAAAAAGAGCAACCAAGGACTGGCACGATGGTTGCAGGAGAGCGCAGAAGTGTATTGATATGATGCACCAACAAGCAGCATTCCATACGGTAGGAGTAAATGATACACTTAATCAAAACTCACCGTAGCCTCACCGCCAGTCCAATTCTTTTAACTTAGTTAAGATAGCATATCTTTTAATTACTTCCCTCAGTAAATGGCGATTGCAAAAACAGAAATTAAATTTTAGGGAATGCGATCGTTTTATGTTCAAATATTAGGACATGTAAGTTGAATCTTTTTGAAGGGCAACTATCATGTTGTCAAGAACGCAAATTTATCTCTTTACCCGGGGAAATCCCAATGTTAGAAATCCCCCGGATGAATTTACATGAAATCCTATCCTGAGAAGAAAAGGCATGCATCTCGCCGCTTGAGAAACCCGAAATACCTAATATTACTGACGTGGAGCCACAGTGCATTTTATGTCTCAGTGAGGACAGTTTTAAGATGCGATTTGGCTTTATGAAAGAGGATCATTCCGCAACTCTGTCCATTGCTTTTATTCTATAAGGTTTCCGGTAAAAAGGAGTACGTACCCCTCGAAAGGAGCCGTGGAGTTCTTTAGCTGATACATTTTCATAGCCAGTTAAAGCAAACTTCCTGTACACATGGCCTCACTTGAGCGGAAAATCAAAATTCTCTCCAACATTTATCAATTTTATTTGGAGGAGAAATGTTACCATTCAAATGTGAGGGAAGACCGTTCTCCTTATCATAACCACTGGTTTTGCTTGTGGTTAGTGATCACAGGCCTACATCACTGTATCTTCCTCTATTCCAGTCAATTTTAACCCAGATGCATTTATACACATTGGCAAAATACTTCTTAACGCCATGCTATTTCTCTTTAATGAATCTTTTTCTTCAATTTTTTCAACCTCTTTCTATGGATTAACTTTATCTCTCTCTCTCTACTCTTCTCGCCACTGAGCTGCACTTTCATGCAGCGAAGAGACTTAAAATGAGGTATCCTAGGAGGACCTGAAAGAGCTTTACTTTCAAAAACGACAATGACATATAGAACAAAGTGGGCCCAGATGAGACCCAAGGGCCAAAGAGCTGCTCGCTCGAGGTTAGAAATCTGTCCTCCAAGTTTTAGCAAATAATTTTATCGTATAAACCTTACCATATAAGCAATTATCTGTAGATGTCACTGTGTAGAAAGACTCATATTCAAAATTGGTGAGAAAAGTGGCAACTAGATCTCAATTTAAGTAATTTCTCTGTACATAATATCTTGGAAAGGAAAAAAATGCGTTAGAACAACCAGTACAAAATTTGTAGAATGAGTATAAATGCGCAAGGCAAGGCTTTCGTTAGAAAATTCTACGATAAAAAGCAAGCATTACGAAAATTCTCTCATAGGCAAGTTGAAAAACCTCGAAGAAAAGGACATGAGAAGCTAGGCTGCGATTGCTTGATACATTAAATTAAGTATATTTGCGGAGGAAGTAATCTGTGTTATGCGACCCTACTGATACTTAGGCCGATCCAACAATGAGCTAAAACTAGAGAAATTGATGCGAGAACAAGTCCTTTTAAGGACTCATTATTTTCGCGAATAACACGCAACAACAATAAGCTAAAGAAGTAGCTCAAACGCTCTATGTTTACACCATCTGCCACACTCTGAAAGGCGGCTTACAGGGTAGTAATGTAGATGTAGAATAGAATATATACTATCTGTTTGGTGATCGGTTTGCGTGTGCATTTCATAACTAAGGTCTTAATGGTTATAGATTTGATTGCAATATTTGTGGTTGTTGGCGTAAATAGTCTGTATATGAAAATTCTTATGCATGAATACGAAATGCACATACAAGTTGCCCTATAAAGGGTTTACGATGGCCCGCATGGTCGGCAAAGCTCCTATTTCGCTCCTCCATGCGGAAGCATTAGTCTACAATGCATTAGATCATCTCTGAAGTCATAGTGCCGATCAGAGACATCTCTGTGAGTGAGCCGCTGCTTTGTGCGAAATGTTTATCCTTGTAAATTGTAAATAACAAGTAAAGTGTAACATCGAGTAAAAAACCGCTCTATATATGAACTTTTCGACGTATGAAACTTTTATAACCCTATGTTGACTGCATGTACTAATTTAACTTCGACTTACGATCAGAAAATATATTATGAAAATTGGGCCTTGAGATACTAAATTTCAAGTCAAGGTACCACTCCATCCTCCTCCATCAAGTATTTCGTGTAATTAGCAAAGAAACAAGCGAAAGAAAAATAAATCCACGAAAATTTCTGAGCGAGGAGAAGCATGCGCACAACATCCGATTTTTTTCATTTCCATCAAAGTATTCTTATTATTACTATTGTCATCATCATTATCATAATCATCATCAACAATAACAGTTCTCGTAGTGCAAAGAGATTCATGACCAGGTTGTGGTATCTCTGCAGATGTAATAGAAAAAATAGTACAACTTCTAATAGTATCATATCAACAAAACATCAAATACGGGAAATAATTAATCGATATAATTAGCATAAATATCCTAGCTACTATTGATCTCTCAGAATAACAAAAATGAATAATAAACGGCACAGTTATACAAATAGGTATTTTAACAGTGATAAAAACAAATGCAAAATAAAAATCGTCCACAGCTGTTAGCATAAATATACCTTCCATCTTCTCTATCTTTAATATTAGCAGTCAGTCAGCATTCGAAAACCTCATTATACGAAAGTTTACAGAGAGAAGAAATATTCTGTAAATAAAAATAGCAGCACCAAACAATTCTCAAAATAATATTGCAAGTACACCAATGGCGTATGGCAAGGGTAGGCGAGGGAGGGCATTTCATCACATTGATGACCAAAATATGCCCATACCGGGATGGAAGAGAGAAAATCAAATATTTGCTCTCATTAAAAATGTTCCTAACATTGCGTAGGCATCAATTTTGATCGAGGAACCTGAATTTCACCCCTTTGGAGTTATGTATCAGTAACTGAAACTCGCTATGTGCCTTTGTACCTTCATAAGTGCATATTTCGTTTTTATTTATCGAGACGACTCACATCGGAAAGATCGTTATGCCGCTTTTCACGTACGTGAATCCTTTCTAAAGTGCCATCAGCGATACGAGTACCACCGGTTGAAAACCTTTAGAATAGAGAGTGCTTCGTCAATTGGGGCACTACAGCTTTAGCCCGGAGTCAAGCAAATGAGCCACAAGATAGGAATTGACGATAGGAAAGCACGGCGACGGATTCCTCGCTGAGAAGAATAACAGGATAAATAAACCTCCTCTGCGTTATCATTTATGTTAAATCTCTCCGAAAAATATCCGGTAGTAAACCATTTTCCCATGTTCGTCGTCCGCCCCACCTCATCTTCATCTCCTCTACTTTAAGGGCCTTTATTTCACTCCCTTCCTTCCCTCTTTATCCTCTCTATTCCAACGGAATCTCAGAGTCTCATCGGCCGTAAAAGTTGATGGGCTCCACTGTCTCCTCCGTGCGTTTGTTTGTGTCTGTGGATGTCTATCCCTAGAGGACATACACTCACCCATTTCTCGTTCGAACTCAAAAATAATTCCAACCTGGACGGTAGGGGCTTGCCCACCGCGTCCATTTCTCCCTATCCTCTCCTCCTGATGCATTTTTAAAACAAAGTATTTTATTTCCTCGCTTTCTTTTCCTCTCCGACGAAAAATCTAACTTTTGGGTCTACGGTGTGAAAGGGTAATGACTAATAGTCTCTCATGTTTCCCTTGATCTATGGAATGGGTAAAAAGGTAGTAATTACGGCTGACGGCCATGTGTAGATCGAAATGGATCTTGAGTTTCAATCGATAGCCAAACTTTTACTTTTTCTCCTATATTTGTGCCTTTATTTTAAGTTTCTTCACAAGGCTGTAATTATCACGTTAGATATAAATTATATTTACTTGATTGATTCAATATACGAACCGTTTACTTTCAGTTATGTTGTACTTCTACTCTATCCTGAAATAATACCTCTTTCTCACTGACCAGATCTATCTCTTTCGTTTAAATTCACTCAAGATTTACTTACTAGCATTAGCATTTCGTGCAATAAATGAGTGGTAGTAGTTGATGTAGACGAACTTGAGTATCGCTAATAATTATTGTTGGGTGCCTTTGTGATGAACACGTAGGCCGGAAAGCGTAAGTTGAGTTGGCAGGATAAACGTCGAGGAATTGAAGGTGTTTGATTTAGAAAAACGAGGAAGAAGAAATGACCGAATCTAATATCTAGAAGACATAGAATAAAACTTAAATGTATCCCGTAAATAAAAATATTTCATACTAAATCTCAAATTTTTACTTTTCCATAATTTTACTACCTTAAAAACGTGCTTCATGCCTAGTAATTCCAGAATAAGATAATTTTGTTTTATGAAAGAGAGTAACTCTGACAGTTTGGAAACCAATATCAAACGTAATTACCTCCGTATTACAGCAATTCATAAAAAGTAAAAATTCTTATTTTAAAGTAATAAATCTGTGTAAGTGATGAAGTAATAAATCTGTGTACATTTACTCTTTTGCCTGGTTGGAATACTGTGCAATATAGGGTTCTCCAGCCTTAGGTGTAAGAACAAATATACTGAAGAACTGTTTAATGCATTGGATAATCGTTATTTACTTATACAAGTAAAGCTGCTTTCATAAGGCAAATTTATTTTACTATAACTACAACAAATGTTACAAAATTACTTCCTCATAAGGACTTACATAGGTCGTATTGGTTGGCCGCATTGTGACATGTATACTTTCATTTTCCTTCCTATTATGCATAATTGTAGTAGTAGTAATAGTAGTATTGTTAAAAGTGCTCCGGTATCTAGAGTCATTTCGCACGTAGGCCCCCATCGGAAATCGAACCCGGGACCGCTTTCATCGAAGACGAACGCGTTACCCACTTGGCTATTCGAGAGCCCTGCGTATTTGTAGTGATTCTTGGGCTGCTGAGCGTAGTCTTGGAGAGATCTCCGTTTTCTGTGAAGGACCTAGTACAACCACTTATTGACCCCTAATTGTCTACCGCATAAAAATTTGTTCAATTTTACAGTGAAAAATGACGAAAGCAAACAATAAAAGTGATCTTAGGCCGATAAGCTGATTAATTACACGAATACAACAGGAAACAACCGATTATCAGACGAACATTACTCAGCAATATTTTGCGTCCTCTCTAGTCATCCCATCTTCAGCTGTGGCAAAATAAAGAAAACTAAGGAAGATCCCTTTTCCTAAAGCAAGTTTTTAAAAATTAAAGAGCCACAAATGTTCCCTGCCATTTTTCAACCTGCGAGAAACAAACAGTTTTTACTTCACGGATTATACGTTATCCGTGTCATAATATCCCTCGCCCCCCTGAAAAGCGTCTAAAGCGGACTTTAATGTATTCAAAAGACTGTAATTATTATAATAGAAATAATTGATGGCTGATTTATCCATACGTTTGTAATTTTGAAAAATGTCGGTGCTAAAATTTATAAAATAATAATTCCTTTCACAATTAATTAAAGCTAACTTAATTATTGATTAACTTCGTACTTCATTAACATATATTATTATTATATTTTCCAAAATTGGTAAATGTGAAATAATATTTGGCTTAAAAATCGGGATATTGAAAGAAGTAGTATTTTTTTACTTCGCCTCGGGGAAGAACTTCTTCATGAAACAGTTCGATGAATTAACCAAAATTTACATAAATGATTTTGTTTAATTAATATTCATTATGATCAATTAATAAACAAAATCGCAAAATTTACCAGGGAAATTTAAAATTCCATGGGATTAACATACTAAGCCAAGTAATTGACAAGTAATTCCAGGTTATTTAGATAATAATATATTTATAGTAATTGAGTGATATTGTTTCAAATATTACCTAATTTTTAGTGAAACAATATCCATAAGTACCTATACATATATTTTTCTCTTTAGTGGAAACATGCTTTTATTCGAGGGATGAAAATTTTGGAATTTCTTCTCAGGATTTAAAACAGTTTTAATTCCGTTTGTGAATTCGCAATAGTACTCGCCCGCAAGGAATCCTGGCCCGTCATTATTGAACATACAACGGGATAAGAGTTGACAAAAATGGCTATAAAATAACACAGGATAAATATATTGTTTCGAAACATCGTCTTACACGAACAGAATAAATAGAAAATTCTGAAATTAAAACCATATCTCTGAAATTCCGATCTTGGAGATTCTTCCTAATAATTCCATTTATCAGAATGTTAAATTACAGCAGTGTAACAAACCTTTTTTTGATTTGGCCTTTATTAACTATCCTTTCCCCAACTTCCAACTGACTATCTCCTATAATAGAAACTGTTTCTTTCTCGTTTCTTAATGTCAACAATCGGACAATAAATAACTACAGCGTCATTATATATGAAATACTGACAGTAGCACTCACCACTGGAAATCCGCTGTATGTGCATATATATTCAGCGAATCACCAGTGGCGGAAATCTGTTTCCATTATTATTATTTTTTTACTTTTCCTGCCCCTATATTGCAGGCAATTCTGCGTTTACTCAATGGTTATCTGGTTCCCTCCCCATAGACGCCATATTCATATATTTATTTAATTATAAGTATACTAGACTGTACATTGGAAGTTGTATTGCTATGAGGGTGAAAATTAATGTAAATAGTAGGTATATAACCTCATTGTGTCTTATTTTGAAGCGAATTTTACTATTTTAATTGTTACTGTAAAACGGCACTTCCACAGGCTCCTTTCAATTAAGTCCTGTGTCTTTCGGTCAATTTGATCCGTCACCAATCCCACTTATCGCCTCCCTCAACCGCCTTTCTTATCTAACTCTGTGTCCGGCGTGGGAATTCTGGTGCTACGTCTCCGTATTCATTTACTGCCAGCGGTGTTTAAATGCGAAAGCGGTCGAGCCTCTGTGTGCTGTTGCGATATCAAAATGTGACATTTCCTATGGCAACACTAGGGACGGCAATCTCGTGGTTATATTTGAGTCATTTTTATGGCTTTGCCTAATGCGTATGCTGACGACTTCGCCTTTAACATCGATCCATTAAAAAGGTTTCTAAAATAGAGACAATAATCGTTTGTGTTATGGGGGAAAGTTGACCGGGGATCGATAGTATTTTTAGTCCGCTCTTGCTGTACGAGGTGTGTGTGCTGTGGCTCTTATGAGAGACTATTAACCGTATCTTCTGCCGACATTTACTAGAGAGCGTTCCACATTTAGTTGACAGCATTGCGCTCATCGTGAACGCTGTTGCCAAACTTACTCCTATTCGTACAAACCACGCAAATTTCGAATTCGTTGCCGTGGGGTTTATGATAGGCACGTTGGAAACCTCCGAGAGTTATTTTTTAGAAATTTGAAAAATTGATACGCGTTTCAAATATATGAAGAATCATTTTATGCATTTTCCTTCTCACTTCCGATCTTACGAAATCATTGTAAATCACACATCTCGCATTTTTATACGGCGGCACATTTCCTTATTTTTCGATGGTTCACTAACGCGCCTCGAGATGCTCCCTTTAACTTCTTAATTGTCGACTAAGAGTACACGGCGACTTTCGCGGCCTCTCTGCATGCCTTGGAAATACCGAGAGATTTTGGAAATAGGTAAAAACGCTAAAGAAAATTTGCCGTTCGCGGTTTCTCAATTTCTACTCCTATCACCTTCTCTTTCATTCGGACATAGTTGTCGCACGAAGTTAAAAACAAATTACTCGGGAATAAACTCTACGGTAGACTTATCACAACCGCACACTACTTCTGTTCTCAGAGAAATCCAAAAACAAACAAAATACTAACTGTCAACAATTTTCGAGGATCAAGGTTACACCGTTTTCTCAGAGGTTTTATGACCAACCGTGGCAGTTGCACCCTGAGCGAAGCTTGTTTGCTAACCGTAATTACGGAGGTATCGTTTTTTCAGTAGCACGATTCTTTTTTTCAGCCGTAAAGTTTTAGGTTTACTGTTTTTCGTATTGCTTTATTTTGAGAAGACTAATCCGCAGAGGACCAACTCTAATTTTACTGAAATGGGTCGGAATATGAAGAGGTTTCTTTTGGCGGAAAACTTAAGTTAAGGTTTAGTAACAAAAATATTGCGACATTTCTAAAAAAGAACAATTCATTAGCCTATTTTAATAATTTGGGCGAGCATTTATGTAGCAGCTTGGGATTAAGGCGTGTGCTCAGACTGTACCAGCCAGCACTCTTCAGTATTTTATTATATTCCCACTTTCGTCTCAAATATCAAGTAGGCGCTTTTCATACGAAAGACATCGATCTTATTAAAGAAAGAAATCTTACGGTGTATTTAAAATTTCCGGTGAGCTAGAAGTAAAGCTGTCAAATGTTGTATTGAGCAATTAACTGATAACTTCCGGTGGTTAAGATTCTCCGTGTCTGCGTTTTGCGAAGTATTACGCTTCATATGTAATTCGGAAACAACGTTGACACCTTCAAAGGAGAAGTAACTTGAAGGTATCGGAGTTAACACAGCCCTTTGTGTCCCCTTTTTCTTGTTGATTTTAGAACCGAAATTTTTTTCTTTTAGTGAGTTTTTCTTTCTTAACTTACATAAATGATAGAGCGTATGGAAACCCAAATTTGTGTAATTTCTAAGAGAGCGGGGAAACTTCCGATTGCGAGAAAACAAGTAAAATGTATGTTAATTTCTTCTTATATAACATATGTATTTAAATATCAGACACGGTATTTTCAGCAAAGTTATAAGGAAATACTGAGAGAGAATCGTTTACTATTCTGCTACCAAAAACTTCTTCATATTTTTAGTTAAAGATTAGAGGCATTAAGGCATATATAATCGGAAGAACCTTTCCTAACTTATGAATAATATGATCTATATATTAATAGTCGTGCTCACTCACCATATGATTGAATAAATAATCTAAATATTTATCCTTAACGCATATTTTTAATTAAGGGAATCATATTAAAAACAATCGGATCATCAATAATGTTGATAGAATTATTCAAAACAATCAGGTTCGTTTTTTCATTCATTTAATAACGTTATAGACATTAAATAACGTATAACATTAATAAACAATAATAAACACATGGTATACTAAAAAGTGCAATTAATACAATTATTTAGCAATATTTTTTAAGAAAAGTATCTTACGAGTATAAAAATACAGAATTATAATCCTTAGTTCTCCACACAAATTTTAATGGATATGTTTATATATTTAATGGATCCCAATAAAATAGCATAAAGAGTATATTCCGAATACCTGATTAAAATTTCACATTAATGTTACCAGTTAAGAAAAAATAAACATTTCGCCGATTGTAAACCTTTAAATTGCCCCTCATGTTAACTTAGTAAGAATGTATTATTATTATTAAAATATAACATTTTTTCTTTGTAAAAATCAATCTGACGAAAACAATTTGGATGCATACCTTTCTACTAATGAATTGAAGGGTACAATTAACATATTTTATTTTCCTCTGATTTACAAAGGATATATGAATAAGATTTCAAATTGATTTACGCACGAGAGTTATTTTAACACTATTTCAAGACGATACACACTTCGGGATCGGGAACTTAGTTACGAAATTTCAGTTCACTGTTTCAAAGTCTTTAATATCTTAATTGTTTTATGGACAAGATTTACCTTTGACAGCATACCTCAAATTATAAGAAATCATTTCGAAGGAACTTTTGGCTCAAAGAAATCGAAAAGTTGGGAATGTAAATAAAGTTGCGTTACAATTGGGGCAGCAAGCAACGTATTAAGTTGGAAAATAGACCGAAAGATAAAATAGCAAGAATATAGTTTTACGAAAGTACATGCATTCATCAAAGATACGGTACATAACATATACCGGAATCAAGCCGTAGCTGCTGCATTTAACAAATGCGCGAGTCGCACAGTGACCGCATTTAACCATTACCACATTAACTTCACATCACTTTCACTTTCAATCCTCGATTTGCGCCGTACATTAAAGGTTTCGATCGAAGCCCCTAGACGCAAACTATGACATGGCGCAAAATAACACCGTTCGCCTCGGTAATGGGAAATAGACGTAATAAAGGAGTGATTAATTGCTAGAAATTCCCCGTAATCAGTCAAAATTCCGGTAGAAGCTGACGAATTTCGGGGAATGTCCAAAACATCCGAGGACTTCATTTCCGCATTTCCCTTTAAACAGATCACTCAGTTGATGCATCCTCGCATGAAAACGAAGAGCCATATTCCAGGAGGAGATTTATAAATTCCGGAACATTCTCTGGGATCGGACTGCGCACACGTCACGAACACACACACACACACCGTGGAGCGCAAATTGCAACTCAATCACATACAATGACTCCCACGACTCGAATAAGGGAAGAGAACGGGAATTCAAAACGCTATGAGGGGAAAAAAGGCGAAATGGGAGAGCACGATACGGGAAATTCTTTTTTCGGTTTTACACTTTTTTAATGCGGTCATAAAGGGAGATATTTCAACGTATCCTCGCCGTGCTTCCTTGCTGCGGTTGTTAAAATATTCCTGGAAGTTTATTTTTCATCCATTCCGCAAGTTGCGGAAAGATAACCGAAAGCCTCGCTAAAAAATGAACTGGGACAATCGGCGCTATTATTATATCGCTCTTTCCCGCGCCTTCTCTCGTTCCTCACAATGCGTGATATTTTGAAGAAATCTGGTTTGGGGAACCGCTTCTCCCCCTACGATCATTTTCCGATTTCTAGACGGAGTGAGTATACAACATCTGCGACCTTCCTTCGAACTCGGGTCATTTACGTACACTTCCTCCTTTATACATCTTCCGATAGTACTATTACCGATATCCCTTCGCCCTGCATACCCCATTATTTTACCTTTTTAGAATTCGTTATTTTTTTCCTGTTTATACTCTCTGCGCGGTAGCAAAAATGTACGTCCACCGGTATATCTGAATAAATTGCAAAGCCAGTGTGTTTTGCCGGTACAAGCTCTTCGGAGTAACCCATTACATACACATGAAATGCAGCATGTTCCTCTCCGTATAATAGTGCATATTTCATACTATTCAATTATAGGAATCTTTCGGCACATATCGCGATAACATTTGAACTTATGCACTAGTATGAGACATGTCATTGCAAAATTTTGTTCCGATATCTTTCGAAATTTCCGATTCCTCAGCCTCGTGGACCCATGACTGGATAAAATGAAATCGAATCTTAGCGCATTAAAATTTTGACTTCTCTATTTCCAAGAGGATAATAATCTGACTTGTTCTATCCTTCTTTATTCCCTTGCCATCTGTCTCGTATTCGAGATTAGCTCTTTGAATTCTCGCCTCGGATCAAGTAATATCTCAACCTTAAGCTCCATCATGTTCCTCGGTGATTCGGGTCGAGGGAAAAAAGCTATCTTGTACATCTATGAATCGTAGAAATGGAATCTCAGATTATTTTTTTACTATCTATTCCTCCAGGGAAAATCCTCCTGTATAATCCTAGAAGATGAATATCGCTACAGTACTTTATGATGTAGTAGTTCTGTAGCATTAGTGAGGGACTTTTTAATAATAATTGTATTTTAATCATAAGGAAATTTCTACTCTCATGTCTTTAAGAGAGGAAACGTTTCCCTGTTGTATCAGGTTGTATCTACTCTCATACTAGGTCAAATGGTTCCTATAAGATTGTAGTTGCAGCAGTGGCTGCAGTTTGGAATACAAAATTCGTTGATCATATTCGCTATTCTCACCGTTTTTGTGTCGCAAGTTATGCACTTAAAAACTTCGCAATATACTTATGATTACCAGAAAACTACGGAGATATTATAACGCGAATGATAACGAAGAAGGGAAACAAAACCATTCCTTTCAGGACGCTAGCAAACTTTCAATAACAAACTTCTCTTTATAAGAATCTAACACTATCACCTCAAGGTTTAATAACATCAGTAATAGTTTATTTTTCCTCTTAAAATTCAATATTAACTGAGTAAAACTCAGGTTCCCACCCTGGTAAGATCAGGTGACATTGCTGTCGCCAACGTTTCGATGACTGATTCCATCTTCTTCCGCAGCCCTGAGGCTGAGTCCCAAATTGCATCAAATAGAGTTTAAAAATTAAATCAGCTTCGCATTTGGTCGTTCTGAGTGGAAGCCAGCGGAAATAGAAGACAGAGAAAATGATTGTTTTGAAATTTGTTCGATTAGTTGATTGGATGCAAACAAGGCTGCATATCGACAAATGAAGGCGTTCAAATTGCAATTTGTTTTGGCCTCAGACGTTATCAAATCGCGAATATTGTTGAACGTATCGCACTCATACGTTTTTTTCATAACATATCTGTCGAAAACTTTCCCGACTGGTATTAATTTCGTGTTAAAATGCTATAATTAATGGAAAATTATTAAATATGGGGAGAAAATACCAAGCAACGTACTGTTTTAATAACTGATATTCTTGACTTATGGTTCACTTCATCTAAACCGTATTTTGTATTTAATAGCCATATTTAAATCGTGCAAAACCATTCACCTACTTCTCGGCATCTAAAATCAATTTTTGAATTACAGCAACACGATATTCCATAAATCCCATACATAAAACCTTATTAACTACATAAGGCATATACGATTCTATTCCCGAAGCTTTTTTGGTTCCTTATTTCTTTGCATTACGGACATGAAGAGGTTTCGGTAATTTTCCGAGGTAATTTCACATTACTCCGTTAAATAGAGGAAATTCAGTTAATGAGCGTCCATTGTTTACTTTAATTACGTAGGTATTTTCAAAGGAATGTCGCAACGTAGGAAGTGTCATCATACAAGGAAAAGAGTTAATGTGACTTTGCAGGCAAAAGCGTGCAGTGACTTTGCACGTAAAAGCGTGTTCCTGGGACAAATTCCAAGGTTTCCTAGGGAAATTTCATATATCTAATCGATCTAAGTTGGCTTTGGTCATCATAAAAATGGTAAATTTTCCGCAAATGAGTTAAATACATCTGTTTACATGCAACCTTAAATGCACAAACCAGCTATTGAACCTTTTCTTCGTGGTTTCTGCATTTGTTCGAGCAAACTTCTTTTGCATTTTTTTAACTTATTGCCTATTTGACTTTACTGATTATTTTCTAATTCACGTGTCATTCATTTACGAATCTTTGCTTCCATGTGTGTCTATGCGCATGTCTGCATCGCCTGTGATATGCCAAATGGCCTACTCATTTCATCTTATAACATTTGAACTGTTTCCAGGAAATGAACCGAAGAGCGCATGCACTTGTTCAACAACTTTTGCTACTCATATGAGTGACAGAAAAATTGATCTACTTACAAATTTTACTGTCTTATTTTCAAAATTCCGCCTTTTACAACTTTAACCTTTCATAGTATTTGCTTTACAAAGTGTTTTCGAACGGTTTTCTAGCATAAAAGTCTAACATTGTTAGAATTCCCCATCATTTCGTAAGTTTATCACGGAAGCGAAATATACTAAAAGTAATACTTTCATCAAGGAAAGATTCTAACAGGAAAGTTGTGTGTGACATATAACCGAAATGTGTTTAACTATATGACTTTAGAGCCATACTCCATAATTAATCCATTGAAGTTTTGGTGTGAGAGAAAAGGAAAAATAGTGAACCCCAGCGTTTGGGGAGTATTCCAGAATATAGGTTCCACCGATGGAATGACTCATGGCAGTCTTAAATTTAGATTTAAATCAAATTGTGGAATTGATTTACATTTGAATTTGAATTGGTATTTAAATATAAATTCTGACTTTTGAGTTTAGTTTAAACACATTCTAGTAGTAGTATTGTTAAAAGTGATTCGACAGCTTAGTTCATTAAGCACGTAGGCCCCCACCGGGAATCGAACCCGGGACCGATTTCACCGGAGTCAAACGCGTTGCCTACTTGGCTATCCGGTAGCCCTTAAACACATACTTTGGACGTGCTAAACCATAGATAACATTTCTATCTGCATCTTTCCTAAGCCTTACAATACCCAGACAAGAAAAACGGTTTAATTACGGAAATCGTAAGTCTTTAGCAAAATAATAGGGAACTATTGTGATTCAATGGCAATGCCAAAAGTTTTACTTTGCTACGTTAACATTAAAATTTTGCGTAGTTAGAAACCTCTATCCCGATTTCTTTTGATTACGTCTCTTGATATATTGGTTTTCCCTGAAATACAGCAGCCAGCGAGACCAGGAATGCTGTAAGATCATTAGCCACACAGAAATTGTAGAATAAACTCTGCAATTGGTGATGTCCTGAACCTGCGATTGTCACAATCAGCAACATTTTATGTTCTTTTTTGTCCTGGGTCTCTAAGCGATTGATCTTCCTGAAATGACAACTTCTTTTAACTTCCTTTCCTTTCA
The DNA here is from genome assembly GCA_000376725.2 of Ladona fulva. Taxonomy (NCBI): domain Eukaryota; kingdom Metazoa; phylum Arthropoda; class Insecta; order Odonata; family Libellulidae; genus Ladona; species Ladona fulva. Next base: position 965,555 of record KZ308256.1, read on the forward strand.
CACCGTTCCCAGTTTGCAATTCCACAGCGGCCTCTCCGTAAGTTCGTTCTAGTGCAAGTTCAGTGGAACTTTGTGGGATTTAGGAGATTGCTACTTCCGAGGGTGACGTAGAGATTTCACAGTAGCCGCTGAACATGTCCCTCATAAGCCGACAAGGTTCTGCATCGGCTACCTAAAGGAGTAATTTAAATTTGTTTTCGTTGCCTATTCCTTCCCTCACGTTATTCAGGGGTGCTATATTACGACGCTTGCAAGAGAAAACCTACGGCTGAGGAACTTTCGAATGGTTTCGTCTCTCTCAAGGAAAGATATCGACTTCGAAACAAAAAGAGTTTTGCCAATGAAATGCGGTGGTTGATATCTCTAAAGTAAAAAATAGATAAGGATGTAAGCTATCTGGAAAGGCAAAGAAACATAAGAAGTGTTGGTAAGGGTACATACGATGTATACAATGCTCGCCTATGATATTCTTATCAGCATTATTAATGCAATGCATCAAGTAAATACCCATTTTCAGGCGACAAACAAATTTCACTTATATCTAACATCATTAAATTATTTTATTACAATATGTTTGAGCATTAAATGCACCGAGTTAAAATATTAGGTAGTAGTAAGTGCTTCGACAGCTGTGATCATTTTGCACATATGGGCTCCCACCGGGAATCGGATCCGGAACCGCTTTTAAAAATTTTAAAGAAAAGCTATTAAGGGAACCCGACCATGAGCGAAACCACTTTCAAGTTATAATCATATTGTATCATATATTATTCTAGTATTGTCCTTTTGATATCATATTCGTTCATTTTAATAATATAAAAGATCTGTTTTCACAAAAAATCGTAGAATTTGCGGAGATTTTCAACATTTATACTAAAAGAAATGTAGAAGCCACTAAACAAACATATCTTACTGAATGTTAATTGCAGAGCTATTGCGTTCCTTATTAATTTCATGAAACATTCTTTTCAACTTGTTTCTTAAAAACGTGACGCTTTAAGATTCAAAGATAATTTCGGATTAAGTAAAACTTTCCGACTGATGAAAGGTATGTTACGGAGAGACAAATGACAGCTCTTATCTTATTGGCTTACCACGCAAACGGTTATGTAACCGGAGTTAGCATTTCTAATTCAATACCATAAAAGCTCAACATAAACTAAAGATAAATCGGTCGTAATCGAAGCTCATTTTCGTTTGGATAATTTAATAATATTCGGAATTCAAGGCTCCGAGAAAATCGACGTTTATTGTGTCAGTCTTTGCCGACCATTTCCTCATCTATTGGCCCACTTCTAATCTCTCGTCCCTTTATGGGTTGCCGTTCCCTTTTATCTTTTCCTCACTTTCTTCCAACCTTTGTTCATTCCCTTCCTGTACTTTCCCTTAAGGAAAAAGATTTCGCAGGAACTTCCCACCCCATCCTGTAGTAAATTCCCACTCATCCATTGCAGCCTTTTTCCGCCTTGAAACTTACCTAAGCTTCTCTTTATCTTATCGTTCCTTGCTCTTACAATATTAACATATGGTGAATCTTATCTGTTCAAAAACTGCCTTAAATGCTTCAGCAGTAGGTATAAAATTATCAGGAACAGTGAAAATTTGTATTAATTAATATTTTATATACCTAGTACATTTTGTATAATGCCACGTTCCAAAAGCCGTAAACATGAAGTATGTGAAATAATTAATTTGCATGTGTAGTAATATATGACCTTTTACTCCTTTACGAACTTCCAAGGAAAAGGAGGAAGACCAAGCACAATCCACGACACGTTCAATGCATAATATAAATATACATGTTTATCATTCTGTCATATTTATCTATTCAAATGTTTTGATATAAAGGAAGTCATCTAACAAAGCATTTTCATCAAAAATGTTGGTTCAAATTTTATCTTGTTGATATTTATACATATTCTGACCTAGCTATGTTCGTGAATAAATATTTACATGTTTGAACTCTTATGTTATCTTTCTATATATAAATACAACGCTGAATATTTAAATTCTTCAGCATTTCAATATTTCTAAAAACATAACGGTGTCGTCCAAGGATTGAGCTCATCATAGATTCACAGTAATACCGGAACACGGTAAAACTATCTCATTATAGTGATGATAATATGCGGACGTATTTATCTACATTTGACCATGATTATTGGAAGGTAATTACAATGCGAACTATGAATATTTTCTTTATTTATTTAGCAACAAAGTCATCTTAAGTCATACAGTCATCCGACTTTAATCCTCAGAGCTTAAATCGTTTAAAGGCGAAAAGCGATAAACGGGGTTGAGAAAGAAATGCGCGAAGGCTTCAGTGGAAATTGTATATGAATGCTTAGAAAACCCTCCATAATCTCTTTCATTCTAATTATGCAAGGTTTACAGTAATTTTGTGGATATAGGATCCTTTAATTACAGGAACGTGGATGTCATTTCGATAAGGAGGGTTGAGTAAATATCGTAAATGATTCTCCTATAACGTATAAAGTCTTCCATGGGAGAGTATCCGATTTAAAGGTATATGGTGCAGTCCAGTATCTTTTCCCAGGAGATGAAGTGATTAAATTACTTTGTTCGGTTCAATGAAATAATACTCAGTACGGGAAATATTTGCAAGTCCAGTCCTTGCGTTTACTAACAGAATTTCCATACTCCAAAATACGGCTTGACGTCATGCATATTAGCCTGGATCATCCTTCTGCAATACATATTTTATAAACTAAATTGACCACGACTTCAAATTTATAAGACAATATAAATATTATACTCCCAAGCTAAAACCATCCAGAAAACTAAACGAAATTTCATGTGAACTTTCAGAACTTATATTACGCAAGCCTACTTAACATAATTACTAAACGAAATATACCACGAAATTTAATAATTGCTCATAATTAAATATGTATTTCTCCTTTTTAATTGTAAGCATCAAGATATACCTTCAAATCACTTAAATTACAAAATCAATTATAAATTTGGGATTTTTGCATTGATCTTGGAAGGGTTTTGGAGAGGAATGAATTTACAATTTCTCACCAGTGAAATGAACGAAAAACATCTCAAAGAATATTTCTTTTATTTATTTATTTTCATCTTCACTGCAATTTGGCCTTTTAGCCAGGTGGCAGTGCTTATATTTTGAGCGATAATAGACTCCCATCGTGGTTTATTACACGCGATTTCGTGATTTAGGTCGTGATTTTGCCCGTTGAATATTTTGCTTGCGTTTAATTCCGAAGTGGTGTAACAGACTAAAAGTTCTGCATCACTAATACCTCCTAATACTAAACGGACAGAGTTTTTATATTTACGGATCAAACGAATGAAATACGTCTTCAGTCTACGTCATTGAAAAGAGAGGTTTTCATATTCTCCTGCAAAACAAGATTACAGTTTCTAGGCGCATGCCTACAAACTAGAATGTAAACACTAATTCTTTGAGTGTCGAAACTATGAAGCGCTGGATTACGATAAAAATTCCTCCGATAGAAGAGTAAACTTAAATGAGATTCACTCCCATTGTAGATCTTTGGAAAAATGGACGTAGATTACTTTGAAAGCTAAGAACTAATACGCTCCCGGCAGACAAAGGGTAGATTATTCTTAGATCCGGTTTTAAGGCCAGTCACGAACAAAAAATATCGGAGAGAGAGACGAGTATGAATCGATTTGAGAGAAACTTCTTTCCGCAAAAGAAATCTTATGATAATTGAGTGGCTGAGGGATGGTACTCGTCGATAGATGATGGTGTAATTATGGAGATGGAGATGCAAGTGTTTCAGAGAGGCATAAAGGGATACCTTATCTCTTCCGAAACCTCCCTTTATGGAATATCCTGGAAAGTCTGATATCCAAGATTCCCCCGTTAACTTCTTTTGTTGCTATCAGTCCATCCAAACTTTAACGTTATAACTCCCATCTCGACTATTTTTACGGCGGCAGGAAAATGACTTAATTCCCTCATCTGGATTGTCGTCATTTCTTAACATAACCTCAGTTAAAATTACAGTAGTTCAGTAATCTGCCTTAGGTTTGTAGTCAAAGTGGAGGGATGGAATTCGCTGGCTAAAGAGAGGTGGCTCCACCTCCACCTTTAGTATTTCCCATATTTACTTCCGCATTACTATGACACGTCATTCCAAGCACAAACTCTGTCCCTTTTCTCTCTCTTTTCTTCCTTGTCACCCATAAAGCTCACCTGATCTTCCCCTTCTCTGCCCGTTTTAACTCCTCTTTTGAGAATCCCTGCCATCTGCCTTGTGTTTAATTCAGGCCTCCCTTCCCATAGTTCTCTTATTAAAAGAAGAATTTAGGGAGTCCAGTGGCCCTTTTTAAAGGAAGAGATAATAAATTTTAGTCGGGAAAAGGGCGTGAAATTCTTAAAAGGAGTGCGTGGGTTGGATTTGGGAGGATGTGGGGAGCAAAATATGCAAAAGAAATAAAATACCTCAATGGTTAAAAATTTATGTCGCCCCTGAGGACACTTGAGTTTCTCTGTTGCATTAAATAGTATAAGTAAGAAGCTCTTACGATATGGAGTGATGGAATTAGTTCTCCGCAGAAAGCCCGGTTTTACCATTTGCCGTGGAAAGGTCGAGGTTTTTTTTTTCGCTGTCTGTTCGAATTCTGAGGAAAGGGAAAAGGTCCTGTGATATTTTACCCTCTATCTACAATTCCACGAAAAATATCGTCCTCCCAGAAGGAAAAATAGAAAGAATGGTAAATCTAGAATTCAGAGTGGAGGAGCTAATTTCTTCGTAATATTGTTGCTAGGATGAATGAATGGATGGCATTCCTATATCGAGAAATCCTTGCACATGTAAACTCGTTGCTTAAAATTTGTATATGAGAAAGAAAAAGAAATCCCTCTCATTCTTACGCTAAAAATACATAGTACTGCTGTTGCAATAAGTATAAAACCAATACTAGTCGAGTAATTGGTTTAGGTATCAAAACTGTTTCATAAATTAAAGTATTAAAGTGAGCGATACTATCAGTTTCTCGTAAAATAATATAATAATAATAAAGCGTCTTTATTGTGGGGCGAGATTGAGACCAGGTAGTCTCTTCTTCCTTCCTTTTCTAACCCTTATATAGATAGATAGCAACCGTCAAGCATGATGAAACTCATTTTAAATTGGACCGCAAGGCTATCATAGATGGACGTATTACTGATTTATTTTATAAATACGATAAGGATATATGTAGCTAGAGCAATAATAAAGTGATTATAATAATTATCGAATTCTACTAATACGTAGTAAACTAGAGAACATATTCGCTTCCAGAATAAGGCCATTGTTAAGTCCCTTACATCTTATATTTATATACTAGTAAACTCCACCGTCAAGCAGGGCGGAAATTAATTTAATTTAAATACATATATCTGATCGTATATATCTGGTCCTCCTAAGCTAGAAAGAATCCGTCGTAAGACCAAAATAACTCAATATATTTGTTTCCGATTGATGGTATATTTGATCCTGGATAAGTTAAGAATAATTTGCTAATACTTAAATGACTGTAGGAAAAATGTTGTCAATTATAAATGTGAAATCAACATTCATAAAAAAATTGTAATTTTCAACTCTAAGCTACAAGGAATTTTAATAAAAATCACTAACATATAAATACAAAGACGAATACATAAAAATATTATCTACTATAACCTACCAGTGTACGGAGAATCTCTTAAATTAACTGATCTAGTTTCGAGTAACACACTTATACCAATCCCTTTTCTTTCGCGTCAACATTCATAAGCATCAGTGTTGCTATAAACAACTCTTTGCCGGTTGCTACAGACGCTTAAACAAAAAATAAACGATGTTATTAGAACTATATGTATCTATGAATATTAATTATTTATTGCCATAAGTCAGCCAAAATTATAAAGAAAGTATGGTTAGATGATATATACTCTTAAAATAATTTATCCCGAAAATATATAAAATGTATTTATTCGAATTCCGGACATTAATGTATACATAGCATTTGTCATGCGTAATGCTTCGGAAAGTAAATTTCGATTTATTTGATCAAACTATCGAAATCTAGAATCGAAGAGTTTTTCTGGGGCTTACAAAGTGGCAGAAACAAAATGCATTTGGTTTCATATCTCTATATCAAGCCATTTCTGAGATAGAGATGGGGATGGACAGACGGGTAGACAGACATTTTGCTTTTTATATATATAATTTGGTTTGGTTCCCTTTTAATGTATTTCTTCTCACCGACACCAGGATATTAGTCCTTTCTATACGCTTGGCGTAATTACCTAACTTAACGATTCTTAGAAATGTATATACATTTTGAGTTGCACAAGGGTCCAAAGGAGAAGAAATCCTACTGAATGGAACACGACAGGTGTACTTTTCGACATCCTATGAATCTTCATTTTTAATTTATGAAATTTGCTTTGGTGAGACTTCACGAGATGGGGTACTAGATGGTGTGGAAAAAATATTCGAAATTACAAAGATATTGATATATTCACAATTGTTTTATAAGTTAAAAGCCCGGAATTTGTAACCAGAGGATGCAAACATGCTGATAAGCAATGGGGAGAATAGTGTAGGTCAAATCACTTATTGATCTGACAGCAGAACCAATAAAACGGTATTAAGTATGAAGAGTAAAGAGAGAAAACTAGTTGTCAAAATTAAAAAGTGGATGAGACCGAATCTACAGGAAAAGGAGGCACAGAAAATGAGTCTGAGAAGGAAAACTGCGGCTCGAACACAAAGAAGTGAAAAGGGTTTCTGATTAAAAGTGGTTGACAGATAAGAAAATCTGTCATTAAATTGAAGGCATATAATGAAATATAATGAGTAATTTAGCCGCTGATGGTTAAATTATTAGAATAAGATATCATCCACAAACTATCAAAAGTAAAATTTACCGTTAATACTGCTATCGGCAAGAACGCTGGCAGAGAACTGCAGTTTCTTGCTCTGAAGATACCCCCTTTGGAGGCGAAATACGCAAATTAAAAGTAAGTTTTACTTTTGATCGCTTGTGGATGATATCTTATTTTAATATAATTAGAGTATGCACATGGATCTATTTTTATTAGATTCGTTTGAAAAGAGAAAACCCAGAGTAACGTCAATGAAAATCCGCAAATATGTCATTTACGGCTGATACCGCACTTGATCAGCATTGACGTGGTATCTTGGAATATTTTTATCAAAATGAGCCGGATGAAAGAATTTCGTTCTTTTCTACATGTTACTCTGCCTAGTGTAATGTTGTCCTTTGACTTGGAAAACGTCCGTTACTCAAGAGACAAGGCTATATTGTTTCTAAAAGCGACGTCAAAAAGAAGGAAAAATAAACCAAGCGAAGCTTCCTTTGAGAATGGCCAGAATGGTGGAGTAAAAAAAAAAGAAAAAAGGATCGCGTTTGCCTATTTAATCGTCCACGATCCCTGAAATTTGCATTCAATGTGTACACTAACAAGGAGAGGGCAAAAGGGGATGAGAGAGAAATGGACTGCAAAATACCTTGTTTACGTTTCGTTTGGGCTCTTCTGAAACGCCTGGGAGTTTCAACGCGAGGCCATTCTTTCCTGAGTGCACAGCAGCGGATAGAAAAAGACAAGTTATTCATACCATTTCCCGGATTCTTACACTCGACATTCCCCTCTTCCTCTCATCGTTCCCTCACCGCGGTCAAAATTAATTTTGCTAAGCATCCTTTTTCCCTGCAACTATCTCCTCCATCATGTCCCCATTTTCTCACCACTGGTGCCTTTCTTTCCCACTCTTGTGCGTCCTCAATCGCGTTCACTTCCATTCCCCGTTCTTCGGCTTCCAAAAAAGTACGTGAAAAAAAAGTGAAAAACCCTCTCCTCTGCAATGCTCGCTAACTTGATTTTACTTTCTTTTGTCTATGTCACTTCTCGCGAGCATTCGAGATATCCGAGAGTGAGATAACTTTTCCTCTTTGCCTCGAGATTTCATCTGTCTTTTGATACAACCTTTTATCTCCATTTGCCTTCCTCTCTCCTTTTTACTTTCCTTTTCCTCTCTCCACGGCTCACTTCATTTTCAAGTTTTTGGGCCGATTCAATTACGCGTAGATGAAAAATTCTCTCCGCATGAGATTAGGCATTTAATTTCTATCCCATTTAATTTACACGTTAAATTCTATCCCTTAGTGCTCCGTACCTATTTCAGCGCTCTTATCTAAAATCTGACCGTTTACTTCAAAGCGTTTAGTTGGATTGCTGATTTTCAGGGGGATTCTAATGGAAAGCTCCTCAGTGGAATTTTTCCCGTCCTCAGTTATAGAGAAGGTTGATCAAATTGAAAGAATTCACGTTCATTATTCACAGATACTTAACACATAATTCATTCAAAAGTTATTGATGTTCCATTTCTGGTCATATATCCCACTCGAAGTTGTTCTCAAGGAGTATCACTAAATTAGCTACATCACTTATCACTAACTTGCTACTCCAAATTTGTATATCACATTTTTTACAAAATGTCGTTTTCTCATTAATTCACAATAGCTGTTACTAAAACACATTATCGGCGTTTCAATAGAGCAATACATTACAACGATCATGTTACATCTACATAAATACACCTTTTGGCGTGTGACAGGAGGGAAATTAAATCACATATCCGTAATTATATATTATGAAATCTAAGATATGTATTCTTTCATTGCATTTCCATGATCTGAATTTGGTAAAATGCAGCTATGTAGCAGTAAAATGTTTAGTACCATATATCTTTCCGCCGATTACTTTTGAAAAAATTCGATGATATATATGTCATTTTGTTATATTTTATGCCCTTCCGTTTTCTTAAATTTTTGAAACATTTGTGGATGCTTCATTTTGGAAATTACAATAAACTTCAAATTTCACTGCGCTCGACTTCGAAAAACGATCCCGTATCTGGGTCAACATTAAGTTTATAACCACCATCATTATTCCGCGATAAAAATTATTTATATTGATATTTTTAAATTGAAGAAAAATTTGGAATCTGCGCAAATTAAAAATTATGCTAATGAAATATGCGTTTCGTTCCGCAAAGATCGGGATTTCTTTGAGAGGAGATCATTCCCATCGCTACAAAAGCATAGAAATGTATCCATCAGAATTTTTAATCTCACTTAGTTTCGAGGAGGATTCTTATACTTCCCTAAAATTAAATTTCCAAAAGTAGAAATGTCTTTGAATTCCGTGGAAAATCCGAAATCTTCGGCGAAATGTACTCCGACAACAAAATGCCTTCGTTTTAAGATTTTTTGATTAAATTCTTCGATTCAACCCCATTGAATCTTTTCTCCGAGACGAAATTTTCCCCGTTTCCGTTTCCTTTGGTTCATCCTTCCTCCTTTTCATATACATATATTCAACACCATCTCGCACACCTCGCCTTTTCTTTCTTCTCCCCGAATCCTAATTATACTCTTCTTTCGCCCCAACCGCTCATTAATTGCCCTTGCCCAACACTTTTTTGCCCCCTCCTACACTTTCTATTCCCTTTTCTTCCTTCTCTCCTTCCAACCCACTCTTCTCATCCTCCTCATCAAAGTTTCTCTTTTTCAGAGACTTTTTACGATCGCGTCCTTTAATGGTTTCAGGCTTAATTACAAACCTCTTTCCCCATACATCCCGTTCTTCCCTTCCTTACGTCCCTTCTTCTCTCATTCCTCCCTGTCTCAGTGTTTCTTCACCAGTTCTGCTTTCCCAATCTCCTATTTCACGGTCTATACTGTTCGTCGCCGTTTTCCTCATCGCCAAAGTGGTCTCTCGTTCTCGAGGCGCCGGAAATTTTTAAACATTTTCACATCTTTCCGTGCACGTTCATTTGGCTGAATTATCGTTTTAAGAGCCCATAATATTCCGGGAGTGGGAATTCTTCCTCAATGAATACTGAGGTAATAAAGCATGGATTTCTTCCCCGGGGAAAGGTTGATATCTTTTAGATATCTTTGAATACTCTTGATGCTAAAGGAAAGGGTCGCTACAATAATACCACCGGCAGCCACTTATAAATTACGAAGAATTTAATGGCCTAATTCTCCCCAGGAAAATTTAGTTCAGTCTAAGCTAGCAATTAATAAAGCAAAGTTTTGTTATTAACTCGTCGATCTTTTCAAATCACTCATCGTGCAGTTTCTTTGAAATTGAAACCGGCGAAGTATGTTTAATAGCTGCTATGAATCTCTCATTTTTACGAGTCTGTTATATTTCACGCTATTTAGCATTTCAATTTTTATCTCGTTAATGATGTTCTAATCTTTCCTCGCGGGGATGAGATTTTATTTTCTCCGGTAGTTTCATTAAACGAGCGGGACAATAAACAACAGAGAAAGGCTTCGAAAGGAGAAGTAATAATAGCGTCTTCCGTTTAAACTCGCGAGCGTTGTGATTTCGCCTTCAGTTACTTAAGCTCGTTAGTCTGATGTTTTCCGTCGAATAGTTTCCTAAAACTGGAGCCAATCTCATTCAACACTACTCCTGTGACTGAAATCTTTGGTATTTTACCTTTGTTCTCTGTCATACATTTAAACAGTTGAAAGGAAACATCTTATTCCAGCGGTACTTCTTTTTTTTTCAACTCCTGACACACCAGAGAACCGACTGGATGCATTTATTCTTGCCTTTTCTTTCAGGAAGTGATTATTTAGGAAACATTTTCCTCCCACCATCACGTTATTCTTAACCTTCTTTTCGAAGTATGATTTTTGTATTACCGACAAGAATTTATAGACACAAAATAACACTGATACGGAGACAGTCGTTTTCTTTCCTTGAGTATGTGATGAGGAAATGATTATTTAGGAATAAATTTTATTCTTGTACATGTATTCACATAAATATTGCCGTAGCTTAAATGTATCAAAAGTTGAGAAATACACAACAGAACTAATAAGCATTATTTTGTATGTATTATCAATTGTTAACATATCTAGTTCAGACAAGGAATTGTACGTCTCATTCCTTATGTATGGAATTTTAATTAAATTAAATGGACCCATCCTATATGTAACATTATTATTAAAGCTTTTATGTAAGAAAACTTAAAAATACGATAATTTATAATATCAAATTCTAAAACTATATATAGACTTCAACATATTTTAGTTTTAGGTAAAGAGTGATAAATAAATATAAAATCTCGTTCTTTGTAGCAAATATCTTGCTGTCCTTGAACTAACGAAATACACGATACATATCTTGTTTCCGTCTTCCCATACTATATTTACTTGCTTTTGTTTTCTTACGGGTGTCCTTTAAATAATCATCCTTCATAACTATCTAACTTGGAAGTTATTCCAGAAACATTATTGACGCGGCGATCACAGATGAAATATAAAGGAACGGGAACAGAAAACCGATCTTGCGAAGTATTTATTTATCAATAGAGTTATAAGGGAATTGAATGCTTTACCTGGAGAACAATGCTAAAAATTCCTAAATTAAGCTAAATAGGTTACAAAATCTAAATTGTTTGCATGTTTTATAGTCGTTTATAAATGCATGTGTATGATTATATATATTTTATATATTTTTCTTTGTTAATGTACAAAATATCATGTGTGACTAATTTACATTTCATTGTGTCTGTGTTCTGTACAGGTGTTGTAATAACTCTATCAATATGTAATTATTATTAAGATCTGTACTTTCCACGGAAGATTTTTGGAGGGGTTTTTCTCCCGCCTTTGGACGAAGTTCACAACCCGCAAACTTAGGACGCACCTACGTCACTTCCTGTTTGAAGCATCTTCTCGGGATTAACTAAACACTGAGTTTTTAGTAGATTCGACGTCCAATGGACGAACAATATAATAAACATTATCTCTCACCGCCATTTGTAGCTTCGTGTACCACAACATGTCAAGTAAGATGATCTAATGAAGGCATGAAACTCGAACAACTTCCCTAAGCTACCTAAATATCCGAACTATTTCTTGGTTTTTACAGCACCATCAGAGAAACACTTCCAGTATCCCATACACCTATTAATAGTAATTTAGTAATAATAACGCGTCTATATTTAAGAGCGAGATTGAGATCAATAAGTTGAGTACACTAAAGTGTGACCTTCATTTTAGGTTTTGCCTTCATGCGTTATTTTTATTCTCATTAGGATCATTTGCTACCTTATCTGCCGGTTGACAACTTAATTATTGCACCTATTTCCTCATTACTTCCTTTCTCAATCCTTTTCTTTCTTTTGGAAAATCTCCTTCATCTGATGTTCCGCTGATGATGAAAAATTTTCCTTTATTCTTCTTATCTCTGCTGGGTCTTGTTCAGGGCTCCAATTCCTCATCAAACACACGCCTCTTCCTCTCACCTATAACTTTCTTGGAGATATAGGTCGATTCAGATTCCTCTATAGTCAGTGACCGGACTTTGTCGGTATCGTGGTCACTCGCCGTAGCCTCACTTCCGAAGCCTTAGCCCCTTTTCTTGTGGGTGATAAGATAACTTTCATCTCTCTTGAGAGTAAAGAAAACATTCCTTGAAATCCCTAGGGTAGGGAATTAATATTTAAAGGTTCCTTTATCTGAAAATCCGTAAATGCTTCTGAGTAAATTTGGTATCAATCCAATTGGAGTTAAATAATAGCTACATCCTACATTTTGGATTAAGATCTTCCAAGAAAGATGAAAATATAGTAAAGAGAAAATGTAATTTCAATTTTTCCCCGGATTTATCTCATTTTACCAAACATCATAAAGCATGGTTAGTTACCCTTGATTTTCTATGAAAATGAAAATATTCCACCGTCATCCACCCAAACTACCCGCACTTATTACGTTATTATTGATGAAGTTATTCTAAAAATGTTTCGATTCGTAATTAAATTGAAAAACAACTCCTTGGATGATTGGAATGTCGATGGCAAAATCGACTAAATAAAGAAGCGGATATATATAACATTTTGAGAAGACTTGGCAATATGATTTCGGTTATCTCATACTTTCGAGCAATTCGTTTAAATTAAGATTTAATTTTGAAAGACTTTCCTGGCATTTTCAGCATTATATATTACGTAACTTGCAAATTAGTACCCGAACAAGGATGTAGAAAACAGTGAAGAACTCTCTTGTATGTCGCAAAACATATATCCCTCTGCTGGTAAACTGCCCTCGTACACTCTACGGACCTTCGTGAAATTATATTTCCTTTCTCCTAATTCTCCTCCTCCGTGTCCCGAATACCGCCTACCTCCTATTACCTTTATATTTACCCAGCCCCTTCCTTCCCGGCTGGAAATCCCATTATTCTGAAGTTCTTGCAACCAAGACCATTACTACATTTACGACCTATGAAAAATGCCCCGAAAAAGAAAATTGCAGTCGAGGAATCAGGAGAGAGAAAGCGTTGAAATTGAAGGAAAGTAAAACCTGCTTACGTTTTGCTGCCCCGCCATTATTTTCCCACCCCCGCAATCCAATCTCATTTTCAATTTAAAATTGCCTTTTTTCCTTTCATTTAGTCTCCCCCGAGATAAAGGAATCTATGAATCCGTCGCCTTAGGCCCGGGACCGCACTCTTTGGTTCTTGAATGAGTTCTTCAATAGCTGTTCTGTGCTTGTGCCACAGAAGTAGCTATTGAAGAACTCATTCAAGGAGATAGTAGCGCCTATGGGATGTGTTAAAGGCTGCAGATTTTTTTATCTCTCCTTCCCCAGCTCTCGGATTCCATTTATCTTCTTTTCCCGAAATTTTGTTTTCTTTCGTTCCGTTTCCCTCTTCTTCCACGGCCGACAAATGAATTAAGGGACTTGAAGGTTTCTTTACACTTCAGTATAATTTGAAATTAATTCCAGGGCCAACTCCCTTAAAGGTATATTATTGCTTATAAAACGGTGGATTGCGGTGTTAGGGCAGTAATTTATAATTAAGTTTTTCGTGGGAACTGTTCGTAGTTAATGAAGTACAGGGGTTGCAGAAAATGCTCCTTACGGCTGCATCTATTCTGCTTGAAAGGATATCTTAGACTATTCCTTAAACGAGGAATCAGAAATAAGAGGAGAACACACAACGCAGGAGAAGGATGTATACCGAATGAAATGCATTGAATTTGTCCAATTTCAATCACGAAAAAGTGCATTATTTACTTTTAATACTGTATGTTCAAATTTGCTTCCCGAAGAAACTATTTAAGGGTTCTAATAATTTACCCAAAATACTATTTAAGGGTTATAGCAGTTACATGAGACTATCATGCATTACTAACTCACAAAGGACACATCAAATATATGTGAAACGGATTCGATGGAGACTTTCAGAGTATGCTCCTTGCTCGAAAATAGTTTACACATGTCCGACCGTTTAACTCAATAGGCTTTTGTTTAATCGAAATAGCATTTAAAATATCGGAGCAAAGCAACCACACCATACACGGCCTTTATTAAATATACGGCGAAACTCTATGTAGAAAAATATTTTCTCTCATTCTTTTAATAATTAAATACTTTTTCGCCATTAAATTTGATCTACATTTTTTTAACATTTATTTACATACAGATACGACTTTAGGTCGAAAGAGTGGTGTCAATCATACCTAGACCGGATATACCTATTCGGATATATATAGGCTTAACATTCTGCCTAAACCACCGATGGTTTAGACGGTAAATCTTCGTTGATCTAGTCTATGTTGTATGCGCACCAATAGGAAACCACCATGGAAGATGAAATATACATCCTAGCTATCATCGGTTCGATCCTGAAGGTCCCCAAATTCCCGGTTTTCCCCCATAAAAACGCATTGTGGGGATTACAAAATTATTTTCAGTAAATTCCAGGATGTAAAAGGAGTGAGAATCGAGATATTGTCAGCAGACTTGCTTCTGCAACGTAGACGGTAAAGATTATTTTAATATGTTGTCTTGAGTTCGACAGATTCAATTCAGAATCGGCAGCTTTAAAATTTTAACGCTTCTATAAGGAACTCTTTCTTGATATTCCTCTCGTTAGCTCATTTTGTTTTGTTTTTATGTCTAGCAATGTTAGTAGAGAAATACCATTATTTATTGTAACAATTTTAGCAAGTTTTCTGTTAATTTTTGTACGAGGATTGACGATGTTCTTCCCATATACATACGACTAAGCGTGTGCGTACTTTACCCTATTGGAGGACGAGAGGGAAATTCCAATGATTGCCTCAACCAAGGAAAATTTTATGGCCTTACCCCTCCTAATATCTGCTCCGATAACTGAGAATCGCAGTTATCCCTGAATTCTAGTCTATTTTAATCTTAATTACACTCTTTATTTGTTTAATTTATACAATCCTCAGTGTTCCTAAACTTTTAGAGGACATTTCCAATTTTACATAAAGTATTGCAACTTTAAATATTTGGAAATTTTTATTTCTCCACAACTATTCGGATGATACTTAAAATAGAAATAATGAAAACACAAATACTTTCTACGCCACGAGCAGCACAAAAAAAAAACGCGCTGAGTTGCAGCGAGATTTGTACCTTAGAACGACCTTGGAAAAATACACTTGATTGATATTTAAAAATGTAGATCAGTCCAGTATGAACTTGCAAGAATACCACTCGTAACATAACGTTTACTCTAACATCGGAGCAGATAGTTGATTATAAATCAAAGCGTGGATACGAATGACATCATGTTCATTGAGTTCTTCCTTTGATGTTTCGACCTAACGTATATGTGGAAATCTTGGTTATTTGCGAGAATCTTAGACACTCTCTCTCTCTTTGGAACTCCACAAAGAAAATGAGCAAATTTAGAGTAGAAATGGATGATTATGGGGCCCCCCATATTTTGGTTTGATTTGGAGAAAGCGGTCCCAGGTTCGATTCGGAGGAGGTTCATGTGCAGGATGACGAAAGCTGTCGAAGCACTTTTAAAATTACTACTGCAGTGATTGAGATGTATGATGTGATACATAGTTTCTCAGTTTATTAACGGTTTTTACTCGTAAACAGGTAATCAGCAAAGTTAATAAAAGCAAACGTATCAATATGTTCTAGCAATTTGTTACTTGGTTTGAAAAGAATTGTAAATTAAGTTAGGTAACCTTTGAAAAAATTTTAAAAACCTTAAATGATACAACTTTTTCTAGATGCCATAATTTCATCTCTCAAAATAATCTTATGAAAAAAAGGCATACTGATTATCGTTATATTTACATTGTGTAATCGAAGTGAAATGGAATATTTTGCTTACGTTCGTAAGACTTTCTTTTCTTTGAAAGTCCGGAAGAAAAACAATACATATAAGATTTCCATTAATACGGTAGATCTTTTACATGCCGAGTATTCACCGACATATAATGAAAATCTCTTAAACGACTTGAATTTTTGATATATAATTAGCCTGTATTCGAAACTGGGACCTTTGGGTTGGAGCGCTAGTGTGTTAGCACGCTAACCACCACTAGCCACCTGGAAATTCCTTCGGGCCGGATCATCATCATCACTTGCGATGTGCACTTGATTCTGGGCTACCAGAATGATAATGGCGATAGTTACACCAGGGGGTCTTTATTAAAGGCGAGATGAGGGAGATCTCCACGTAGTTTCACCAGAAAAGCACGAATTTACAAGATGCGAAAAAGTAATATTCATTTCTTGAAATAATGAAAGAAAACTTTGTAATTTCCACAGGAATATAATTAAACGGCCGGTTTCAGCACAGAGCCATCATCNTAAGAAACATATACATTCTAATAAGGAAGAATGTGGCCCTTGGCTGATATACTGCCGGAATTTCTATGTCACTGTTTAATCTGTTATCGATGTACACATAATTTTGGAAGACCTCTAACTTTTAATCAGGAGTTCTTTTTAGTTGATAATACAATTCCAGCTTTTAACTACACCTATTAATTAAAGACCTCTCTTTATTGCATGGTTTTCAGCCTGATAAGTTGTGATTTTTGACTTAAAGAATATTACCTATACACTTTACATACCCCCTGACTTTTGAGGAAAACTTACAGAAATCGTAAGTATGCCGTAGCTCATACGTGTATCTTCTTTGTTATTATTATTATGAGCAACCTACTTTATTTCAACCTATTTATTTATTCTATTACCTTACGTATTTAGTTCTCCTTGAGCTTTAGTTAGGTCAAGCAATACTCTTCAATCTGAAGTTTTCATCAAAGACTCCTTTATTACTCGGCATAAGGCTTTGATTCCCAGTTTCGGAATCCTTTTGGGCGAGGATTCACGAGCACTTCCCCAGTTTCATTTGTATTTTGGAGAACGCGTCATGTCGAGGAGTTTATCAGGGAGGTTACTTGCTGATATATCAAATCCCTGCATAGATATGCCAACGTCATCAGTTAAGAGAGAAATGTTCATTTCCGTTTCAGAGATGAGGAAATCCAGGAGAGACATTTTAATTGCAAGTACTAGGAAGTTTACTCATGGTCAGTGAATTTTATTCCCTAAGGACGATGAAAATTCATCAAACAAATAATTGAGATGGTTAAGCTTTGACGTATATCTTTATTATCGAATAAGCTGGGAGCGTACAAGACTTAAGTGTTGTTGTAATATTTAAGGGCATTTAGTTACATCACAAAATAATCTTATTTATTTTAGAGAAATAAATTTAATTAAATGAGGCCCCAAAAAGTTTATTTAACTTTTAATCTCAGTTTCAATTACCTAAATGTTTTTATCCTTGATATTACCGATAATGTTTTTAATACTTTAATTCAAACCCTTGTTATAACTAACAACAGCCTATTTGCACCTGTAAACTTTTATTTACAATAAAAATAAGTAAAACCTCGTTTACTTATTATCGATTATTTTACCCAATCATATTTGTTGGTGTTTTTCAGCGATGGGTTTTTTCATGAGCATTTGATTTAGGTTTTGAAATACTCGTGTTTTCTCCTTTTTTTATTTAGCTTAATTTCCGCTATCTCCATTTTAAGCATATAAAATTAGTATGGGCTAGTTGTTAGAGGGGACATTCCAATCTCGAGCGTGCCCTGTCTGTAAATTATTGTAATTTATATATTTGAATCTCAAAATTCCCTGTCATTTACAACGTAAAGCCCGGGAGCGCGTCTTACGTTGAACCATGAGGAGTGTGGCAGTTTGCCTTCGTTATCCTCTCTGAATGCTCTAAGTGATAAACTCAAATACAGCATTATTACTCAACGACTAGAAGTTTATATCGACATTCGATGACTAATTACATTTAACTCTATTACTCGGCATTACTCACACATAAACATCTTGTAAATTATCACAGCCGTGAACAAGACACAGGTCATAGTAAGTGAAATGTACTTTTTTCCAAATCCTGCAATAAAACCAAACGAAAATGTTCCATCATACATACTTGTCAAGAATTTAATCTAATTTAAGCCAACTTTTCTTTTGTTAATTTTCTGAGTATTATTTTATTGAGCGTAAAACTTAATGTGGACAGTATGATACGTCAAGTCATGCTTGATAGTAAACAGTTCGTAGTTTAGGAAATTAGTGTAAACTCTCTTGTTTTATGTCCAACAGATGTGCCTAATTCATTTCCCATTGACTTGATATCCTTTCAAATATTTCAAATTTATTCATCCCGTAGCTTAATTTCCTTATTTTGGATCTCCACTCGTAGCAGCACTAACTTTCATTCCTCACCCGTCCTGTTAAGCAAGAGATTTCCCCGTTTTAAGAAGATCTAAATAAAGCGGTTATCTATCAGCCCTTCCCCCCTCCAATCGCTACGAAACTGTAATCGCACACAATTCTTTCTTTCTCATTAAGTTTCGCCTTTCTTTTCCTCTCTAACATTCATCAGCCCACTTCTTCCTTCGCATTTTTCTCATATCTCGTCTACATCAACCTTTCTACCCCTTCCTTTTGTGTTCCCTTCCTTCGTCTACTCCCTTGTATTCCATCTGTTTGCTCTCCTTTGCCCCTTCCCTCTTCTTCCAATCTCCCCTCACAAAGCTCGGAACGGTTCCCTTGAAATTCTCATTAACTCTCTTCTCTTTCTCCCCGCACTACCTCTCCTCACCGTGACATTTCCCACCCATCATCTTACACCTTCCGCTTCCCGGTGGCCTTAAACCATCCAGAATTACAACGTAGCCCGTTATTAAAGGTGCATTTATTGGTAGGAATTGCGTTTTCCAATCAGATTTCGTACATTTGTGTGATCGGAATCCATTATGGCTTAGCTCTGGTCCAATCGAATTCTTAAGTAAATTTCTGGGTATAGGTTTGGGTGATATATGGGAGGAAATGGGTTTTTGGAGAAGAAAGGTGGAATTAAATGCTTGTGGGAGTGATTGCTGATAACTGGATTCTGTCAAAGGACTTTCAGTATTGATTTACCGTTCTCACGGATCAAAGGATTTGGGTGTAAAAGCTACACAGAGCTTTCCTAATCCTTCGGATGATTAGTCCGATATAATCCACAACAGAAACGGGATTCGACACAACGTGATGCCTATTTTCATGTTCATAGTAATATCTGTATCTACGTAAAATTTTTTATTTCACATTCAAATCTCAAATATTATTCCCATGTCATCATCGAGAAAGTGCCTCCGTTCGTTCTCAGCTCATTGTACACAGAAATACTTTGTGATTAACTCACGAAAGTAGATGAAACTTCTACCTCGTATTCTGTTTACCTTTACCGTATGTATTTCCTCCCAGTATTTTTATAACTTTCTCTCTTCATATATCAAGGCATGCTATTGTAGGAAGATACTACTCTTTTCCCCTCTTTCTGGCCTATTCCTTATTATCTTTCCCAAGTCGCTATGTTAAATTTGATAAAAATATTGTAAAAATTCCCTATCTCTCGCTTTTATTAAAAATCCCCATTTTCCTCGACCTTTATTTAAGTAATATTTAAAAGAAATAAAACAGGCACACACATTTCTACTTAAATTCAAAGTTTCTGTCCTTGAATATTCTCATGTACGTAGGTATCTCTGAGGTCTTATCCTTTGAATACTATTCATTGCATAAGCTGTGTCCTCTTTTACAGGCGAAAGCATCGCCAGGAAAGAATTTCTATAAAAACGATCAACATTTCCCCATGCACTCAACGCTCTCAGCCATTTTGATTAGTATCATCTCAGATATTTGTTTTCTAGACAATCTAGATTCGACTCTAGACGACTCGAAGGTAATATTAATTACTAGGGCAGTGTTATTTTGTTTATCGCCAATATTATTATGATTTACTATGGATGTAACTGGTACATAGGTTCATACATATCCTTACGTATGCGTCTTTGATATTTAAGTTTGAATAGATAGAATATCGATGTTGGTGTAGTAGGGATATCGAATTCGGAGGTATGGAATGACCGTTGACAGTCACAATAACAACGAAACAGAAAAGTTCTCTGCAGAGGTAAGGGGACGCTTTCTGTAACAGTGAAACTGAAGAGAATAACGTGCTGAAATGACGGAATTTTTTAAAATTTAAGTAGTCCCAAGGAAAAACGGATATGAAAAAAGTCTGACAGGTCCTGGACTCAAACCTGGAATCTTCCACTTTTTGTGCGGAATACTTTAGCCAATCAAGCTATCAAGTCAGGACAAAGCAATGGAAGAATCATCGCCGATAACCCAATAAATATCTAGGTAAGCATTGCGTAAGCTAAATCAGCCTATTTTGCGACTGATCTGCTCTCTATTTCAACGTTTCAAAATCCCTATGGTACTCAGAGGAGCCATAATTTTCCGTTTACGTTAAGATATTTCCTGTGCGGGGTTTATTTCCGAATTTGGAATTGGCGATGTTTTTATTCCCTCTATGAAGTTGATGCAACTTGTAAATACTATTCTAAGAAAACTGAATCATGGTCAAGGGACGTTTTGACGCTTATACCCATCAGCAGCAAACGGGCGTACAGCAGGACGTAAAAGAATTTCCGCTGCCCGTCAATCATAATTTTCCCAGCAAAATCATTCCAGTGTAGCCATTTCCCACTCATGCTTCCAGAAAACTCTTTATCATCATTTGAGGGCATTTGGGAAACACTCTGAAAAAGTTTTGCGGCGTAATTATTTTACGATTCACTTATTTTCGAAAAATGTTGTGCCTTTTATTGTCCCTTTATAGTTACCAACGAAAAATGTCAAGATGAACGAGTCGGTTGATTCATTCATTGCCAATTAAATTCTTGTCGTTTTGTGGATTTATTCTCTAAGCAATAAATTATTATGATAAATTATAGAGGCCAACTTAAATGGAGGCTATGATTTCAAGGTTCATTGGTCGATTTTAGTCTCTATATTCGGTTATTTACCTGGAAATCGTTATTGATATGGTTGCTGCTGCGTTCATGCGCAAGCATCAAATGCATAATCACATCAGTTAGTTACATTGGAAAGCTAAAATCATCCTCATTGTCGATTGGTATCTTTTATCCTATAGTTACAAAAGATTTTACTTTATTTCCGATTTTAATTGTAACGAAGCTCTTACTGTTTCCTATCCTTTTAAATAGTAACCCACCTTTCTTTGCAGCTTGGCATATTCGTCTTCGTGAAACATACCAGTGTGTTTTCAAAAATACGTAGCCACAAACATGCTTTTCACAAGTGTCAGAAAATATTCACTTAAAATTAAATGGAGGAATTTCGTGAAACATTCACGCTTTAAACACGCGTACAACGGTAGTGCTTCTAAAAGAGTTAATTCAAAGTTTACATCATATTGCACTCTTGAATTGCGGTCGGATATTTCCGGTTTGCGGTACCAATTACGAGGGCACGCTGTGGTTATTGCTGGCGCTATGTGAAAAATATGAGCGCACGGAACTTAACTATTAAATGTTATAATTTATTAGATTCTTACGCTGAATAAATAAATGGATCATAAGCCTAAAAACTGGCAAAATTAAGTATTATCGCAGAACAAGCTTCGACTGCAACGCATTTAGATAAACAAAGACTGTATTCTCATCAATTGTTGTCCTGTAATTGTAAAGAAAACAGTAATAAAGTGATACTTAAACAAATATAATATCATTACCTTTTGACGTATTACGATGCGGTCACTTTCCAACAAGGTTATCACTTTTTATCCAGCCTTAACGAAAAGATGTAGTTAAACACAAGCAGTAGATTGAATTAGCACGTTATTCTCGTTTTTGCGTTTAAAAGCAAACTAAAATTGATATGTTACAATGTAACATTGTAAGAGGAGTTAGCGCAGAGAAACACTTCGTAGTTTTCATGAGGGATTTTTTTTCTCTTAGAGAAAATGAAGAAAAAATCTTAGGTAAGGTTGTTCATAAGTTTCATATCTTCTGTAATTTTATGCATATAAATGTAATTTTATTTAACATTATTCTATAAATTCTTTCTGGTAAGACTTTTTGGTAGGTCTCCATAACGTAAAGAATGAAAATATGCAACTTTTACTCGTACCATGGAATATTTACTGAGCGTCTATACCAGGTGAAAAGCTTTTGTTCACCACTGATGATGGCAGCTAAGCTGCTGAAATTCGTATCAGATTTTATTCCTTGACAGAGTTCTGTTTCTAGTGTTTTTACGGTATTTATGGAGTCGTCTGTACACATTTTGAACTGTTTTGGTCGGGGTGTGTACTTTTGACAATTCGCATGGTAGCTTAACAAAAACATTTGTCTGTACGGGTAAACGTTTCATCTTTTCATTTTTTAACATAATTCTCCGAAAATGCGAATTGCTGGCCAATTGCTTAAATCCTCTTTCGCACGCAACGCTTGTTTCGACTCATCTCCTTACTTTAGGCGATTACAATTTGACCATTGTATATTTGGCATTGCATTAGAGAAAGTGCTTTAATATGTGCAGATATACATCTTAATTTACTACTTAATCCTTGTAAATGCATTTTAGAGAGCGTGAAATAGCTGAAACTGACTATAAAATACCTAAGCAAAGAAATAACGTATTCAAAATGAGGATATTCTGTTCCTTGAGAAAAGTAAATAAAGATTTTCAGAATTCATGAGTGAGAGGGTTCGAGCGAAAGCAATAATAGTAAAAGAAATTTTATTTCAATTTAATATATCATCCAATAATTTCACCTTCACTTTGTGAAACCTTTTCATTTATTATAATGAATCTTTTAGTGTCACAAGAGCGATGAATTATGACTTCTTAAGCTCCATTAATACGGATGATGAGATGTGGATTCATCAGTAAAATCAAGAAATGAAACTAGCATTGACGGCATCATTGCCTCTAAGGAAAAAATTCCCGGTACCCGATCAGTTGCTAAGGTCATGCCCACAGTCTTCTTCAACTGCGAAGGAATTGTTCACTCACATTGGAGGGGCGCAAGTATTAATGTTGATTCCTATTGCGCAATTTTTAGGCCTCTGAACAAAGCTTTGAAAAGGCGTGAAAAGCTAAGCAAATACATTGTCCTTTCGCACCCAGTTTATATTCTGAATTTGAGACCTTGTGATTTTCACTTTTTCGGCAGTCATCTCTGGATAGACGTATATTTTACGGTAATTAACAGATTCAGATCTTCTTCACCGACTCCACGACAAAGCAGCGTATCTTCAAGGCACCGAATTATTACTGTCATGTTAAGGCAAATGCTGGAAGCGTCTTGGTGGTTATATACAGAAATAGTGTAGTTTAGGTGCTTCGTGCTGACTGGAATTTATTTTAAAAATAAATTTCTCTTAAACTGCATTGTACGAGTGTAACTTACTTTTAGAACAACTCTATTATAATAAATTGCGGAAACCGTAGTAAATAAATAAATTTTCAAGACTGATGAAATTGCAACGTCGTGTATTGAGACAAACAAAGTCTACTCTTTAGTTTAAATTAGTTACATTTTCAATACAAAGGATCACTTTTAAGCACTCAAAAATAGAGAGAAATACCGAGGCAATAATTAAGAAACTGCAAAGCGTTGGTTAGTTGTGGGAGAAAATATTCTGTAGCCTCAAATCTCCTAGGAAGGAATATTAATTTCTGGCTTATGCAAGATTTAATTAATGTATACTTTATTTCTTGTATAATTACACGTAACGTATCCCTTTTTATACAAGAATGATGTATATCTTCTGGTAAATATCCTCTTCTATAAAAAGGAATAACAAGTGTGAAAAATATTGACATGACTGGGACTCGAACCCTGGTTTCTCACTTTCCGGGCAGGTATTCTAACCACTGAACTACCATGCCGCGTCATGTTAAGGGAATGCTTTGTCAGCACCGCAAACAGCCTCCACATTTAGTGACACGAACTGCCGCCTGAGGTCCTCACTGTGTCGCTATTTTTCACACTTGTTATTCCTTGGTATACAGCCGCACGACTTTATCGCGCAAAAGTTAACACCTTTACCTTAACCCTGTTTCATGTTGAAAAGTAGATTCGTCAGGATGCTAAGATTTCCCTCTCGATTTTATTATAGAAGTACTCGTCGCCATTCTACTCCTCAGTTCTTTACTCTCAAAATGTCTTAAAATAAGAGTGTACTCTGTCTCCCTGTGCTCTCATTTATCAGCACTGAGCACTATGATGCATCACTGCAGCTTCGAATAAAGACAAATTATCCCTTCATTATTTACGGTAGGTATCGACTTCTAATATTTTCCCGTAAAATATTCAACGTTGGGTGGGGTTGACGAAATTAAGTGAAAGTTTGGGAAACAGGGGGCAATGAAAAACTTCATGAAGGGTAATTTCTCAAAGTAGAGGAGCTTTTCATCCGTATAATCATCGTTGTAGTCGGATACGAGCTACAATATTTACTGAGAATATGTAAATTATTTTGAACTCGGTATCATTAGCTAATTCCAAATCACTTTCCTTTCTCGTTACGAAGTGAAACCCTTTCATCATAAATTCTGGCGTGTTCTTTGTTCCAAATTTAACTCGTCTAACAAAGGGTTCGTTACGGATTTTTTCAAGGAATTTGCCTCATTTCCTTATTTTATATCTATTATTTTTTTCAAGAATACGTTTTGCCAGTCGTTTCTCATTTTATCCGCTCATTTCCACAGCAAGTAAATATGCCGCGAAAACGCATAGTTCACATTCTTGATTGTAGAAAAAGTGACGTAGAAAAAGTCATGCGCGTGCGCAGGAGTGTGCCATCTTAGATTGATCCCCCGAAACACACCGTGTCCTGCCATAGCTGCAGAAACCAAAGAAAACATTGTTTTGTGTTGGTAGGTTAGCGGTCAGAGCAACCGCCCGGAGAGTGGGAGACTCGGGTTCGAGTCCCGGCAATGGCAGAATATTTATCTTTCATTTCCTCAAGTAAAACAGTAGATGGAGAGTAAAGAGTAAATAGGCAGAAAGAGAGAAAGAAAGGGTAATATGCTAAAAAAACATGCTGTATACATTAGAACTTTCTTTTCAAGTCAGGATGGTGTCCTAAAATGTCGGAATTTATCACGGTATGCTTCCTTTTAATCTAATCCTTTCTTGATTTATCTATTGTTATTCACCGTTCTTCTCTCTCTCGCTCTCTCCGAATTTTTCACCGGCTTCCGCCGACGTTCTTCCCTGCGTTACTTTGTTCCATGGAGCGCGTTTTCAAAGGTCCTTATGTGGAGCCCTTCCATCAAAATGTTTCCCTTTCTCCCTCCGCTTCCCGTAAGCGCACATGCCCCCGGCATATTTGCAGCATTCATCCGAAAGAACCTTCGGAAACCCTCTTTTCTTTCCTTGGCTAAGGCAATAGGTTTGCTGTTAAAAGCTTCTGCCTTTTACGGTGAAGAGGATTTTACTTATGTCCCTGGCGATGTTTGTCTCTCTAGAGTGAGAGACATCAATAAAATATTGTTCATCATTGCGGGAATTTACCCTCCACCATTGCTTGGGATCCGAAGATGCCATCCTTGACAATGGTGGGAACTAAAACATTCCCAGAACTCGTAATAAAACCAATAGGATGAAATTATGGGTATTTTCCGCAGGAAAGCCACATAGGAAACTAGGAACACGAAAAGAAAGGTTTCATAAATTTAAACGCTCCTTTGATTAGTTCATTATCTCCTTTGAATGTTTTCACACTCGTCTTTGTTCGTATGTGGCAGCATAATTATAGTTTCACGTGTGTATGACATGAATAAACTAAATGCAATTGGCGTTTAATGAAGAATAACGGCAGGGACAATCAGTAATGGTAAGGTTAGAAATTAATATGAACCCTGGGAGAGTATAGTAGGAAATAGGAATATTCTACTTTGCATTGGATGTATAGAAATGGTGGTTGAATAAGCGGTCCGAGGACCGACAAACCTGAAATGCTTTGGTTGAATGAATTTTGACCTGACTTGGCTTAGAGTTGACCTGACTTGGAGAGACCTTACTAAAATAATACAAGGTTTGAGTAAGGATATTAATAAAGTGATGCGAGAATGTGTCTGAAGCAGAGGAAACTCTTAAGAAGTGAGTACAGGGATGTTTGGAATACAAGAGACCATTAACTGGCTTAATCCGAATGGAAATAGCGGAGGTGTAAATAAATATACAATAAGGTAATAAAGGTATTAGTTTTCTCTATCATATCTCTCAACTTTATTCCGAACTCCGAAGGTCAACAGTCACATCTCTGGTGATGTAATTTATAGGAGGCTCATGTGTGCTCTTTGTTTTTCAGAATGTATGCATATATATTGTTTAATGTACGTAACGAGAATTTTTCGTATAGAATAAAACACAGTTTAAGCCAGACTTCAAGATGGTTATTACTAGCCGAAACTTGTTGCCGACGAAACATATGTGGATTAGTAAAAGTTATTTTTCTTTGTTGTTCAACACTGTGATTATACAGCAAACGCTCGTGATGTCAAGATTTCCCAATGTGACGGCCTTCTCCGGGAATTTTAATGTAAGTAATGTATTAATAAAGAGGTCTTTCATAGAGGAGTTTATTATTTTCGAGCGAAAATTAAATGCTTGGATCCTAATAAAAAGTGTTTTCCGAATTTACTTTTCTGGTGGTCCTCTCGAATGACTCATGGTTCAAAGTTATTTAGTAAAGCAAAATATAGCGAAGGTACCTAACGCAATATAATATTTGGTATGTGGCTTTCCGTAATATGCGGTGGGACGAAAGTACCATGTGGAGAAGGAAGCCGATGAAACAGTTTGTCACACCTTCTCTATCTATAGCTTAGATCACACTCGACGATTATGTAAATGCCCTATCCTTGACGAACCAATTTTCGAGAGTGCATTTTCTATGAAAACACACGTCTGCATTTTCTCAGTGTTTCCACTCACTTCAGAATATAGCGTATACGCCAGCGGTAAAGCTTTCTTTACGAAGGCTTTCCCAACGGATCCCACACCGCTGAATGGCTCAGAATAGAGTAATATTTCAAACCGACGCATAATAAACAAATTTCCTTTCCTTTGGTGCTTTTCCAAAATTTCTCACTCCGATCTCTTGCCCCATGATTCCACCGGATAAACGTGTACCGAGAGAAACAACTGGGACGATGCTTCGATACATTACTTTAAAATACCTACCAGAATCATCATTACCTGATTGTACCCTTTCATGTTATGTAGTTTTTGAAAGAAGAGCAATTCTTGCTTGATACGCATGCAAAAACTGGACTTAATCGAAATTGCATTCACTTAGCAATCGATCCTCACGTTTTTCGGAATATTTTTTAATATTATGCCCTCGATCAATGATTTTTAATGTGAAAAAATAAAGGTTTATAGCCCTGAAAATGTATATTTAGCAACTTTTATGCAAAGTCGATTATAATTTACTTATATGTCTATGAAGTTATCAGCCACGGGGTAGATTATCCTCATTTTCTCCACCAACTACAAAAATCTTAAGAGATGGAATGAGGCGACAAGCCAGGGTGAGAAGTGATGCAGTTTGCCATTGCTTCCTACCTGAGTAGGATTAATTTATATGAATTACAATGGCTATATGAATACTTTTTTCATAGTATTCAATAAGAAAGTGCTTAGATGATCCCCAATCTTTAGCATCATCCGAAACTCAAAATTCTTCAAATTATCGCAGCCATGAACAAGACTGAGCAAAATTAGTACATTTTCCTCTGTTCTGCACCAAAAAGGCAGACAAAAAACATCTCGTGCGTCGACATAACCTAGCAAAAACTTTTTCGTGATGGAATTCAGAAAGTAAAACATTATCGCATTTTAATCCTATTCGTGAATATGATGAGATGTGTGTCATGCTGAATGATGGCATTCTTTCAACAATCTTCTCGTGGTTATTGTTATTTATAGGGTACACTTGATTAAATACTTCCGTTTTCCTCTCATAGCATTCAGGCTCAGTAAAAGAAGCAAAGCTAAAGAACCTCACTCCTTATTTTTCCTGGTAAGCCTCATTCCTTAATCGGGCTAAAGGAATGAAGGTCAATCTGTCCCTCGGTCTGAACAAATTGCAAAGGATATCAAATCATGAAAGCCTTTGATTCAACCGACATTTCCACGTAGGTGAAACATCTCTAGTCCCACAATCCTAAAGAATTATTTTGCCTGGAGTAGGAAGAATAAATGAAACGAATCAAACGACAAAGACATCCAGGATTACATCCTAATTGCAATATTTCTGTCCTCACCTCGTCTATTCGGTCCCTCTTTTTCCCTTTTTATCACTACTATTCCTGCCGGATTTCTCTCTCACCTCATCCCTCACTTCCAAACCCCTTCATTCTCATATCTTCCTTACCGCGGACTGGTTTCTGTCGGAATCATACTCGCGTTTCATTCGACGACCACATTACATACACGGCTATTGGAAAAAAGAGGCGCGATTTCCTCATTCGTTCAGCCCGGTTTGCTTCTCGCCTTGATAAAATAAAACGGGCTGACAAAAAAGGAATTAATGTTCTTTTTCTATTTGAAGAGGCCTAACAGTGTCGTCAATTTCATGATCTCATCAGACTCGCTGAATTTCGTCGTGGCCAAAAGGGAGAATTTTTCACTTCCTCCTTTCCCGTTCCCTTTAGTATCGATCATCGAGGATTTTCCATCACTTTTTATCTCTGAATTTCCAGCACAACTCTGAAAGGGTGGAAGAAAATAAATCGCCATAGAGTTTTATTGTGGAGGGAGTAGTATTTGATGGAATTTCTACTTATCTTTTTTGTTCTTCCTCGTAGCTATTGGCGAGATTGGAGGGGTTGAGGAAAAACCTTATTTTTTCTCATTTTTTCGATATAAATGGAGTGTCCGCTTAAATTCTTGATTTAGTACAAAGCTCTGGAACGGAAAGGTGAGACGGGACGATTCGAGCATCATTATTTCGGCATTAAAATGGAAGGGAAATTTTGCACCCGTTCAAATCTAACAATCTCTCGCACTGAGAGAGATAGTACTGATTCTGACGATCCTTAGTAAGAGATTCATATTTATTCGATTAAGAGATTTAAGTCACTTAAGTGATAAACTCCCAAATGTACTCTCCTGAAGAGTATACACCCGTCTGAAACTCGAGAATTTGGAGGGAATTCCATGGTAACGTTATATTTTATACGTTATATATTTACGTAAATATTCCAGTCGTGGAATTTTACTGCTAAATTTAAAAGAACATAATTTATGGCTTTGGCTGATGTGACTGATCGCAGTTTACCCAGAACATGGTTAGTTAGGATTTTATGTCTGCAAACTAATTCAAGCTCGGTTCACGCACGTTCCTCATCGTTAAAATATTATCTTAAAAAATACGTCTAAAATACTCGATCCTTAGATAAGATAAAGGCGACATCACATGAAAATATTCCGGAAATGTTTGAGTTGATACTCACTCAGCATATTATCTTCCCGGTTTTTCACATATGTGCTGTACCAACAAGCTCGTAGCGTGTTATTTACTCCACATCTCGCGATCGATTCTGAGTGGATAACTTTGTTTTTCGGTTTTTTCTCATCCGTTACAACAGCGGCTGATCCTTATATATTGCAATATTTTCATTGTTTCCCAAAATCCCTCCTCTTCATACATTTATATGTTAGAATAAAAAAGAATAGTGTGCAAACTTATGGGGCTCCGGGTGTCCCTCTTGGTACTTTGCTTGTCTTTTGACGGCGCTTGAAAAGCCATCTTCAAATATCCAGATATTTGCTTTAGAATGTTAGTTTCAAGCAAATGTATGAGAATTTCGATTTATAGTTCAACGACGTTTTTTTAGCAAATAATATGTCGTTCAAGGCTATATTTTAGGAGCATGGAGAGAAAATTCTAAAACAACTAGTAAGCTATTCCTAAATTTGTATGAGTCACTGTATGAATCAGAAGAACTAGATGTAATATTGCTTATTATCTCACGAGAAAAATATTTTACAACATTATGTTTCGCTAGTTACGTAAAATTATTCAAAGAATTTACACATTCATTTTCCTGCTTCAGTTACGTATATTATCGCCGCTTTCTCGCATTTTCCAATATCTCTATACTCCGCGCCCTTCTATTTAAACCCTTTACAATTGAATTTTACTTGTGTCATAACATTATTCATTCAGTAATGGCCCAAGTGATTAGGACTAACCAGATAATTTTATATTCTGCAACATGACGAGTAGGTACGCGTGATCAGATTTGTTTCACTTAAAATTGCTGTTAAAGAAAAAAAAGCATTGGCCATTAGTCGATCTTTTTTATCAGTTTACAGTATAACTTTCGGAGCAAAGTTTTTTGATCAAGATGCAATCGCTGTAAATTGGATACACATGATAAATCAATATTCAGATAGAATAGACGTTCCAATATATAATATATTAACAATTTCCTAAAGGCAAAACATTACTAAAAAGTCCCTGATTTTTGTTCGTACTCAGTGACTATAGCTGTTAATGTTAATGACCATAATGTTTCGGTCATAATTTGAAACATCCGCTCCTGACTTATCAGGAATTAAAACAGATTCTGAAATTCATCGAAATACACGAGCTGATAGCCCTTCTAAAGATTCGTAGAAGATGAAATTCACAAAAATCGATTTTGCGTGGCCAAATACATCAATGAGGAAAGTTTAAATTATAAAATTTCTTTCCGCCTCCATTCTTAAGATTCTCTTTAAAGAAGAACAGCTTTCGTAAGGCAGCATAGCGAACCTTATAAAATTCAGTTTACTTCGCTCATTACTTTAGAATATCTTTTACATCTCCCGAATTCCAATGATTGAATTTTTTTGCGATTAACGATGTGATTCGAAATTTGAAGTAGGTGTAAACATTTTGGAATAAATATTTAAACAGATTAAGTAAAGCAAGTTGTTCTTGTCTGTCTGAAGTCTAAGAATTCCATGATTGCCGATAGCTGAAATCAATTGTATCACCTTTTTAAAGGTCCGTAAAATTCACAGAAGCCTGCTAAACAGTGAGTCCCCGAGCTACGCGAATTCGATTTACGCGATTCCGTAACTCAACAACGGTGTCTGGATTTCGTAGAACCATCATTTCTGGTTTATTAAAAAAATGCCCGCAACTGATGCAAAATGCACTTCAAATGTATTAAATATGGAAGGGTTTCGAATCGCCTGGAGTCGAACCTATGATAATTTTCTGTAATTATCTTTGTAATTGTCTTTGTATTCTGGAAAATTATCTGTACGTAGGTACAAATGACTGTCTGTACCTAACTCCCAAGCGTTAGGGAAGTCATCGGCACCGTTGACACCGGAATCAAAAATATTTCCGTGTAAGTCAGGTTACCGCTTAGCTTATTTATTTAGGTTTTGCTTAAGACAGGTTCCACTGTAATTCTGAATTAGATCGTGTTTAGTTCGTGATCGTGAATCGTGAAAATTTATCAAAAACTCTTTTCGAAAACATGCGAAAATGTCCTGCAGCGAAAATTCGTTGTAGTATTTAAAGTGATTCAATAGCTAAGGCAGTTTTGTACTTGAGTCCGCACCGGAAATCGAATACAGAGCCACTTTCATCGAAATCGAATGCGTTACCCACATAGCTATTCGGAGGTCCAAAAATTCTACCTAGCGAAAAAGTCTAGCAAATTGTATGTAATGAATCTTCCTAGATCCATTTGTCACGCTACCTGCTCGTCGTGAAATTCTTGGCCTCATCCATTTCTCGTAGCTTAAAGCAATGCCTCTTCATTAGTTGACAGCAATCACGCTTAACGAGGAAAGCTTCAATGAAAATTAAGTGGATTCTTTGAACTGAACTGCACTCAGCTTGTCTGAAAGCCGTTAGCATCTCGTAAAAGGATTCTCGAGACGTTTACTCAATCTCAGAATTCAAACGAAAGCAGTTGATTCCAAGGGCGGAAGAGGGTTGGCGTGCTTTTAATTCTTGAAACCATTAAACCCTCCGAGCTACTGTAAGGAATATGATGATCGAATCTGACGATATACGAGGGAAATTTTTCATAAATATGTTATTGGCACCTTGTAAAAGTAGACCTCTATGTCTGTCATACGCAAACGTACATAAGTACAAATATATGGACATTCGTAATTTATCCGACAACGAACGAGTAGTTGCAACATTGAAATGGAGTAAAAGCAACGTGTACACACCTGCGAACCATCTACTCAACCCCTAAGAATTTATAACGGTTTTGGTACACTTATTGCCAGTAAATGAAGTACCTATAAAGAGTCACGCAATTCAATTTAGTTGAGTAGGCAATTGCGACTAAGCATTTTATAAATTATTTAACTCGGATACCGTTTGCATAGTTAAAACGGGTTGACAAAGAGCAGCTCTGCCCCTCACTATGGTCTAGTTCATTAGCAACCGTGTTCCATTTTTTTCGTTGTAGTACCTCTACTACACCAGCGGAAATTATTCTCTTCGATGACTTGCTTTTGCCATTGCCAAAATTGAATGAGAGAAAATAATTATATTTTGAAGTCAGTGAAACAAAATATATAGTAAGTAGTAAAAAT
This sequence comes from Ladona fulva, assembly GCA_000376725.2. Lineage (NCBI taxonomy): Eukaryota > Metazoa > Arthropoda > Insecta > Odonata > Libellulidae > Ladona > Ladona fulva. The sequence goes on from KZ308256.1 coordinate 998,409, forward strand.
GTGTCTTGTGTTTATTGCACGACACAAAGATTAAAATTGTTATAAATCTGCTACTACAAACAAAAATTATCCAATATAATTATAAATTTTATGTCCTGAGGTACCGAAAACAAACATTTTATTCTTTCCCCTCAATGCCTACTAGAGCTCAGTATAAATTTTACCCTATTTTGTTAGCTCAGTTTTCAATATCCTGCGTGATTTCATTGGTGAAGCATGGGTATATGGGACAGACGTATTATAAGCATTTATTACGGAAATCTATGGCGAGTTTTAGGTACGAAAAAAACTTCTCCTTAGGTGCCTATGGTTAGCTACGATACTCTAATCCAATCAAGACAATTCCTTCGCGATTTAAGTATGTGAACTGATAACTATTTTGTCGGAGAACATTTTATAAATCCATAAAATGCTTCAAAAGTGTTAGGATGTCTTTATTATAGAATTGTGAAGGATTGACTGAAAGAATCGTTTTTCAAAGAGATGAGAGGTTTCATTACTCCATCAGATGCAAAAATATTTCATTTGTTATCTCAAAACAGTTTTAACTCATGAATTACGATTTGTAAGGACTTAAACTAACTATTACATCCCTGTAAAATGTTATCTATACAGCCTTTTATTTCCCACTTTTGACTATTTACTCCATTAGTTACATTCTATCTTGTTTCGTCCATATTCGTTGCTCTTTGATAGTTATAGTTGTGAATGGTTACGTGCATTTTTATATGCATTCCAACTCAATTTGGTACGACTCGGTTGCCGGATAATTTGAGGCTTTATTTTACAGTCTGATGCAGTGCTGTGTTTGGCATCCCTTCATATGCGAACCAATGACGTCAATTAAGTAAATTTTCCTTCGACCTTTCGCAGGGAACACCGCATAGCAATCCGCCAAATGGCTGGTCCCATTTTTCAAGAGCTTCATCTCAACCGTTGGCCTTGTATGCTCCGTCATCTCTGACCTTCGGCCTCTATTTATTTCTTCTGCCGCTTTCCTACGCCAGTCCCGATTGACCCTTATTCGGTGCCCTAGGATTTTTCTACATCCTCAGCTTCCCTTCAGGTTTGAGGGACATGAGATAGGGCTGCGGGTAATCCACAGCAAAGTCCAGAGAAGGACATGTTCTGCGTTAGAAGCCGGGCAAAATAAGTTCTCTTGTGCTGTTGAATCCGCACTAGTATGCTCTGCATCACACAGTTGTGCGGGAGTCAATCCTCTGGGAAGTGAATGGCCTCCCCCGATCCAATTTTGTCTGCCTCTAATCTCTGCTTTCCTTCCTGTCTTCGGGCTGTGCTGAAGGTGGCGAGAGGAAATGGAGAGCACCCTCTACGGGGATTATTCACCGTACTTCAAATTACCTTAATAGACCCGAGAGTCATTTGGACAATGAATTCTGAAGTTTGGTGTTTGTAACTCTGTAAATTGAACGTGACGGAATCTGAAATGTGAGGGTTTTTTTTATCGATGGTCTCGGAAATTTTTTTGGTAGCAAGCTAATGGTCGCTGAAAGCCTCGTTTTCTCAAATGTGTATTTTAATGGGAGAGCAAAAGGGATGAATATGATATGAATGCCGCGCTAATCCAAGCGGAAAAGGCTGCACCGTACTGTGGAATTTGCGCACACTATTTCGTTCGCGAATTCATTCCGTGAGGCACTCGGAAAAATTGGCGTTTTCGAAGATGCGTGCACAGCTGCGAAAAAAGCTGGCCGATCAAAGGTGTTATCAACGGTAATTGGGATTGAATCTTTACATCTGGCAAAAGGAAGAGTCGCTGAGGTATATTAACAGGAAACTAAATGACGTCTGCTATAGAAAAGGTCATTTATACCGAATTACGACCCACTCGATAACGCTGGAAACGACGTAAACTAAAACTTTCCCTCGTCCCCATCAATGGTTTTAGCATTATTTAATAATTCTCGCCAAATATGCTTCTGCACACCATAAATAAAAAACTTCATCTTTTCCATCCGTTAAATTCTAAATTTATCCTTCATACTTTTCGTGTGGGAGTGGGTTACAAGACTTCTTTTAAAGTTAATACTGCGCAAAGATAAAAAATTGGGTTTTCCGTATTTTCCTCTTGAATGTCACGAAGTCACGTAATCCATTATTTGGAATACATTTTGAACATCTGTAGCTATCTTCGCTTTTTGAACAGTTTTGTTTCGGAAGGATTCTTCTATAATTGGAAGTTATTTCGAATTAGGCGAACAAAAGGAGAAATAATTAGAAACATTAAATATTTGTTTAAACTGAGCTCTGTGAGAGCAAAGTAATTGGCGACAGGAATGCGAAATTGACGACAAAAATGTGTACTTGACGCGATGCGGAAATATATTTTTAATTGACTGAAACTCAAAACCATATTGGTTGAAGTTGCTAATTTATTTTTCGAAACAGGAATGTATTCTTCTTAGAAGTTGCATCTGATGGCCATTTTTATAATGTTTATGCCGTAACTTACATGTTTTATATATACATTTTACAGTATACATATCTCTTCTACTTCTTGATTGGTTTGTGTGCCCATGAATTCCTCAATTAATGTCTCTTATCTCAGTTTCGGTAAGCAGCCCTTCTTCACCTCATTGTAAGAGACTCGTATTATCATCCTAACTTCAGGGATCTCTTTCCTCGCAGCACTTGACCCACCCATTTCTTTTTCCTATATTTTGATTGATTCCTCAGTCAAAAGCCCTTCCAACTTATTTTCACCACTTTAGGCTTAATAAGGGATGGGGATAAAATACGCATTGTACCTCTGGCGGAAGTTCGTGCCACTAAATGTGGACGTTGCTCGCTTTCCTCACAATGGCATTCCTTAACAGTGTTGAAAAGACACGGCATGGTAGTTGAGTGGTTAGAATACCTGCCCGGGAAAAGGGAGACCTGGGTTCCAGTCCCAGTTCCAGTCACGCCGCTATTTTCCACAACTGTTATTCCTTCTTTGCTAAATTATTCACCTTTTCCTAAAATGCGATTTCTTTTGATTCCGCAAAGTTAACGTGGTAGGATTTGGGTTTGCGCCTAACCTCTAGGTCATCTAAACTTCAAACATCAATTGCTAGAGGAATGATAATTCAATATTTTAATGAAAAATTTAATTTTCCACATCTGCTGCATCTTAGAATAAAATAAATTTTAGTGAATAACATCCTAGTTAGTGTAGTGTTAATTTGTTAACTTCTCCCATGGAGTACATGAAAAAATATGTATATTCGAATTAAGCGTGATTAAATACGCCTATGCTCATACAAATATTTAAATGCTTATTTTTCTCTAATTATCATGAATAATAAAATTCCGTTTTATAGATGACATAAAATTAACATTCCTACGAAAATGTGTCCGCATATCAGTACTCATAATCGCGTCTCAACTTCCTTTTAATCACACGTATACTGTGAGACAATTACGATGTCTCACTGAGAGTAGGTGCTACAACGAGGCTATAAACATAGATTTTGCGACCCCTGCACGTAATGTCCTCCCTCCAGAACAAGCGTTTATGAGTACTTAGGGGTTTCTAGTCACTGAATGAGGGGACAGGTGAAAGGTTCCGGGATGTCCAAAGGGATGTGCGAAGCAGTAGCGACTGGCTCCTGGTCTTTTTTAAAGGCGCAAAACGTTTTGTTAGTCATAGGTGGATGTATGAAGTCGTTACTGAGGATAAATCTTTCTTCTTTGGTCTACATAAGTATTTAACTATTTAAAGCAACTCAACGCGCTGCAGCTTTATCATTATTATTATATAGTCAGAGGGTCACTCCCCCTTCATCTCCTCATTTATTTACTGCTTTTTATTGATTCTTGGTTCTTGCCTGTTTTCCCATTTGCGTGGAGTTGCGTTAATTTATAAAGGAGTTATATACATGGGGAGTGGAAACTCATTGATTCCTGATTTCTGTCTCTTAATATTCCACGATAAGTCCATGTTTTTCATGAAGATCTCCACCATCCCATTTCCAGAATTGCTCCACTCCCTCTAAATACTCCTTAATTAACTATTTGAAGAATTTCATTGCATCGAAGCTTTCTTTGGATTTTTCATTTTCATTATTATGTCTGTCTCTACAGTTATTTCTTTTTGTAAAATTCCACATCATTAGTCCAACTCAATTCCACATCATTAGTCACCTAAAGATGGACCTTAAGGCAGGAGGATGAATGAGATTGTTTGCCTTGCTTTACTTACTAGGTTAAAATGTCTCTGAGTTGAAGAATACCGCGTAACAGCAGCACAATGAGCGATGAATAACACTGTGAGCAATATAAATTGACTGATCTAGCTCAGAATGACTCTTACTTCAGGAGCTTTCAGGTCATCACGATCGTGGATAAAACGAAGATACATTTATTCCACCAAAAGACGAATGAAAAATATTCAGCATCTTGATATGATAGCGGGAACGGTTCAATTATACCAATTATTTATTTATTATATATTTTTTAGTAAGTTAGGCTACGCTAAAGCAGTATAGCACTGAAACATTAAGGCTCTTGTGAAATTGCACCAGAATGTGTACAGTTACGTTTTGAAAGTAGTTAATCACTCCGTGGATGTTTTCATATTATTTTTGTTTTGCGAGAAACTAAAAGTACTTCCCCATCATTCCACGACCAGTAATGAGACCGCCACGCTTCGTTATTACCCTCTACTTCCCCCACAAGCGTCACTAGATTATGCAGGGTACCAATTTGAATTCAAAGAGAGAGAAATGTAGCAAAAGTCACACATGTTACAATCTGGTGAATAATAAACAAAGCGAGAGTGAGCCGAAAAAATAGCAGATGCTTTGAATGTGAAGGCGGAGCGAGAGAGAAGGTAGATTTGACAAGAAATTGACGCAAGTTGAGACTGACGGATTGAAAATGGGAGGGACGTATAAAGAGGAACAGGATGAGATAGAAAAAAACGTTAGATGGGAGAGATTAAATGGAAACGTTGGGGTTTTTGGTGGCTTGTTTTTTTCCGGGAGTTGGATTGACTCGTGGAAGACGAAAGTGTCTATGGGAACAGACGCCAAGGAAAAGATAAGTGTCGAAGAGGATTGAGGGAAGGGTTGGGAAATAGGATAAAATTGGAGTGAGGGAATGGCAGGAGTGTAAGGAAGGGAAGCATGAAGGCGGAGAAGGAAATAAAAAAATAAAGGATTTGGTGATGGTCCGGGAAGAGATGTAGAAATAAATGGAGGGGAACAGATGTTAAATTGGGGCAAGTGAAATAACACGGTGGGGCTTAATGATTGTTCTTTTTGCTTTATATTGGAAAAAATCGGATCTACCCATTACGGGTACAGTGCCGCATCAAGTATAACGCTTACGGCTTTCTGAAAGAGTAGACTCTTTTGCGATTTTAATTTTCTTTATTGTCACCACTATCACCATAAATCGATATTTAAGGAAAGGACGATTAACCTTCCTAATCAGGTCTTTGAGCATTATAGTGGGTAATTTCTGCGATCTTCTTCGCAAATACTAACGAAGTTGCTATGTATTCTTTCAATTATATATGTGTTTTGGTATCTCAAAATGTATGCATAGCTAAGCGAAATTTGCACAAACTAAATTAAACGACTCTACAACTGATATATAATAAATGGTGAATAACAATCTAATATCACTTGAACGCCTTCAGCGTAAAATAAATCTTACTTAAAATAAAATTCGGCAATGTCTCCTATAGAGACGAAATTAATCATACAGACACAAGCATATAATGAAGATTTTTCGAATAAAATACATTTTTTATAATTATATTTGTTTACTATATGTTGTAACCTGAGATAAGTTAATTTATTTTGGCTAATAAGGAAAATGTATGTACAGAGTATGTAGAGATTCTTCAAGTTTGAGATTATTAATGTTTACCACCAATCAAGATTATTAATAGTATAATTTAAGAAGTATTTCGTGGTCTTGTATTTTATTTTCGGAATGAATGAAAGTGAAAAAATCTTTAGCCTTACCAACATCCTTAACCAGAAAAATAATGAAGATAATATGATATATCTCACTGTTATGAAATGTCTAGAAATCATTCATTAATACGAGTATTAATATCAATGATTCCATGAAGTGAAGGTGGAAGTAGTTAAGTACGCTTTCAATTAACGTATATATTGTGCACTGGACAACATTTTGTTTCTGCGCTGTTTGACAATTTGTGTGTAACTATTCCGGTTTTCACGCTGTTATAATCTGAATATTCTTATTTGATAACGTTTTTGTCCGATTAATCATCGGTAAATATTTGCTTGTTTGAGAAAGCACATACTTCATTAGGCATTCAGACGTTTCAATTTAATGTCACCCAATTATCTTTTTCACCACAATAACTGAATATTCCATCGGCAATTTAGAACTCTTTAAATAAGAGAGGAGATGGAAGGAAGCCTGTTCGAACCAGTCGCTTTCCATTTAAAATTTGAACGTGCCCTTCGGCGAATTAACTTTAGTAAACTTTGCTTTTGATATTATTCCCCGTTTTTTTCGTTCATTACACTTTCCGTTCCAAAGCCAATCTAGAGGCAACTACGTGGTTTTCACTCCATTGTTTGCAAATATCTAATTTAGCAACAGTTTAAACTTCGTTTGTTTCCTTTTTACGCATTAGTTAGTTAGAGTATATGTTGGGAATATTTTGGCTTAGAGTCAACATCCACATGCGATGATTTTATCAGTCATCTGACCTCCAGCGCTTTTTCCCTTTCATCAATTCCACTCCTACCTTATTGTTAAACAGTATGAGATGGTATTAATTAGTCTGTTTCCGATTTCGCCCTTTAATGCATATTCATGAGAGTCAAAAAATATGCAAATGACACAATGAGAGTACAGGTTTTCTTTAATATAGCGGTACAAAATATTTCAGTCTGCAGTCAACATTGTATACATACATTTTTTCCAATAGAAGTATAGTAATAGATATTTTAAAATATTATTGGTAGAAGTCATGGGTCGACCTATTAATATGTCTCCAGGTTCTTGTAAAGGATGGGACCTTGAGGGAGGGAAGTTAATCTACAATGCTTTAAATATCAAAAGTGTTTGATATGATAAAATGTTTGCGAAAATGAAAAGTTTAATAAACAATTTCAACTATTTCAAATACCAGGAAGAACAACGAAATTCCACGTTCGAATTCTAATTAGCTGGCTTCCGCCGTTAATTTCCGCGAGATACTGAAGAAATATGTCGTCTCTTTAAAATGTGAACTGTGACTAAAACACATTAAGAATAAGCATTTAAATCACTCAAAAAAGCGAATAACACGCTATAAACGAATTGATATAATTAAAGTGCAAACGAAGGATTCTTGCAAAATTCATGAAAGACAATCGAATTATGAAATATTAGTTTCAGCTAGAAGATTCACAAGAGAATAACGATGCACTTACTTTAACTAACACAAACGATAATAACTGAAATTTCAAGTTCATTTCTACTTTCAAGTACTAATATAGCTTAGAAATGAATGTAAGTATTTTACGATATATGCATCTTACGATAAATACTAACATAAAGTACAATTTAACAAATTATTTATAAGAATATAAAATATATAAAACTTGTGAGCATGTGACACCTAAAGTTTAGAAAGATAATGTAAAAAACTTCAATAGACTGTCAGGGTCATCATCTCTTGGTCAAAGGAGAAAGGATACCCAAAATGTCATTAAAAGTTGAGCCTTATCTTTTAAAATTATTCATTTCTACGCCTTAAAAGATTGTAATCAGCAGATAAAATTAAAATTGAAATAGGAAATAAAGTAATAAAATACTCTGAGGATCATTAGGTAATTAATTTCCATTCCACTCCGATAATGTATGAGGTGAAATATCCTGTTGGACTAAATTTAATGGAATACATTTGTGGAATATGTTTCATAGCTTATCCAACCGTAACATAACATAATAATCGCTAAACCTTTTATAAAGAACCGCCGGAAAGGTAGCAAAACTGAATTTGAGGTTTCAATTGAACTGTGGAAAAAAACTGGTCTTGACGCAAACTGGCAAAAAATTAATCACTTTTGCGGGGTATTAGGTGAATCGAAACATTTTTTTCAGATATTTAATTAATAAATCTCAGATATTTACTGGGTACAGTAAATGTGATGGTTCATCGCCCATTTTGTAGTTCTTTTCCTTATTTCATGTCAGGAAATGGCCAAAAAAGGTGTTTCCAAGTTTCTTACGTAAAATGTGTAAAGACCCATCTTTGACACGAAAACTATGATGTATCAAAAGAAAAGGAATCGTGTATAGGAATATAGAGTAATTCCTGGCATTTTGAATATTTCCAGCAGTTTTCATCAACAGCGTCTTCATTGCAACGAACGTGAATGTTTCTCTGGAATATCAGAGAGCACTCCCCTCCGCAACATTAAGAGTATAATTTCTTGGGGAAGGCTTAGAAAATGACTCTTAAAGCTTTCTAGTCATACGTTAAAGAGGTACAGAGAAAGATAGGAACGATAAGTTCGTTAAGGGATAGCGAAGGAAATATAACTTGCGATATGAAGAGGAAAGTGAATATGCGAAACGACTTTTATCAACGCATATTCACCCCCGGCAGTACCAGAGATACCCCTGCGGAGATTAACACAATTCCACTACAGGATATTCTTTACCAAAGTTGGAATCACAAAACTCCTGCGTAAAAGTAAGCCGAGTGAATCTCCAGATCCAGGAAGTATTCCGGCTAAATGGTTAAAATAACTGGCTGTAAGGGTCGTCCCATGTCTCAAAATTATATTTACTAAGTCTATGAACGAAGGCACTGCATCGATAGATTGGAAGTTAGCTATAGTGTTTATGAAAGACGATTAAAGAAGTACCCAGAAAATTATAGACCTGTCTTATTTACTTCGCTGCCCGGCAAAGTGATAAAGCACGTCGTTGTTAGATTACTTATGAAGTTCATAGATAGTATTCGCCTCCTCAATAATATACAACACGGCTTCTGAAAGGCCCGATCATGCGAAATTCGAATTGCGCTATTCGTTCACGATACCCCGTCTGCTGAGGGTAAAAAGAAAGTAAACACAATTTGTCTTGATTGCAGAAAAGCTTCCGACAGTATCCCTCACTAAGAATTAATATATAAATATAATTAGCAGGTATTAATAAGAAAGTTGTTGACTGGATCAAGGATTTCCTCTGTGAGAAAGAAAAAAAAGTAATACTTGAAGACGTTAGAAGCAGCTAGGAACGAAGATGGCATTTCATTATCAAACGATTTATCTTATGAGGTAAGTTTTCTCGGGATACTAACCGGGTTGTTTCTAGGTAGAAACCACCCAATATCCCGAGAAGGCTTCCTCCAGCAGACCGGGAAAGTCTCAAATCTTACCGATTTACCTTATATTCAGAAAAAGTGCGAAAACGGTAATAATGTCATCTTAATGTCAATGAATCCTTGGTAGTAAACTTCTTCGAAAGGAAACAATGGCCTCAGAACCACCAGTGCAAAATCGGTGGAATGGATATAAATGTAGACGACTCAGTTGAATATCAATGAAACACTCTCATTAATTGCTTAAATTGGAGCATATATATCCGAAAAATTTGCGATAAAGCAACTAAAAGTATAAGTTTTATGAAGCACATTGTAGTTAGAAGCGATGAAGGGGTGGGAGAGCGATGCCACCCCATCTTGGTCAGGACATATCTGGGATATGCGGGTTATTTTATTCCTGATTTTGACAGCTTAAACATTACGATGATATCTTCCAAATGTGAACACCATAACGGTCTAGGTTTTTGGAAATCCGGAAGATAACAATTGCCTCAATTATTTTGCCGTATATTACCGTAACTTTTTTGGGAGCAATACGTACAACACTTTTTTATAAGAAATCTGTAAAATATATGGGGTCTTCATTAATAATTAAGCTTGGGAAACACATTCGTCGTAATTCGGTTGCGTAGCAAGCTTTGGCCTTATCTATTTAAATTTTTAATGTCTTTTTACGAGCAAAAGAAAGTCGTGGTGACGTCAGACATCATTGTGGTGCTTTTATGGCACAGAAAAAGTAATTAAGGATCACAAAAACAGGCAGAATATTATAAGTGACGTCAAATTACTTGATTTTTTTAATTCTTTTCATCGTTTGAATACCCATTCTTCTCTTCTTTGGGTTTATTCTTTCTGTATCTATCCTCCAAGCCTCTTTTTCGCCATTCACTTTTGACGAGAAATTGCATGCCAATTTTCAAAACTTTCATCTGCTTTAACACACCTCCATTTCCATTGGCTTTTCCCATGAAACTGCGAGAAATCCAGAAAAGAAGCATAGGCGCGGAGAAGGTCTGGAATGTCTCGGAGCAGCTCTACTCCTTATTCTACCGAACCATATCATTGAAAACCTTAGGAGTATATTTTTCATTTCTTTTGGAAAGTAGAGGGTTGGAAATTCTGCTTCTATGCGTGCTGCGAAGGATATCTCGTACGAGAAAAGAGAGAACTTTTTTTCATTTCTTGGAACTTATACGGCATAATTATGCGAATACATTCTGCTTGGCCATTTTCAGTATTACAAGAAGTAATGCAGCCTTTGTACGAATTTTTACTTACGGTTAATTAGAGTGAAGGCGTTGGAGTAATTGACTTATCTCTTCAGCAAAACATGACGCAGCTGAAATGGCTTAATTTAGATGTCAGCACCTTAGTTTCGTTTATCCTGTTGTTTACCCAAGGAAACGCTCTAGTGCTGAGCATATTCTATTCTACACTAAAAGTAGGATGATTTTTATCAGCATCGTAACTAGCCATGGATGCAAAATTTCAATCCGACCTTTGTAAATTTAACGTAGATAACAAATATGTATTGTGGTTATGTTATGAATTGTTACCTATCAAGTGATACACGAGTGGAGATACAAAATTAAAATTTTCTTCAAAAAGGGGTTATTGAATGAGGTTTAAACGAAATAAATTTGACCGACTGTGAGTAAACTTTTAACTGTGTAAGCCCTGAGTAATTAATTCTTGGATTTTAAAGAGAATCATGACCATTGAATAACTCAGGAGAGAGAGGCTTTACCGCTCGATGAAGTAACGGCGTACAGCTACTTGTAGCCGATTTATTGATAATATTGAGAGGAAATATTATTTTAATCGTTTCAGAGAATATTATAGTTCATCCGCACCAATTAAAATGTGAGCAAAAAATCATTTAACTTCAAAGCGATTCGTAATTTATGAATGGTAAAGTAAACTTAGCAAAGAACTAGATCTCCCTCGATTCTAAGGAAATCCAACTTCATCCGGCAATCCAACCAACCAATTTACAACTCAGCATTACGAACTCGACAACATACCGTACAAAAACCAAATAAAGAGTAAGGGGTTTCAAACACTAATTTTAACATACCGAAAATGTGCTTAAAAATCTAGGAAAATTGTAATAAGTCTTAAGTATTTTTGCTTAGATAATTTTTTATGTCGTCTGGCGTCACAGATTTTGTCAAAAAAGGCTCGGGATGACTAGATTTATCGTACTTTAAATTACCGTAACCCCTTTTTACTAGCCGATCTAAACTAGGGGTTGTATGTGCATATCCTTATCGTTATACATCCAGCAACACAGAAATGTTTGGCTGGTTGTATAGGAAGACATATCCTACTTGTTATACAACCTGAAACACAGCAATGTTTTGCTTGATGTATAACGATAAGGATATGGAATACGAAACGACTTGAGCCTGATGAACCTAAGACCGTCCCTAAAAGTTAATATTCTTATGTCCCTCGAAGAATTGATGAGAGATAAGACAAGTTAGTTTAGTGCTGTTAAAGAAAATTGGTATTTAAATCAAGCGTGGAAGGTGGTAAAAATCCAAGAGGTAGAGTATGGAAAAACATACCATGTTCTCAAATACAACCAAATTCAGCTCGAATATATTTATGCATGTTATCTATTCTGCACTTCATAAATCATTCAGGGCAATATCAGATTTTCGGTAGAGCAGTTTTCTGAGCTTCATATTTTTCTAATTCTTCTTAAGTTCGAGAGACTAAATCATCAATAGTGAGAATAAGACTAATAAGATATCTCTTCAGAATATATAATATTTAAACAAAGGTTTAATTTGCTAAAAAAGTTCAACGGAAGTACGTTATTAGAAGATGTATCCCTGTTCCATATGCCGTTCTAATAGAAAAAGAAAATCAGAGAAATAGATGTTAGAACTAGTCGTTTCAAGAGTTAATTCTTTTCGCGAAAAATAAGCGACAGTAATCGATTAGAGAAAGAGTCATGGTAAACACAGCCCTTGCCTGACAAGAAAAGGAGACTTGCAGGGCTCATGTGTAGAAGTAGATGAAAATGTAATTCAATAAAGTAACCGCTGTATACTGAGAGCCAACAAATAATTTTCAAGTACCATTGATATCAATTACAAGCACCATTGTCGCTAAATAATAATGCTAGAGAAAGTTCGAAAGTAAATTATTATTTGAAGTAGTTCAATGTTGGCTTCTAGATCTTGAGTCATTTTTAATTCAATGCATTTGCCATTTTACATCGCAGTAACAACACCTTTACTCGATGATCTACGAGGTATTTGGTTAAAACACTCATGAATACAGAATGCACCGTGTATATCCAGAAACTATTATGTAGCTTCCATTTCGCAATCCCCAGAATAACTTTGTTAACCCTCTTAACTCAAACATTCCATTTTCACCACACGGTCGCCGTCGTTCCTTTTGATATCAAAGCGACTATTCTCAAAAGGAATTCTTTTTCCCTTATCCAAGATCTTTCGGCAAGGATTCTCTGGTGTTTCTTTGTAGATTTTTTTTTTAACTTTGTGTCTACCTCAAAAGTCTGGTGGCACATTATTTTGGAAGTGATTGAACCGTATGGTTTTTCACGGTAGATGTGAATACTGGCTAACCTCTTTCTACATTGCATTACTTTCGCTAAAAGCATCCCAGGATTTTTGCAATATAGAGACGTCACTTCTATTGTTTAAAGAACTATATTTGCGTTTCGTACCGAACTAGATTTTATCCATCTTTCGTCTGAATAGATTTCGAAATCCATGTTTGAAATTATTTACCTAAAGCGATGGGCTTTCCAATTACGTGTCTTCTTCAGTTTCATGCAGTCTGTTTCGTATCGAGTAAGATGGATCCTGGTTTGACCATTTAATTACTGGTTAAGCTTTCTTCAGATTCTGTAATTTTTGAGAAACGTGATGTTGTACTCTTCTAATTTTAGGAATAATGGAAGTAATTACCCATTAAGCTAAGGGTATACGTTACTATGAGTGTACGTTAAGAAAACACGTGCATAATCACGTTAGTGCGAAGAATTTATAGATTGAGCGGATATCTAACCAACCACTTCAGCAGTAAAGCATAAGAAATGTTACTACCGAAAACCAAATTTTCTCTATACGATATATAAAATACTCTATATAATGAATAATTTATTTCTACACAAACGACTAAAGAACTTAGATTTAAAATTTATTATCAAACCTATATAATTTATAACTAAAAATAAACCTTTATGATTAAAATGAAGAATTGATCACTAATGAAGTAAGCCTTTCCATGTTTTAAAAGGAGCAGATATAATCATAATCAATCGATTTATCAATTTCTCGGCATTTGACGGCAACTTGACTCCATGAAATTAGTATAATGGGCCTCTTGCATGACTAAAATACATGAAATTGCGCTGCATACAATATTCACAAAAGCAACCAATTCCACCGAAAATGTTGTTCTATCAAACAGTAACAACAACATAAGACCATTCCACAATTAAAGGATAATTAGGATAATTCAAACAACGTTGCTCACTTTGAAGGAAGACATTAAACGCTTATCAAAAAGCCTCATATATACCCTTCCCTACGAGAAACATCATTTTGATGAATTGATTACAGATAAAGGTTTTCTTTAATTATGTTAAATAAACTTGATTCTCGATTTAAAGATATTGAGTCATCAATTATGTTCCAACCAGAAAATGTTAAAAACATGATCAAAAATTTCTTATGTATAGAGATAAGAGAAAAATGAAACAAATTACACAATAAACTCACGCAAAAAAGAATTTAATGTTATTAAGACATTAAACAAAAAAAAGTATCTGTGCCACAAAGCAGAGCAAGAAAACGAAGCAGTGACAATGGGCAAACAACAATATGATGACAAAATTTAAGACATTCTAAACGAAGGCCGAAACCAGTTGATTCCAAAGAAACCCTCTCATTTATACAACCTATACCATTAAAGAAATTTTTAAACAGAGGAAGAACTTAAAAAACAGCAAAATTCACAATTTCAAACTGAAATTTAACATCTACCATAATCCCACCCACACAGACATGTATATTCTACATGAATCTAACTACCACCATATCTCAAAAGAGATCCCGCCATTACATTCCAAGATAGATACGCTTCTAAAAATATCTCTAACGCAGAAAATCTTCAATAAAAACCATTCCACGTCAGGGACATCAGAACAAAATGACTAAGACACATCTGTAGCTCAAAACATACTAATAAAATATAAACATAAACGTAACTTGAATCAACGTGCGACTTAAAAATCACCAGAAGAAAAAAAAACATAAATTCATGAAACTAGCCTTAGCACCTGAAATTATCAATAAACTTCCAATCATACTTACTAAGTTCACCTTCGTCTCAATATTTTTCAGTCACAGTTAACTAATACATTTTCAAAACCCTGAAGACCCCTAAAGACCTAAAATCAAGCAAATCCGGCATCTACGAAATTTCAAATTAAGACATTGTATTACGGACCGGCGAGAAGAAAAATGGCAACCAGATTCAAATAAAACATAGCTTACTTTAAACATAATCAAACAAATCAAGCGTCGCAAATCGCATTCAAGAAAACGGCCTCAAAATTAACAGAGAAAACGCAAAGCTTAAAATTCAGTACACTTGACGCATGCGGAAGCCTATTCATATACAGAAATAAGAGCGCATTATGACCTTGTACCGATAACTTCTTCTGTATCGGTCTCCCTTTGAGACGTCACACCACAAAAGGTATAAATACCACACCCAACCTTCGCCACCCTTAGTTCTCTTCATCTCCTGAAGATATTGACGTAGTTGCCGAAATACGCATTGAAAATAATGACCTGCATAGCACAGTCACGGAGAACCCCCGTTCGTTGGAATTTCCTAACGTTTGGTTCGCTTACAAACTACGCCTTTATGGAGCTTGTTTTCGAAGCTCTAATTTATTGACACAGCCATGTTCCTTTTCCTTATCGACATAATCTACTAACGCAAATGCCGAATACTCATCAGTAACAATTGGTTACGATTACGTAACTAAATTGTATTAGCAGAGAAAAAATAGGAATAGTACCGATTAAATATAAATTTGGGAAATTTCAAATGGTTATGAGCCATTATCAAAATAATAGCTTTCTATTTTATATCAGAGTATCCCTGAATATATTAACTAATTTTTGAGGGAATTCCTTTTATTTAGCAGGAAATGCGCGGTACAAGCTTTTATAGACGGATGAAAATTGGAAACGATTCTATGATGCGAACATTACAGACCATTTCTTGAAGAAATGGCGACGATATTGGAGAGGTTGTTACCTGAAATCACGCAGGAGTCCTTGCCCACCATTTGCTACCACAGTTACGGTTAATCATGTTGGAATTGTTAGTCAGGGCTGCCTTAAGCACTTGCTCGAGAAAAGTTTTGCAGACTGGACCACCGTCGCATTTTCATAATGATCATCCCCATAGGACGAGCGACATGCTAACATATGCATAGGGGTCAGGAGTTCCAAAAAAGGGTCGCACTATACATGAGGACCTTGAAGTGGTCGCAGCCTTTCTGATCCTTTGAAAGCCTTTTGGGACTCCCGAAATCTTATTAGCAATCTTATTATTATGCCCCAGCGGGAAAAAAGCAATCTCAACCCCGTGCATATTAATCTGACATCAACAATTATTTACAACTTGATTCGGATGAGCTTGAGCCACTTCCAGGGATATCCCAATGCTCAATGAATGCAGATTTTTTTAATTCAGTTAAGCCTCACTGCCCGTGGTTTGTTAGCTGTCTGTTTTAGTTTGTTTTAGGAAACCCTGTGATGAATCCTAGGGAAGTACTCAATTTCAGACGATGTAATTTAGAGCCATAAAGGGAGAATCTGCCCACTTTCCTATATGCTAATGACGACCTTAGAATCCTGTTAGTCATCCGAACTGTTATACGTAATGTGTAACAAAAATACGTCATAAGTAAAATAAAATTTTATAGTAATCGAGGATGTATGAGAATAATGCAAATAAACGATAGCGGAAGATTTTCGTGGAAAAGTTTGGTTAATTTAAATTAATTTTATAATTTGGCGCTTAAAACCTTGAAATCACTCACGTAGAGGTGGTGGTGTACAGCCAATTGGTAGTTCTCAAGGAGAAGGACGAAATTCGACAAAATAAGCCAACATATAATAAAAACATCACGGAACATATGCCATAATCAAGATAATTATTGCGCAGGATTAAAGGTACTCTCCAAAGTGAAAAAAGAGTGTGCATTGAAAAAACTATAATTTTAATTTTAATAATTCGTCTGTATGATGTTTCTGCAACTTTATTACGAAAATGGTGATTTTATTTATGGTGGTTCACAGGGAGTGGAAAAAAGTGAAGGGCTTACGCAGTAGTGAATCAAAATCAACATTACCAGTAATTAAGATCAGACACTGAATTTTTATGATTATGGAAGTTTGTAATCAATATGAGTTGGCTGGATATGGTGGAAAGCCATGAAAAAGTTCTCAATAAACACACAGTGCTTCTTAACTTCCACAAATTATTTTATTTTACGACCGGTTTCGGCCACGGCCATCATGATGGCCATGCTTAGGACATTAGGTATATTATAATGAATTGATCCTCTAAAAATTCAAACGTGAGGTTACAGTTCAAATTTATTCGTGAACTTCAATTAACAGCAAGGTTTCGGCTTCTATAATTTACAGCATCCGAAGTATTAATCTACGTAATAATTTTCCCTACAACTTCGCTCCCATTAAAGAAAGTTCCGTGTAAACAATTAATACTACGAACCTGCGGTAATTACGGCCTGATTTACAAATATTAGTATACACACTTTGGAAATATATTTCTTATTCTTTATATTACAGTGTTTCTCCGAAAAAAACTGATAAAAAATTAGCTCTGATATGAAATTCAGGCTGTTATGAGTCCACCCCTTGTTTGAAATCGTCAGCCAGAAGGATAATGTATATTTGATGTGTACGTATGATGATGGATGGATCGTTATTCCTCCTTCGTCCGATGGATGGATTTCGTACGTTCATCGAAACCGAGGACGGACGGACTGAACTGTGGAGTAATTAATGCATACATAAATATAAAGAATATTATTGGCATTAATACTTTAAATAAATTACGGGCAATAGCTAAAGAGTGTTCGTCTCCATAACAGCGCAGAGAAAACCAGATGACAATTTTCATGTGTACTTCCTCTACATCAGTAGTTTGTGGCAGTGCAGAAGTTTTTTTCTGTATGAAAATGTAAGTCACCCTAAACTAAACGGCAATATATTACAAAATTCCCGGTTTTACTTTCGAGGAAACACAGTATTATATATGTTATCTTATAGTTCGTGTTTTTATCCATTTCGATAATTCTCTGAATTCAATGCAGTAAGACGTGACTGAGTGGAAAGCCGTATTAAATAAAAGATATAAAATAGATTTCCTTTAATTAAACTAATTCTTGCGATAAGAGTAATTAGAAGCTAATTAGTAGAATACATTTCAAGACACCTTTGTTTAAACTGCATTGTGAAATGAACTGCTAAGGAATGAAGGGATTTGCTCTATAATGATTTAAACACAACAGCTAAGTAGTTAATCAGTAGCGTCGCAGGATCAACCACGGCGGACTCCCCGCTTTCCGACCCGCATTTACGAATTTCTGTATTTAGATTGGTTTCGCTCTCCACCCCTGTAATCGATGTCCCATTAATACTAAGGGCGGTTGAATGGTGTTAGTTGGAGGTCTTATCGTCTATGCAAAGGCTTCAAGACAGGCTCTCTGTTGACGTCGAGACACAAAGCCTAGAGGTATCTGGCGCACAAACTGTCTCGTTTGAAAACAAATGCCGTTACCTTGTGCTTACTCCCACTTCGCCAACTCAAAGCACGCCGCGTCCCCATTCGTAGCCTTTGTATCGAAAACTTAGTTAATTTTTGACAATCATTTATTTCTCTTGGGAATAAATACGGGAATATAATGGAGAGGAGTGAGCAAGGGTGGCCATTAGGTTTTCGGTTTAATTCGGTAAATAATTAAAGTTCTCCTTCCCTATCGCTCAATTTCCAATTCCCTGCGAGCGTGAACGTAATAATTGTAATATTTCAATATTTTTCTTCAACGCCCTCCCCTGGGAATTTTTTAGCATACAATTTGCTCCTTTTAATAGAACCTCGCAGGGTAAATAAATCGAAATAATAACGGGGCGATGAGACGTGTTGAACCGATTCCAGATTCCAACTCTTTGTAATAAAATTACAAAGGATTTGTATGGTTGGGATGCGTTTCGGCGAATACTAAAGGGTTTTCAGCGGCAAATACCATTAATACCTCTACTATCCTTGTTGAAACATAATGACGATAATAATATTAATAATAATAATAATGCGGCTTTATTAGGGCGAGATTGAGACAATCAAGTCTCTTCTTACATCTAACCCTTCGCTATATCAATTTTAAAATAGATAGCTTGAAAAAAGTGCAAAGAAGATAACTATCTAGTGGGTTTAAAAACTTGAGTTATAACTTAGGAAAAAATATACCACAGCAGGAAAACACCCTCAAGAAGGGGAGTGTAAGAAACCTGCTGATAGTTAACTATGTTTTAAGGAAAAGATAGGTTTAATCACATCTGAAAAGCAAAAAAAGTGGTACATGTACATTATTGCATAACAAGACATAACAACGAGAAATAAACTGTCATAAAAATCTGAAAAGAATATTACGATACACAAACACATTGATTCCAAAAGAGGTTAGTAACAAGATAGCAATAAAGTTTCTAAGTTCATAGATAAGAAATATTAAATGAATAAAAAAATATTATATGAAATAAAAAGAAATATAAAATATACTATGAATATAAACATATTTTCACCTATACAGATAAAGGCTTGCAATAAAGTGTAACCAATAACTAAGCAGTTTCGATTTAAGCTACCTTACAATTACATACATATCTAAACAGCTACATAACAATATATACAAACATTACATGGGACGGCAGACCAAAACCAGGTATAGGGGTAAAGGACAAAAAAGGTTTTTAACTAACTAAAAATGTTGTGCATTTGGTGGTGCAATTATAGTGGGTTAACGGAGTGGAGGTGCATTCCAATTATTTAGGTTCCTCTGCTTTGTTGACTTAAAAGATGAGTGTGGCATTTACTCTTAAACTATTGATGGAGGACGAGTTCTTTAAATCTGGAGAAACTGAGCTCCAAAGGTTACTTGCTGTGACTTTAAATGATTTGTGAAATATTTCCGTTCTGAGTTGGGGAATCAGGAGTTTCATACAGTCTCTCGTATTGTGGTCATGAATGACATCTAGGGAGATAAATGAGGAATACATACATCGAGGTGTCCTTGTGGATGAAAATCCATAGGTGGAATATAGAATGTGTTGCTTCCGACGGAATTCTAGTCTTCGTAGAGATAGCTTAAAATAATATTCAGAAACATGTTCATATTTTTTAAGTTGAAAATAAACCTCACCGCGGTGTTTTGCATACGTTGCAGCTTGATGGCAAGTTCCCCGGACAGATTCTGATAGACTATATCACAATAGTCGAAACAAGGCACGACTAAGGAGTTTATAAGTCGTAATTTTCTGAACGTCTGAGTGAATGGAGGGAGAGATTAACTTTTTTACATATTTGTAGGATAATTAATCCGACCGAGGTTTTTCACTGCTTTTCCAAACGGAATTGATGTACCATTTAGATCAAAAGCTGGTAAGTTGACGTAATTCACAGAGTTAAGTAGCTTTGGATATCCGATTATGATAGCCTGAGATTTAGGAGGATTAAGGTTGATAAAGTTATCTTTGCTCCAGTTATTGATGCGTTGAAAATCAAAATTTATTTTATGTAGTAACTGAGGCAGTTCTCAAGGATATGAGTCCAAGTAAATCTGAAGATCGTCGGCGTATCTACAGTGTTTAATTATTTTAATGCAGTCATTGATATAGATAGAAAATAGTAAAGAGCGTCATATTGACCCCTAGAAAAGTCCTCGATCGACTTCAATCCATTCAGATGCATATTCTTGAGAAACTACTTTTTTAGTAGAGCGCGGTGGAGGTGGAATGAAGTTTTCGAAATCCTGATTGCAGTGGGTCTAGAAGGGAGTTTGGTCGATGAATTCGATAACTTTTCCGTGAACAAGCTTCTCAAGTACATTCGATAGGACGAAAAGAAAGCAGATTGGTCGATACGCATTACAATTAAGGCCGTTAGGTTCCGCATTTCTGGGATCGGGTGGATTAACACGTTTCCATTGCGAGGGAAATTTTCCTTGCTGCAGAGAACTATTTTACATGTTCGTTATTAGCGGTAATATGATATGCATCAACCTGTTAATGATGAAAAAAGGAATACCATCAGCTCCTAATGCTTTAGATTTTATGCATTTTAGCGCCTTCAGCACCTCAGTTTGAGAAAGAGGCTTAAAAGCAAAGCTGGTCCGACAAGGTGGAACAATAGTTTTCAAAGTTAGGCTATATAATATCCGTCGCTTGCGTTCGGGATTAATTTGCCATGGGAGGAGAGAGAATTTTTCATCCATAGAATTCAAACTTTTTGAGGAAAGCTGCGCGGATTTCTTATACCTAAGTTATGCAGTTTTTTTCCAGAAATAGAGTGCGCGAATCGAGTTTTTGAGTACCTCATTGATTGTTTCGTTCGGTTCCTCAAGCGTTTATAGTCGTTAAAGATTATCGTGTTTCTCTAATGTTTGAAATGACGGAACGTTGAATCAACTTTTATCATCATTTCCTTAATTGTTGACGTTTATCAAGGCGCAAGAGGCTTGGTTACTCCGATTATTCTAACCGTTGCATGTAGGTCAAGTAACTTTTAAAATGAAGAGAATGAGAATAGTTGTACTTTTTACACAATATATTTATTATTAAAAACAAACAATAAAAACTCACGACTAGTTTCGGCGAATGATCGCCATCATCAAGTGATGGCGATCATTCGCCGTGATAACTTTTAAAAGGAGAGTATTTAAAATTTCGACTTTTTCATCTAAATTTTCGGTAAATTCTATGTTATGACACGGCAGAATTGCTGCTTCATTAATGAATTTATCATAATGTTTTATGAGTAGCGATGGTGAATATACTTTTGTTTACTTTTCGGAGTTTTAAGAGAATAAGATAAGTAGATCACATCGTAAAGGGTTATTCCGGCTGTTGGTATCCGTGAATTTTAACTCTCTCTGGTTTTGCAGTAATGATTACATCAATTCTCGTAGATAAGTTTAAGGTATTATGCGTCAGCTGCAATGAGAGAAGTATAAGTCGTGAGCTGTAAATGAGTTTCTTAGGAATTTAGTGCCATGATTATCGTCATTCATATTAGCATTTACGTCACCTGTTATTACTATATGTTCATATTCTTGTATAAGTTTTGTTATTGATTCTTCTATATCTGCTAAGCTTCCAATTTTAGGAAAAGGCCGATAAATTACTCCGAGTAATATTACTTAATAATTCACTGTAACTGCAATAAAGGTATTTTGGTCTTTTACAATAATTAAGATCACTGGAGGGGATAATTTACACTGTAGATCGCTGCAAAGATATATTCCAACACCAGCTACTATCTTACCAATTCGATCGTTACGGTATAGATTGTACCCTGGTTGCTACAGATGAGGGAAATTTTGATAATCTATATTTTATGCACGTAATATTACTCCGTGAGGTGATGTAATTCTGCCATTTAAAAATGAATTGATGAGCAAATTTTGTCCCCCAAATTTGCTCAAATGGGCATTGTACTTTAGTAGTTAGAATTTCTGCACAGAAAGTCGGAGACCAGGGCTCGAGTCTCAGTCATTTTAATATATTTTCGCCAAATGTTATACTTTTCCATCGTCCTTGTGCGTTAGGCAGCAAGCAGAATAGCGAGAAGTTTCTCATATTACTTTTCAACTTCGTAAAAATCTACTTCATATTCTCATATCTCAATACTTCTTAATTTCTATGGGAGTTTTTTTTTATTTTTCTCGAGTTCCCATTGCAAAAACTATGTGACGAGTGAAAGCTAAAGACATATTTCTCAGAACTCAAAATGTTTATTCGATAGTATTTTTTGTAAAAACCTCAACTTTTCTCATTCCTCTTGATACATATCGCTTCTGTTGAAATAATCTGACTATTTCATCGATCAATAATGTAAAGTTAAATCAGATCTCATGAATAAAGCAATTTTACCTCAAGAATACTCTACTATTCCCTCATTAGATATTATTGAATGTGAAATCCGTCTTTACGCTTTTGCTCTAGCAAAAACCTTGAATTTACTTATCTTTCCCTGAATGAAATCCTCCCTAATGCTTCCTCCAACTTTCATTCATTTCACTCATAATAATGACCCTTATGAAGAAATAAAACTTCAAATAACTTCACCTCACATAAAGTAAGGAGCTAAGAGAAGTAAGCTCAAATAGAAACTCGATGCCTACCATGCGCACAAACTTCGAACTCTCTTAAAAAACGATCTTTTTTACCCAAACGCTCTTCCAAGTTGAAATTATACACATCATCCGAAGTTTCACGCTCCAAGAAATATTTCTCCGAGTGTGAGAAAGGAAGCCTCAGGGGGTTCCATGTTACGGCTTCGAGCAATTCTTTTTTACCTCCGCCCTTACTGAGAAATACTTACAATCTCGATACCTTTCTCATACCCTTTGTCACCCCGGCCGAAAATTTCCCTACCAAATCCGAAGCTGCTACTCAATTCCATCTCCGCCGGATGGGACGGGCCCATCATTCCTTAAGGAGCATGAACTTTCTATCGGAGACGAATATATATTATTCTCTTCATCATCTTCCACTTCTTGTTCTTTAGAATTGGATTTCCCTTCAGTGATGATTTGATTTCTGATTTCTCGGTGACCATCTGGCTCTATTTGAATTCCTTTTATATAGTGGGATTTTGTTTCCTCCTTCAATCTAGATTCTGATTAAATGAAAATGAAGAAAATTAAGTGGCTGGTCGAGAGAAATTGGATGGGTGAATTCATTTATCTATTCCTCAACCAAAACCAATTCAGACGGTTTTTGAGCAGAAGCTGTGTGAAAGTATGGAATTCGAGGATGTCCTCACCGACCTTCTACTCTTCAATAAAACGAGATCTCTCTAAAAATAATACGGAATAAATTTTAGAAAGTATTCTTCCGCTTCGAATTCTCAGGTAACGTTAATCAACACAGACAAAAATTCACCTTTTATTGTCATTTAATGTTGCCGTAGTTCTATTTACTTTTGGATTAATTTAATAAGTTTCCAATAAATGTATTAATAAGCTTGTTAATTCAAATGGAAATGTTTTAAATAAAACAGAATGTGATACTCATATTTCAAGCTTTGACTTTTAGAATAGTTAAAGGAAAACAAGAATAGGCAGCTGATCTTTTGATATATTACTGTTTTAAAGTCTTAAATTTCTTCTTAATTTCTTCATTTGAGCCGAAATCCAAATTGGAAAGATTTTACATCATTTTATGTTTCAATAACGTAAACCTTTTGAGAAGTTGCTAGGGCATCAGTTATCACGTTATAAATCTATAATATTCATAATTTTGTTTTTCCTTCATCTCGTCACATTTAAACAAATGAAAAATTTTCCAAACCATATCTTACAAAGTTACTGATGGCATAAAATATTCTCCCTTGAAATATCTTTCGTTATCCGTAAAATATCACGGTGGCATATCTCATTTCAATTTTCGTTCGTAATTAAAAAAATTGAAATCAGTGTTTCCCCACGGAGAAACTCAATAATTTCAACAGCAAGAGGAGCAGCATGTTAATTATTATCCTTTGTAAATAATATGTTACCATTCACCTCCATAACTATCTTCATCAACATTTATATATAAACACACAAATCACTACTTAAGGTAAACGCGATTCAATTGGATACGACCCTTATTTCGGATTCATTCTTTAATTTAGCAAAAAATTCCCACATTTTCGGGAAACACATCCACTCCCATGGATGAAGATAACTGTTGCAAAACTTCGCACATAGTGTTGGCAAATAGCGACTATTGAAGCTACAATGCGGAGTACCACTTTCTTACCTTTTAATCAAACAAAGTGTAGTATCACGTATAATGTGTATATGGTGGTTCAACGGTTAGAATACCTGCTCAAAAAGTGGGAGACCTGGGATCGAGTCCCAGTCATTTCGCTATATTTCACTTCCGTTTATTCTTGAGTTTCACCTCCAATAAGAGTAATATTTATTTCTAGTATTTTAAGTTTGATTACTAAATCTGTAGAGAAATAAATGTGGAAATATTATTAAACTACAAACTAAACGGATTTGTTTTCTCGAAACGAGGGTTAGTTCAGTTCCAGGATTTTATAATGCTAACAAATTTTGGAAATGGCTCTCAAATATTGAACAAATTAAAAATGAACGTAAATGGAACGCTGGCTTTCATTGAGAGCAACAATATTTATATCTAGTGAAATGTTAAGTTTACGATTAAAGCAAAGAAATATATTTCAATTCTTTTATATCGAGAATGCTGTAGGGATTAAGGATCTTTCCAAATTCACAGCGTAGTCATGAAAAACAAACTCAGTCCTAGTGAGCGTATGATACTGCGACTGCTGGACTCAGGAGAATTCACATGGAATTCAAGTCAAATTTCCAACGCGCATTCCACCATCTCTCTCCCAACATAGGGCACGTTACTTTTCGCAGTTTCGATCCTTCCAGTGCCATTCTTGTATCCAAGCTTGCCAAGGTCTCACGATCATCAAGAAGTACCTGTGTTATAGAAAATCGATACCTTCGAGATAATCATAATATCGGGATGATGAAAAGCCATTCGTTCACCTCTTATCCCACTCACATTCGGAGTACGTCGCTTGAAACCAGAACGTAAATGACTCAAGCAAAAAACTCCATTGTCTGAAGAGACGGGATATTCATACAAATCGAACCTCCTCCTCTCGCAACACTTTCCCGCCAAACATAATTTTTATTTCGCCCCTTCGTGCCTCCCCCGTCGCTCCTCTCACCCATCCCGTCCTTTTGTCTTCTCTCTCGCGTTCCCCTCCATTTGGAATGTCAGCTCTCGACCCTGCATTAAGCATTCAGCGATGCAAGTTGAAGCAAGTAATGGAAATGTCCGTGCGGGGGCGGTGCAAGTTGTGGCCGAAGTTGGCCGAGTCGATAAAGAAGAGTGAGCCGCGCATCGTAAGCACTGTCATTGCGCACGACGCGCGGAAAATAAGTGTACGAATATCACGCGAATGGCAATCTCTAAACTAAGCTGCGTGCAGGGGTCATGTGAATGGCTAAATGGTAGCAGATTGCTTTCATTCACTCTTTTAAATGTAATTCAATTATCATCCTACTAATTTATTAGCATAAGCGAAATGTATTTTCAAGATTGCTAAAGAAAATATCTTATAAACTTCACAGCATATTTATTGCGAGCAGGATTTGTTAGTATCAGTCGGAAAAATTATCCGTACCAACCACAGGTAAAATCAAGAGATCTGCTTCAAGGTTTGGTTCAACGCATTTCAAACCATCTGGAATATTTAAACGATATTTTGCATTAAGATTAAATTTCGAGAACAATACCTTGATATTTGCATAATGTGAATAAATGTAGGCTGCACTCTTTGGAATGCCACACAAGCGCTCAACGAACATTTTCTATGGTTGTGCGTGCTTTTCTTACTGAGTCAAGATTTTTCTCCCTACATGTCCATCGTTTCCATCGACCTCGTTAACTTCTTTTTATAAAGAGGATGGATTCTTTTCTCGGGAAGAGAATTTGAGCTAAATATAGTGACCTAAATCTGATGCTGGACTATTTTCCGAGTGTGCATGCAATTGCTAGTGTTCTGACTCGAGATAATCAGTACTTACTAATAAATGAATGGCTTTCCGAGAGAGGAAATCGCTTAGATTTTACTGCATTAACAACGCTTTCGATAGTTTAATGGAGATTATTTTACACAAAATACCTTCAGCTTACCTTTGCCTTTATTTCATTTTCCGGCATCTCTTTCGAATTTGTCCTCATGGGCACCAATTCATTTTCAATTTATTTATAACATATTTCTGCATCATCTTCAAGGGCTGTTTATCTGAGTATTTATTTTGATATTTTTCCAAGCGACCCGCTCCCCAACCAAAACCTTCATTCCTCTCTTAACTGAAACGCTTTAATCATTCCGTTGAGAATTTCGTCTATGATTTCTTTCTTCCTTCAAATGCCGTCCTGAAATGTATTTTCCTTTCCCATTCAATCGCGTTATCTAGAAACTTGTTTCCTCATCAAAATACTTATTCAACTTTTTCCATATTATATTCATTATTCTTCCTTAACTCCATATTTTCATTGTTTCTGCATTGCTATGCATCTCTTTTCTACTGCGGCTAGAGCCTTAGTTTCGGCCTTACATTTCATCTTCAAATATTTTGTTTCAAAAATCCATTTTTTTTATGGGAGTTCCTCTTTGTTTGAGACGATCTACTTTCAACTCTTGTTTAGTGATAATTTGAGTTCGATCGATTTTAAATAGCACGTAAACTGTATAATTTCCTGGCTTTTTCTCTCGCTTTCCTCAAAATTAATTTTGACTTAATGTTAACTTGACAGTTATTTGTATACGCCAAATATGAAAGTTACACCCATTTCAAATATTAAGTCTTGGAGAGAAAATATTTCAAGAGTAATTCGCAACTTCCAGAATTGTCCTTTAAGCGACATTTTGGATGAAGATCGTCATGTCTTGTTCATATCTCCTGTTGGAATTACCATCAATGTATTGAAGTTTTAATTGTGAAATTTCAAAGCAGCGAGGAGACTGTATAAAATAACCTTCCAAACATTTAGTCGGCCATCAGATGACCAAGCAGCCCTTTTCTGCTGTATTTTTGTCCTGAAATTATATTCTAAAAGGGTTATTCTTGGCTGTGTTTCGTGGCAGGTAAGACGTTGAGTTTTAAAGGCGCTCAAGAACGATATAATGAGGTGGAATGAGACTTCAAGAGTGCTTGAGGAGTCTGAAGAAATTTTGGTGAGTTCGGTCACAGGGTTCTCCACTTACTATGTTAATGGAACTATCGTTCTTGATTCCGAAGAAATGACTCAGGGATTGGATTATAACTTTCCGAGTTTTTGCCTCGAGGGTAGAGTCTCGAAATATATGCAGCCTATTACGGGGATTGTAGTTTCATCCCATCCGCTGTTGAGGAGCTTTCTCATTGTTTCATTTTTCTTTCTTTCAATAACTGTCATAACTGAGCGATACCTTCTTTCGATTGAATCCTAGCGTCAACCGTCTAAAAAAAAGTTGCTCGGGGGTTATCAGAGAGAAAAAGCATAAATAAATCTCAATGGTATCATCGAATCCTTTGTATGAAAAAGAACCAGAAATCGCTTTACGATTTCGGACGAAAGGTCCTTTCCCGTCTACTCTTCATACAATGATGAAAGATACGAATCAAGAGGGCTTCGACTCTGACAAATTAATGTATATTTCTTCGGAGAGACAATCTTGAATAACTATAGGTTATCGCAAAAATTCCTAACTGATAAGCTTCCTCTTGGTAGAACGATGAGGTAGATTAATTGCGTAGGTTAGGCGGAATCAGAATTTGCATTTTCAACCGTTGTACCGAATCTTTTAGCAAAATTAAACTTCTTCTTACCCTTCCAATTTTGTTGTTGCTACAGTGATTTGTTATAGTTATTATTGATGTAAATAGATGTGTAATGATCTTCATCTTTAAAAGCCTTTGCTAATGTCTTTGATGCTGACGCCAACGCTTTACTCAAGTTGGTAAAAAGACAACTTAATTTTCAACGAATTCCGGTTCCATGGTTATGTGGTTATCAGAAATCCAAAACAGCATTTCTTCAAATCACTAGGTATACCGATTCGATAAATATAACCCGAACCTACGTGATATTATTAAGTTTATAGGACACATTTCGGTGTTTCGCCTTGTGTCTTGGATTTTAAAAGAAATTAAGTTTACTTTCAAGACACAAAAATAGTTACTAGAGTTATTACTACTAGAATGAACGCAACATAATTATTCTTTTGAGTAAAAAATAGTTCCAGCCATCATTTATCATATCGACAATCTATTAATGTTTATCATACGGACATTTCACGCAATACAAGAAAACCGCCTTGCTAACTGTAGTAAAAATGAAGAATATTGTACGTTAGCATTGATTTATTAGCAACAACACTTCAAAAAAAGACTGAATATTATGTTATGCTATCGAACTTTCATTTTCTAATTAAAATGTATAAAAACATGCAGCACAATATACATGACTCAACATACACACCTGTGAAAATGTTGCACTTTGCTACAGAACTTAATTCCTAAAGTTACGTTATCATCTTAATCACTAATTCGTCAAATTTCTTCAGCCGTTGGACAAAAGGATGCGAGAACAGATTTAACGATGATCACGTAATTTTGATACATTGATTCATTTGATTGATTGTGTGGCCGATACTTCAATGAAGCTAGACCGCGAACGATGCCACCATGCGGACGAACTCTCAACGTCCTTGCCCACAAAGTATCCCGAATGGCTTGGAGAAATGTTCTGCCGGGATAGCTCAACGGACAGAGGACCCGACCGGCAATTGGGAGACCCGGGTTCGATTCCCGGTCCCATCAGACTTTTTCAAGTCCATTCTTCCTTGGGATTGATTCATCCTGTTACTTTCCTGTTCTACTGTAGACGTAATAGGCACTCTTTCGTCAAAAACACTATTTATCAATTGCTCTCGGTTAACCATGTGAGTAGCGCGTTCGGCTTTGGCAAAAGCGATCCCAGGTTCGATCCCCGGTGGAAGCTCACATGTTCTAAATAACCTCAATTATGGAAGCACTTTTTAACAATACTACTACTACCATTTTCTCGACAAGCGCTGGATTCGACATGTGGCCATCAATACATTTTTTGATTGAATACCATAAGGTCTTCGTTCATTCGAATATTTCACTATTTCATCTCTTTAGATTTGCTCGTACCTATTGCTCTATTTGTACTACCCTGTTCCGCGTTTACCCATTTTATCTTTCTTCACAACATTTTGTGAAAGATCTCGTTAAGAATGAAAAAATACTCTCCATTCGTAAAGGTGTAACTCGAGATCTCAATCGCGCCTTCTTTCTAAAAAACACGTCGCCGAACACGTATGCAATCCAAGCTCTGTTTCCATATTTTTCCTTTCATAACGTTTCAGTTATTTCAATTAGGACTTCTCGACAGTTTTCAAACTTTACCTTTGAGGAAATACTAGCAGGTGTTCATTGTCTACTAACCCTAATCCAGCTCCCATTTTGTATCGAAAGAAAACTATACGCTCTTTTGAATGTTCTCTCTCATCTTTACACAGAATTTTTGACAGTGCAAAAGCCATTCGTTATATTTACGTTCATCGACATGGTTTTTGCTCGTTATGGAGAAAACGTTTTTTATCTAGCGAGGTATAAGGTCCGTATGCAGGCAGTGACCTAAGAAATATATCAGAAAGCGTAAACTCGGAAATTCACTCCAATCTTTTCAAACTTGTTTGAGTTTCACCCCTCCTTCTGATTTTATGCCCTTGTTAACCAGCACTTGTAGTGAATTTCATTTGTTTTTAATGTGAAGGCTCAATTTTATTGCATTCTCTGGTGAGTGACCTTCTTTGTTATACTCGTTAGCTTTCCCGAAATGCTTTTTTACTCTTTACTCCCACTCAATAAGAATGGTTTTTTCACCGATCTTCTAATCTGGTGTGTTTTTTCACAAAAAGTTCATTAGCCTTTTGAATTATTCCTTTCATATTTCAACTTGTTCTTCGGCGCGCCGTTCCTACAATTCATAAATCACAACTAATAAGCTAAAATGCCCTTCCATTTCGAATAAATCATAAACAGGTTTCAAATTGAAGCTCATTTGTACGGCTGATAAACTCCTTTATAATTGATGCCTCACTCCCTTAAAATCAATAGCGTGATCTTTGGAGTGCTAGAATGCCTGACGGTGTAATATCATTAAATTAATGACCTCTGTTTTCACATTTCCTCTTCATTAAAATGCATTACCTATTTTCACCAGTAATTTTTGTGTCATTTTTACCATCGAAAAAATGCGATATTCCCGCACTTTTAATTCCCTATCGTTCCCAAGATTCACTTTTTACGCCTCGGAAACAGCCACTTCCTTTAATATATTGACAACAGCAATATGTTTGAGATATTTTTCCTTCTTTTTATACCCTTCTTTGTTTTCTTTGTCAGATCATAACCTATCTCTCTCGAACCACATTTTCAGTTAAACCTTTTGCTTTTTTCAATGATTCAATAGGGAGAGAAAAACATCCAAATCTTCAATAAATTTTAAATTTAGTTTTATATTTATTGTGTAATTTAAACAATATATTTAAATATTGACTTCATGTCATGTTTACTTTATAATATTTGTACGTTTCCCGAAAAGTATATTCAGTAAAGATAATTTTGAATAAATAATTCATCATATATAATCACATTACCGGATTTTGTAAAATATGCCAAATGTGAATGAGAATTTTAAAGAGTATGTTGAGTTCCTCTGATCTATTACAGTTGATGATAAAATAATTTTTTGGAACAGCCTCCATTATTATCCATTAAAACGTTTATGGAATGTTATAGTTATTATTAATCAAATATAATATCTAATAATTTCTACCAAATAAAAACCANTCGTGAGATTAGCTTTAGAAAATATGTGGCGATATTGTAATATTAACAGCTCCAGAGACAAAAAAAGTATTTCATGATTTTCAAATATAACCAATTGCCTTAATATACACGAACAAATTTATAACATCATTGTGGAATAATATTTTAAATGAAATTAAAGGAAGGCTCATAAAATTAGAAAGAATATTAATAGTATGTTTGACTGTCCATATATTAATTTGCATTAAAAACCTTTCATACACCTGGTTCATCTTGCAGAACACACGTCTAAGCAAAACCGTGAATTCAACACTAAACACGAGTTTATCGTAATACTAAAAAAATACCGACGCATTGTTGAAAAATTCAGTTGATTATAGTCCAAAATTCACTGAACATTAAGAACGCTCTCGAAAAATACATTAGAGACAGTATGTGAGAAAAGCAGCCAAGTGAATGTGGTGTTTGGCGCTTAGGGGTCCTACATTCGGTGACCTATTGTTTCAGACTGGAATATAATTTAACATTTCTCATCTTCATATTCTGATCCAATTTCTTAAAAAATGAGTATATATCACTTATTCCCTTCGTTGTGAATTATTTACATGATATCCTCAATAAACCTTGGATTCATGGCCTATCTAACAAGAAATTCATGGATTTATTCCTTTTAATTTTGTGGGGAACCAAACCGTTAACGCCATTTTGAGGACGAATCAAAGTCTGTGGCTTGTTTTTCTGCCTCAACGTTTTCCCATGACCTTTCCATTAAATTCTGTATAATACGCTTTGCCTTATTGAACAATGGGCTAATCTGTAATCGAATGGGGTTTTTGAAATAAGGACTCTGGTCCCAGTAACACGGAATACAAATTGTCTGATGAATAAATGAGATATCGGAAAAAAATGCACACGAGTTTATTGGGACGTAGCGAGAGGAAACAGATACCGCTATGTTTTAACCAAATCCCACCTCGGAGCAGGGCAATTGCAACCCAAGCTTCCCTCATCAACCAGATAACAATAAGCGAAGAACGAGGAAAATTCACAACGCTACCGGAGGTGCCTCGATTCAAAAACGAAGATATGAAGCGCCCCCTTGCTAACAGTAACAAAAAAACGAGCTAATGGTTTTTTGAGAGGATTTTTTTTTTCAAAAATATTTACTGTTACATTTTTCCGAACTTAACGCGAGCATTTTAAAGATTTATTGAACGATTTCTCCCTCCTCCGTCACCTCCTCTTTCCCTGGAAAAATTAAGTCTTAGAGCCTCCTGAAGAGAAACTGTTCTTAGTGTCCGTGGGTTGTGCCTAATGTACGGAAAAAAATTATGGGTGTGATGGGACTGTGAAGGTGTGTGGTGTCTATACTCTCTGATAGGAACTTCTCCGAAGGGAATTTTGCTTTCTGTTCCCTCAATTTACCGTATCTTAGTATTCCCTTTATCCCCCCCACGCGCTCTTAGCAGATCCTGAAGAAAAGTGCTTGAGTAGGCATCCTAAACCGATGTCCTTTGAATGGAGTGGACCTGATTTTGCATCCAAACGTTATTTTTACGTAACTTAAAAAAAGCTCCGCTTGAAAATGTCGTGATTAATTACATCGAGAAATAGAAATAATAAGTACTTCTAAAGCTCATTTCACACTAAGGTCCCAATTAAGAATGAAAAATGCAGCAAAGGACGCGGTTCGCGGAAGATTGGCATTTATTTGAATTTTGAATGTTCCGAAAAATAAACTCTAATGGCAAGACACGGAATGGCATTGAGCCATTGGGGGTTTTTATCTCATCGCCGCCTCAAGTATTTTGTACCTCTTCTTCTGCGTAGGGATTTTGTGAAACCCTTCCAGGGCAGAGTCTATTCACTAGCTTACAGATTGTCCTTAAAGTGTTTTGAATGAGTGATTAAGAGAGGACAAAAATAGCTGCATTCGATAAATTGGCCAAAGGGGACGTTTTTAGGGATTCCGAAGTTTTATTGCTAGTTCTTCCACTTCCTTTCTTCTGTACATGCATTTCCAGACTTTCCAAACAGGCTACCCTCTCGCTTGGTTTCGTTTATAGACTTGTTCTGTTCTCATGGGGGGGGGGGCTTAAACCCCCCCAAAACCACCCCCTTGCCTACGCCTCCGTGTAGGGTAAGATTGAAAGACATAGATCGTTGAGAAAGAAACCCATGTTGTTATACGGAGAAAATCTCAGAGTAATGAGATAGTAATCAGCATGAAAATTCTTGTTCGTTGGATTAGGATAGCGGATGCTCTAAGGAAATAGGTCTATAGCTCTCAGCAGAGAATATGTCACCACTTTTGTATATTGGCGTCCTAGGAGCCGATTTCCATTTGATGGGATAGGAGCGGAAACTTAATTAAATAAAGTAATAATTCACTTAAAACCTCAGAAAAACTCTTTCAAACAAACATGGGCCGTATTTTTCCGAGAGCGAGTTGTTTTTAAGAGCTCAACTCTCAACTTAAATTTCCACATTGGAGAGAATAATTTTACTCAAACTATAGTTAATTAGAGGTAAAGCATCGTAATTGTATGTTTTATGAACAGTTATCCAAAAAACTTATCAAAATTACTCAGAAGACCTGCCTCAGACATCCTGTGAACCTGTAACGACTCGAGATATATAACTAACTGAAACAGGATATTTGCAAACACCAGATTTACATCTAATATAACACCAGAAAAGCTTTGGATTTGGTTTAAAACTACATCAATTTCTTCCAAGTGGTTTAGGTATTTCCTCCGTTACAGTGACTTAAAAGTAGTGTGTTTGGTAGAAAATTCTGTGGAATCGCTTAATAGCTTTGTGCGCTTTCACTTTTGGAAAGCTCTGTTTTTAGTCTGTAGTGTTAATATAAGGTCCTTATCTTACCAAATTGGATATGTACATGGATTCACACGTAGTGTTAGAACACTTTCCCTTATGCCACCCTCGAGTAATAAGTGAAAAAACGTCGCAACATTCAACGGTTCTAGTTGCAAATTCCGCGATCCTCCAGGGACATCCCTTAAAAGCTATCCCAAATGAAAGATATTAACTTCCAGATTGATCCAAATTGCACTGATTTCACAAGTTGGTTGACACAGCTGAAATCCATAATTGGGACAATGGTCGGAGAATTGTAAGGAGACTTATCCGTAACAGAGCAGTGGTTAAACAATTCATTTTTCCGAGTCCTGAAAACAAAGTCCAAGTAATTTTTGTGACACAAAGGAAAATGAACGAGCTGTTTAAAGCGAAATTCATTCACATTCTCATACACACCGTTAAATTACAGTGTCCCCCGTTTGCTCACTGTAAGTAGCTCGTTACCGACGGGATAGCAGGTACAAGAGACTTTGGAGAAGTTGAAATCGCCAAGGAGCAAGAACGAGTCGCCCTTTGTTAATCCAGCAAAAATCAACCGCAGTGGAAAAAGAAGCTGGTTGTGGTGGGAAGGAGGTAGGGGAGGTGAACGAAAGACAGTAATAACTTTCCGCGCGACAAATTACTTAAGGGTACTTCAGCTGCGACAGTTTCACAAGAACTCTCAAGGTCAAATCGCATAAGAGATGGCTATGGATACAGCAATTAAAAAGCCTCCACCATTTTTCTTGCGCATTCACTAACACTGCCCCTAACCATTGATGAGTATTTCACAGTCAGTAACTGATGAATTCATCCACGTTTCAGTTAAGCAGATGATGTCGACATTCCTTCTATTGAACGACAGGTTGATGTCCACTGGATACGGATTGAATTTAAATTTACATTTACATAAATACCCCGCAAACCGCCGTATGGCGTATGGCAGGGGGTGTTAATACACCAAAGTTCCTAATTATTCATCCTATCTACGCGTCTAATACTATCTGGAAAAAGAGACCAATAATAACTATCCGTTCGTGCAATAATCTCACGAAATGTTTTCGACGTCTGGTCTCGAAAATTGCGTTCGCTAAGCGCAGGAATCACTATGTTGCGTATTTCGTCATGTAAGTCACTACTCAGGAATTTCTCGAACAATCTGTGCCTAAACTCGAGTCTTCCATCGTCAAGAGAATTCCAGCCGAGGGATTTAATATCTGATACACTGCTGTCGAACTTGTAGTCTCTCTTAACGAAACGAATGTTCCGATAAAACAAGTTTAAGCCCTCTGTTCAGCTCAACATTACCGCACAGAAACTAGAAACGAGACACCACTAAAATGTCAGCAAATGGCCGCATCAATAGCATCAGGCATCAGGCTAACGTATCCGAGAGAACGGGAGCAATGAAAAAACACAACCGGCTATCCCCAGTGTTTAAGCCGAACTATGAACGTAAAATCTCAAAGTTAAAACGCATAAACACCCATTTCAATAAAATGTAATGCAATTTAAAAATAGAAGCAGAAAGTAGAGTTTGCAAACATATTTATATGCATTCACAAATAATAAGGAAACCGTAGAAGGATCGACAGGTTAAAATGTGAAACTATAATTTGAATTCAAGGTGCTTTCACTATATGACTTCATTCATATGCTTAAAATGTTTTAATAAATTAATACACTGCGCCATTAAACGAATATATCTAGGATTCGTATTCCATTTACATTACAGGAATTCACTTTCAAGACTTAACTATAGCCTGCTGAACAAAGAAGAAGTGACCCGAACTAAAATTTTTAAATAAATCAATAATGAGTAATTAAACGATGTCAACCCTGAAATCCATTATTTCATTTCGACCGGAACTCTTATTATTAGTTTGTGGTGAAATTGGAATGATATTAGGAATTTCATCGCACTCGCTTAATGGTAAATGCATAATGGATTTTGCTCGGAGTTCGTGCGATTGCTCAGAAGTGACTCTTGCCGTTCAATAAGCGTAATGCCATTAGAATAGCGAGTAGAATTCGACGTCTAACTGAGTTCTGAGCGAAGACGAAAGTTTCAGAATTTCGTTACTATTTGCTTGTTCCACTTGCGTTGGAGGCACAACTTACTCCCCTGACAGTATATACTCCCCTCCAACAGTCGACAGAGCCCTGTCATGAGACAGTGACTTTAATATCGGAGACACGACTTCGGGATTAACCATTGAGAAAATATTCCCATTTTCCACACGAATAGTCCCTTTTTACAGATAAAGGAGCACCTCATTCTTTTGTAGCTTTTTGTGAACTGGGATCGTGTTTTTCGCATCCTCTGAGTAGAGATATTCCACGAAAAGGCAGATCGGAAAGAATTCTAACTCAGTTTTCCAAAAGAGACCGTTGACTTTACGGTGGTTTCTAAGACTGTGCAATATTTTTCGAACGGAGAGTAGGAATCATCATCAGTGGCAGAAGAGCCAACAATTTAGCAATTTATGTTTGTCCGGTTGCCGTTAACCGATCGAATGAATGAGAGTTATTGCAGGAATGTTGTCACTTACACTTACACTTCTTATTGGGAAAATTATCATTTTGCGTATAGAGCAATTCTATTTGCCGCAAAAATTTTTCGAGGGGGAGATATTGAAAATATAGATAAAAAATGAGTTTCTAAGTTTTCTTATAAAAATCCATTTTTACTTGAATTAATATCGATGCCATCAAAACCTTACGTATTTAGCAAATTTGTCGTTTGATTCGAGCAACCAAAATATTATGTAATAAAGAGTTTCCCAGACATTCTTATTTTCCTGAACTGGTTTGAGAAACAGGTAATGGAAAAAAGTCGCCGAAACCAATGTTAATTATCAACTCGACTAACTGCTTTATTTAACGAAATTTTTGTTTTGAATTTGGATACAGATCTAGGTTTTAGTACAATTTATTGATCAATTTAAGCCTTATATCAAAGATAAACTTTTGCTGCTCCCCACGCTACCATCTGTTATGCAGGAGTACCATATTTCGAAGTTCTACTGTGCAATAAATTTGAGAACCGCGATGGCAGTATTTTCTATATTAGAGCTATCAATAAAACCTCCAAGTTTAATCAGTCCTATGTTCAAATCTTATCTAATAAAGTTAATAATCATTTCAATTCGTTATTTATCCATCTTTATGTCTGCTGAATCGAGACTGATTTCGTCGTTTCGATATTCCAATAATTTTGATGAAATGGAAAATGTTGGGGAAAAATCCAAATATTTGAGGCCTTCATATATTTTATTTTTAAAATTTCGCAAGAATTGTGTAATATTCATGCTTAAATCTCTCAAACCTTTAATATCAATTTATTCTTGTCCTAATTCGCTAATCATATACTCTTTTGCTAGATATTTATTCATTACCTTTCATCCTCATTAATTCTCTCAAAAATTCTGATATATTTTCTTATTCTCCCTTAACTTATTTATATCCTCCTTCATTCATTTATTCATTTCCTGAATCAACGATTTATTTATTCATTCGGACAGTTATGTATATGCATCCATATTTTAAACGAACGTTTATTTAGACTAAAGAGAAAAATCTACAGATCCTTCTTCAGCAAGATCGAATTCTAGATCAATGAACGGTTTAGTTATAAAATGAGATAACTAATTTTGCCGATTTCCCAAAGAGGAGTCATAACCATCTGAAATTTTTTTTATTAATCAGTAATAATATTTAATTTTTATAAAATTCGAATCAGAAATTTCGTTCCGTTTCAGTGAAACTTTTCTATAATTGTAAATTCCCGTTGTTTGAAAATTCTTAATTCTCTGTAATTATTGTTTATGGATGGCATGTATTTTTGTAATCTGTGATTTTTACGTAGATATTAATTCCACGATGGCCTAATAAATTAATCTCGAAAATGAAAATGACCAGTTGGTGAAACAAGAGTAGTTTGCTATTGACTATGCGTTAAAACGTTCCATGATTTATTCCAAGATCTCTCTCTGATTATAAAATACATCGCGTGGGAAAAATAGCACCGAAATCATATTACTACTATTGATTTGGAGCGAAAAATATTTTTCAAGTAGCATGCATCACTAGTAACGAAAAAGCAGCATTCTAGATCTAAAGTTCCTATATTTCGTTGTCTTCGTCCCCGTCACTGGTGGAAATATTAATTTGATTCCGTCCATATGAAATTTATAGCCGTCTGCATTTTAACTCGTAGAATACAGAACCGGTATTTAAAATTCTCTGTCCCTGATTCCTC
This sequence comes from Ladona fulva, assembly GCA_000376725.2. Classification (NCBI taxonomy): domain Eukaryota; kingdom Metazoa; phylum Arthropoda; class Insecta; order Odonata; family Libellulidae; genus Ladona; species Ladona fulva. The sequence continues at coordinate 1,036,602 of KZ308256.1, forward strand.
TACGCTTGCCTGTTCGTTAGTTATCGATGGGGTATCCTGGAACCGTGACCGATTCGGCCCAATGCTTCTAAAGCTATGGATTTGCTGGCGACTGACAAATTTGTAACTGGGACGAGGGTATGGCGACGCAAAAAAACATAAGAGTGGGTCCAGGGCGACAAAGAAGACAATGGATGATGGAATGCCACAGGGTCGGGGTTGGATACGGTAGGGTGTGGGTTCGAGTCCCGGATTGGCCGATGTGTGGGGGAATAGGAGACAGGAATGGGAGTGCAGGAAAGGAAGAGAGTGGGGGTTTCGATTCGATCACGGACTTTAGCAAGTGCATCGAATCACTTCCCTCGTCTATCCTTATCGTATTGCTCCACCTTCAACGCCAATCTTTCTTACCCGTTCTGCAAAGAGATTTTTCGCCGCGTGAGCACACCACTTTTCCGGCCCATTTGCAGTATTGCAGCGAGGTTGGAAACATATCACGGGAGGTTTTCTACCCAATACCATAGGTATTTCCTCTGCTATCGGTTAAGATTGCATCATCTGAAAGGATATCAAGCGTCGAATGCAGCCGAACTCTTTCGATAAATAAACTTCCAGGGGAGTGTTGAATGAGTGATAGTCAAACGAGATTTCGTGATTCAGTCGCCATTTCGGCAGGTTTTCGGTTTTTCATCCTTAAGGTCTATTGCTCAAATTTTTCTTGTGAAAGAGTCTCTTATGTCTACATAAACCTTCATAAGGGAATCAGCTCACCTCGGTCTTCCAACATAGAAACATAACATAAAACATATTTCTATAAAAAACCTTGTATAGAGTAAAAGCTGCCGAACCGGCTGTGACTTTCTGGATGACCACCGTGCAGCTGACTAGTTAAAGAAGGAATCCGCAAGTTTATATGGAAATTTTCGGTTATATGGAAATTTTTAATGGAAATTTTCGGTTATCTTGTTTTGTTATCAGAAGGTCTCGTAGTAATCAATGATGAACTAAATAATCGAACCATGGCTTTCCTATGACAAACTATGAAACGCTTATGCCTAAAAATAACACAGACGGAGTTTACACAATCATAGTTCCTCATTAACTAAATAATTCCATCTCCTAACCAATATTATTAATTACTCAACAAAACCTCGTGCTTTTAAAAATAAGCATCATTTTTTCAATGCGATCACTTATGTTTAAAAATATTGAGTGAGCTTAATTTCATCCGACCTCGATACTTAGTAAACGCATATTCTAAAAGAAATTTCATGTAAAGCAAAACATTTGCTTTTCCATTTCACTTTCTTTGGATCGAAAACATTGCCGTCCTAAGTTTCCTTATTATAAAGATAGGAGTTCGTAAATATTATCAATCTGGTAACTTCAAGTACTGAATAATTTTATCCCGATCAAGATATAGAGAAAAAAATACGATAGTGGATAATCATATTAATAATGGATCAAATATAAATCAGCCAGATCGTGAAATCGAATGTAATTTATCAGCTACAATAATTTCTCTCCTGCAGGAGAAACTGTGATCTAAATTAATTAAACTTCCCGAAACAATAAGTTCAAAGAGAACCAAATGCAACGGATGATCTCAATATGACGTTCTCATTGGTGAAACAAATGAAGTTGAGCATATTCTGACGGGAATCAGGTCATTTTGTTTCTTTTCACATGTATTCAACCGCAAGCTACTGGGGATCATCCGTAGAAGTTAACGAATCTTTAAATTGGTTTCGTTTGAAAGAGGCATACGAAGAAGGGAGACTTAAAAGAGAATTCGGTATATGAAACCGATCTCTGCCCGTGAAGAGACACGAATAGTAAATCAAAAGATAAGCGTGGCATGGCTGTGTTTTTCCGTTCGAGAGATTGCTATCGACGACGTCGGTTAAGAACTATTTTTATTGCTGAAAAGTAAATTTCTGTATCTCAGCTCCATAGACTCAAAAGTTTTCCCTCAGAAATTAACTATGGTTTGTCTTTTAACATAGTCTTTTAATCTGTGACAACCTGATTTTCTTCGTCGGTATTATTGAAAATACGAAATTATTCCGCTGAATTACGACATATAAAAATTTCGCATTGAGGTTAAATCTTGTCACAGATACTGATTGCGGACAAAGTTAAATTTGAAAACCAAAAAAAATGTTTATAATAGGGTATAAAACTGGCAATAAAGGTAAGCTTAAAATTTAAAGTATTAGGAATGATTTTAAAAGTGCTTCGACAGCTGAGGTCATTTCACACGTATGCCCCCACCGGAAATCGAACCCGGACCCGCTTTCGCCGAAGTCGAACGCGTTACCCACATGGCTATCCGAAGGCCCCTTAAAGTTAAACTAATTCGAAATTAACCAACGGCTTAGAAAAAAATACGCTAACATGTCGTGGATTGCTTCTTCTTTTTCAACCTTTTTCTTAGCAACGTATCATCCGCTCCAGAGTTGGGCTCGCAGTATTATTTTTACATAATCTCTCGATTACTCGAATCCCTTTTTCTGAAAAATTTTAATTTATGATAGATATGCTTAAATATATTACGCATGCTATTCAAATTAAAGTTCCCATCCGCTTGTGATTTTGAAATGCTAGTTATCATTAGATTCTCAATTGTATTTATCGAAAAAGATATGTATTTACATTTCCGATCAATACCTGAGGAGTTCTGGGTACCTGCGAAACCACCGCTGAGAAGCACTGACCAATTAAACACTAGTTAAACATCCTTCTTAAAGCAAGAAGTACCATTTCTTCAAAAGGATTTCGCATGTTTAGTAAAATGAGCATCGTGTAGTGCCATTTAAAGATTTCATGTCGAAACGCTACTCGCTCACATCTAATATCAAAAGCCGGTCCTGGCTTTTGATATTTTCATTCCTATGCAAGGTTCCAAAGGATTGGTTTGCTAGAGATGCAGCTAATGTAGAAGGCGTGCGAGCCACGGATGGCGATAAACACCACGCACTCCGATGCTCGATTTCTTCATCACTTTTGGATCCAAAGGAAGTCCGATGCTGTAAAAAGGGTGGCCAAGTTACGGACCGGAACCTGCCGGCGTCCCTTTGAAAGCTCATGTGTGACCCCATGACATTTATTTGTTCACGTATTCGTCTGGAATGAGTGGGACGGGAGCACGTTGAGAAAGGAAATCCCTCGCTGCCTTAATTAGGCGTAAAGGGTTATCCCGCGGTTCTTTTATTCATCTTATCTCGCAAAGGGTTTCGAGTTAGATAAAAGTGCCTTTGATGGCCACTTTTAGAAATACTTGAAAGACATTCTGCGGTAATGGAATGCATTAATGGGCGACTCTAGGTGAGTGTATGAGATAGCTGTGGCAGAGAAGACGCAATCGTCGGTATTGGGGTCGTACTTTTATCCTAGAGAAGGGACATCTTCGCATAACCCATCAGGGATAAATCTCAAGTCGTAGATAGGAAATATGTAGAGCTCCATGTTTCGAATCTCATTGCATACGTAATTCGCCAGTATTTATGGGATTGCTTCGGCTCGGCCAAAAAATACGAGCATCTCGAAAGATGCAATTTCTCGTGATACTGCGATGCATTTAGGAAGAAGCGAACGAATACACATTCACATGCATAATCGTGTCACGCATGCCGCAAAGGAGACTTTGGAAGTTGCTTCACCTCGTCTCCATTCATTTCAATTTCGGGTTCGTGGAATGAATTCAGAGGAAACATTTCATAAATCTGCTACTGTGCTTACTTCGCATATTAGACTAAAACCGCTTCACTTACGTAATTCTCGGAGAGCAATTTGAAATACGGCAACTTACTGCGCAAGTTAGGGGGATTAAATTCTGTACGTTGCATTTAAGTATCCCATTTTCAAACAAGCTTATATATGTAAGATGTCCTGCAAATATATAATCAGTTTATAAAGGTAGATGTTTAATTTTTACGCTACCTAATTAAACTTTTGTGGCCTCTAAAGAACTTTCCTTGGTGGCTGCATATATTCCTGCTACACCGTAATGAGAGTGTCTTTAACAGCTCATTACATTTTTAAACGCCTCCATCTCAACGTATATTGCGATATTGTGGCCGACCACGGTTATCTTTATAACTCTCATACTTTGCGCTTCTTGAGGATTTTTGAATATTCCATTGGGTCCTTTTTCCCGTTTTCCCCTATTCATCATTCCCCTTGGCGAGGAGATTGGAAGGGAAGGGAGGAGTTTAATTTATCTTAACTCTCGGAATGACTATGAAATGAAGTATTATTATTGCGAGGAGGAAAAGATTCATAAAATTCCGCTGGAAAGGTTTTCGGTTTACTTGGTTGAACGCGCTGAGGAAACTATTGATTACGAGGAATTAAGTTCCTAAAAAGCTCTGGGGATATCCCAATTCTTCCTTCTTCACTCTAGATTTTCGTATTAAATCGTCCAGCATCGTAAGATTTTAATTCCCAATTTAATACCCTTACCTCTTGGGATTGCGAGCGGAATAACTCCAACTGTGAAATAATAAGGATATGTAACTTTTCTTGGGTTTTCCGGCGGAACGCTCCAGGGAACGGTTAAGTGAGGCAGTCAACCATTACCTATTAATTTATTCTTTTAGTTCTGGAACAATTTCTCCATGTTTTACTAAAGTGAGTTAACTCAGAAATAGTACTTTAATTGCCCAATTCTATATNTAGAATACTTAAAATATTTCATTAAAGACCATCAGTAGCTGAGAAACATGTAACTTCATCAAAATCATTTCACTTAAAGCAATAAATGCAGTATCCCTCGGTTAACGTTGATAATTCTTTACTATAATATCATTTGAAACGCTATTTGTATCTTCCAAAGAACTCTGTTGCAGTACTCAGCTAAGAGCTTGTAACTCGCGTGTATTTCACATATATAGAGTGCACCATGTTTTCCCTTCCACCTTTAGTGTCTACCTTACGTACTTCAGCGTCTATTGCACTCCAGATACTTCTTTCTATCTTATAACCACGCTTTGGCCCTTTCTTTCCCTCTGCAATATCTTCCATCGGATCGAATGTGCCGTTCTAAGTCACATATGCCATACTTTGACAAAGTTTTGCTATTTCCTCAGTATCCGAACTTTCATAAGTTCCCTCGTTTTTTCGAGGTTCTCTTTCGACTCGGTTAAGTCGGCTGAAGCTCAACCTCTCACGTATTTCCCTGTAAAGAGGAAATAATGCGTCGGGGTATGACTGTATATCTACGTGGAACGATTTCAAAATCGGTGATTTAGTATCGGTAAATGAGGTAAAATAAATATCTACATGTTTGGGTTCAGGAAAGGAAGTTATTGCCCGCAATCCGTACGCGGTTTCCCAAGGGGAACTTAAATGCTATAAGATCGCTATTGCAAGAAATTTCGATTTAGTAATCAAAAACCGTAGATAACCATCACACTCCTTTTAAATTTATGTTGTATCAGTTTTATTTGAGTTAATGTACCCATGGGATTAAGAAGAGATTAATGTTGATAAAAATTAAATTTACCTGAATCAATGAATGTAAAGCATGCATTTACTTTGTGATTTTTAAAGACGATTCTTCCAAACAATTCTATATCTTCAAAAACCTATAAATTCCAAACACGGAGGATGTACTTTGTCGTATCACAAATAATAATAGATATAAACATTATTATAGGTCTCAAATTACAAACATTATCGTTTCTTGTAACTGTAGTGATTTTTAAATTCATTGTAATTAAATTTCAGGGACGCTTTTCCTTTTTACACTTAACAGAATATATGTAAGCTTACACTACATAACATCAGGCATTTTTTTAGTTTTGTTGCCACTACGTTAATTCTAAATTATTGCCAGGAGTTGCTGGATTATAGTTATTGCCGAATTGTAATTCCTTTCAAAGATATACATAAAAACAGTGGTACTATGGAAGAAACTCTGTGCTTGCATAAATATGGTAGTAGCGCACAAATTTTGAAAGACTTTCCCAACATTATCATTGCTATTCCCAGAAATATCTTATCTGTATAGAAAACACGAGGAAACTTCGTTCCGAGAGATAATATTGTCTCCGAAAATTGTGAAGGGACAAACAACGATACCTGGAAAAAAATATTGAAAATAAAATTCTCCAAAACATCGAAATTGAACTGTCCTTTAAGTTTATCTGCAAAATGAAATCACGGGTATTTGACTTAAACGTTACTAGCTTGATGTTGTCGACTTGCATAATGTATTACCATGATAGTCTTTAAGTGTGTACCGTATCATCTGCTAAAAGCTTTTCCTCTCCCTAGCCATGTCTATCGTGATTTGGAGGAAGAAATACGTAATACGGTTCTTCTGTAAGATAAATGATGATGTAGCGGTGACAAAAATACTGGTATTCCGAAGAATCGCGTAGCATTCAAAATGTATGGAAATATTTTGTCAGAATTATTCTTAAAAAATGTATCACCTTTCCCGTTTAAGTAAATAAGTTCATTATCACCTGAAGAGTCTAATTTTTAAACGCCACAGTTATTATTAATTTATCCCTTTATAATATCTATGTACTTAATAACCTTGAAATATATGAAAAAGTAATATGATACCATTCATAATGTACCAATCATTTTTGCATGAAGTATTTTAATCGAAATTCAAATTTACATATAATATAACTTTGGCATTGAAAAATGTACACAGTCCGAAATTCCATCATCGTCTTTAAATACAGTTAGCTATCAAGGAAGAAAAATGGTTGGGATTTTTCCTGGGTGCGCACCATCTTGCGCTAGAACACCCTTACCTGTCTTCTACAGTTAGCTCTGTTGTTGCCCAACAACTCTCTGGATTATGTTCCATCATACAGTTTGCTGCACGGCAATGAGAGCGGTAGCAATATCCATCATCTTAATTGATTTTATATTATGTAATTAATTTAAATAAGCTTCGGAAAATTTGAACGAATGCGGATGGAATTAGAACTTTACAACGGTCTAGTAATCCTTTGTTGCGTTCTCATTTTCATAAACATGTGACTGATTTTCGACAAATTATCCACAAAAGAGTGAAAAAAAAAACTTCTTCGCTTTCATTTGATAACTGATGCCCGAAGCAGATAAAAAGGAAGGATCAAAATAAAAGGAAGCCAAAAGTTCGACATTAGAATAAAAGAAACCATTGAACAAACTCGAGCAATTATAACTGTATTTCTGTAAGGTTTATGTCTATTAAATTGCCTGTTAAAACGAATGGGTCATCATTTACTTCCAGATTTATCAAAGTGATGTTCATAATCCGTCTACCTTGAGTACTTCAGACTTTTCCCTTTCCTATTTCCTTCGTACAGGTATTCTGTTTGAATGCGATTCGAACGTTCTTAAAAATACACGTCCACGCTCGTTTTTGTCAGTTTCGCCGCCTTTCTAGCACCACACGAATCTGACTGCGTGCCTGCATATTGCATTTGCTGGTAGACAAAAATGAGGTTTGAGTGTCGCATTACACGGTCTAGTTAAAATTCCCGCTGACACTGAGAGCGAGTCTTTATTCATCAACGGTGTATGCTGAAAAGGTGCCAACATTGATTTCAAACGTTCCTAGAATTACTAACCCCATATCCAACCCTTTTCGCTTCCATACTCTCGCCGCCACCTTCACATACAAAGACTTATAATGCGCATCACACTTTGTCATTCATAAAAGGAAAGTAACGATGTGTGCACTTGCTAAGATCTGTTATGGTCTGATTATTTTATTAAGTTTACGATGCTAACGGTTAGCTAAATTCCTGCTTTACAGGATATACAGGGACAATTTCCACACAGAGAACAGAGTGAGGTAACGCTGTTTTCTAAGATACGTAAAACTCATCCTTTTTTTATTATTCGTTCGCTAAGTTATTTTACGAAGTGCAGTGGATATTTATTCATATTATATCTCGTATTTATTGTAGCCCTACAGTTACTAATTCAGTTTTGCTTTTTTTCATGCATTCATTCATTCAACGCTTTAATGATCTCCGCAACACCTGAATTTCCTTCGGTAACGTTATGAGTGCAATCTCTAAAAACTCCACGTTGAATTCTGATGACTTGCAACCTGTCAGTTTCTTCCCGGTGTAAGCTCTCGAAAAACTCGCACATCATTAATTTACTGTATATCTAAATAAAAATTAGATTCCTGATTGCTCTCAATCAGGTTTTCGGAAGTTGCATAGCACCACCACAGCCCTAATTAAAATAACTGATGATATTCGTAAGTCTAAATAGTAGTAAATTAACAGTATTGACCCTACTCGACTTCAGTACAACCTTCGATTCGGTCGATGCGGATATAATGCTTGCAAAGTTTCGTGGGATGTGTTTCTCGGAATTATCCACGGTTTGATTTTTTGTTATTTACGTGATCGTCAACAGGAGGTTGTTCATACAATTCCTCTTCTGCTTGGTTAAATATTGATCGTGGCCTCCCACAGTGATAATCCGTAGGTCCCTTACTGCTTTCTTTATATATCAATGAGTGTCCTCAAGTTATTAAATACGGTAAGCATCATTTATATGCAGATGACTTGCAGATATATTTCAATTCCACAATTGCCCGCTTCCCTGAATGTATACATCACGTGAACCACGACCTCTATCAAATCAATAATTGGAGCGAGGTCAATATTTTGAAGATAAATCCATCAAAATCACAAGCCATTGTCATCGGGAATCCCAAGTCATTAAAACAACTTAGTCAAGATAATAATGCAAAGCTGACCTCGGACAGTTCGGAGATCACATTCTGTACCTCTAATAATAATCTCGGTGTTTGAATAAACAATAGTGTTACGTGGTCGGAGCACGTCGTAAATGTATGTAAAAAGTTTATTCCTCCATTAATTCTCTCAGATGCCTAGGAAGTTTCCTAACACCTTCGATTAAATTGCAACTGGTTAATCCATTGGTCATGCCCAACTTTGACTACGGTGACATTGTATACCAAGATTTATCTAAAGGTCTAACTAATAAGTTGCAACGTGTCCAGAATGCGTCTGTTCAATTCATATTTAACTTGAGAAAATACGATCATATTTCCGATGTATTAAGAAAATATCTTTGATCAAAACCTCGTCGAATACTTCACGTTCTAACCTCAGCATACAGTGTCTTACAAACACATACTCTTGAATACATCTTTTCTGAATTTGTCAGCCTAGAATCTGTCCATCATTGCAATACTAGAGGGAAAAACAACCTACTCGTTCCAAATCACAGAACGGAAATGCTTCATAAAACCTTTGTAGTTACTGCTATTAAATTATGAAATGTCCTTCGTCATAATATTAAAACCTCTATTTCTGTCCGCACTTACAAGAAAAAATGTCTTTCTCATCTTCTAGAGCATCAATCCCTCAATTAGTATCTCCCTCCTACTCCTCACCATATCTACTTCCCATCATATCTCAGCACAGATCAAAACGAGATCGGCTGTCTTTCCATGCTGCACCGAGCAACATTTCTCTACACCAGTCCTGAAATATTTTCTGTTTATATATGTCTCATGTAGTCTTTTTAATTTCCTTGATGTTTCTGAAGTAATATTTCTGTTGAAAANCAATATTTTATTTACCGAGCATTATAACTGCATCGAATACCTTATATCGAATTTTTTATTACATTTAAACCCGCTCTAAGCGGAAAGTTTCTGATAGTGCACAACTGTGCCATTTTAACCCACCATTAATGCAATAACTTCTTTCACTTGGATCAACCTCATCGTTAGAAGAAAATTTCAAAGAAAGCTCCATAAATCATGGAAGGGCTTGGTAATACGATCACTACATAAAGTAATCAAATAGATCATCGTCTAATTGGCTTTCTACCTATGCAAAGTCTTTGAGAAGCTAGTATACAGCCAGGTAATAGAATTTCTCCGGCAAAATTCCGCAAAGGTCCAGCTGCTTCTTTAGCGGAAGTCGCTGGTGATATTCGAAGGTATATCGATACTAAAACACTAACTTAATTTTTATTGATTTTAGTAAAGCCTCTGAATATGTTACTGCGTATCATACGTTACTCTAAATCACTAACCGATTGGTTTTCATCGTATCTTCATAAACTTCAACATAAAGTCATATCTTACGATTCTTCTTCGTCGAGGTTGAGAAAATCTGCAAAAAAATACATAAATAGCGGATAACACAAGGGAAATTCCTTTTAGCGAATTATTAATTTAACGAAATCGTTTGAGTAAAGAAACCACTAAAGCGATGACGTTTGCAATGAAACGTTTTTGTAGCGAATCTTTTGAAATAGACCTTTGCAGCGAAACTGTAAAATGCTTCGTCCTGAAAAGTTTTTCGTTATTATTANACCGTAGAGAAAGAAATGTTTTATTGTATTTTAATTAATTTTGTGGCAAAGAAAGGAAAAAATTGTTTTTCTTTTCATAATACACTTCATTTGCTTATAGTTTGACTTGCATCATGCCCTTCTAGTGATCAAATATTAGAATGGTTAACGCTGCAGTCGCAGCTGCTCGATTTTCTTAATCATCGTTTCATTACAGAAACGTCCGTAGAATCTTATAATAAATGCAGCGAACGTTTTTACATAAGTTCATCGACCGGAAGGGAGCCAAGAAAGAGCAGCCGTTGTTTTAAGAGTAGCGGCGAGCTGCTTGAGAGCCCTGTTAATAGTTCCCGCTGGTAAAAATCCCTCGCACGCATTCTTCACTCGGACGACGGAAAGTTCGCAAGGGAAGTGAAAGAGGTGAGAACGAGGAACGGAGGAAGTACAAACAGGGAAAGAGAGGCTTAGAGAGGAGCAGGATAAAATAGTAGTCCTCTTCCGTCCCTCGCACCATCGCTCCCGCTCGCTCTTATAATATTTGTAATTTACGGTATTCGTTCTGACAGAACTCATTTCGGTAGTGCAGAAGGGGTGATGTTGAAGCTGTCCTCCCTCCAGATCTTCCCCTATTCACCCTCCGTAATATTCTTTGTCTCCCTCAAGTCCACCACCTCCTTTCTTCCCTCGCTGTATCTATCTCCCCCTAACTGTCTTCTCCTATGCGCAGCCATCTTTTCTCTCAAACACATCACACGACCATGAGAACCGCAAACTAACTCGACCCAACCACCCTCTTCCCTAAGTGGCGCTACCCTTTTCCGAGTCTTCCCCAACGGAAGCTCACGACGCGCTTGCATTTTCTTCGACTTACATGCCAGCCCCTGCTCAAAAACAGGCCCTCCCGTTTTCCTCTCATAAATAAAACTCTCCAAACCGTATTACCCTGTTTACAAGAAAATTTTCTTCCTCTCCTCTTGAACTCTCTCATTTCGTGCTAGGCTCCTCTTCTTACCTCTCGAGCTTTCTGCGGTTTTTCTCCATGCGGATTTTTTTCCTCCGCAAGGCCTTTTTGTACCTCTTTGCTGCTCATCAGGAACATCTCGTGCTTCCGCTTGACGCTAAAAAAATTTGGGTGTAGTTTGTTTTCTGTCAGGTATGGATCCGAGGCCCATCGTGCGGTGAATTAGTGCTACTGAAATCTCTTGTATTCTTTGCCGCGACCGTCCTTCTTCTCAGCGTAATTGCTTTCTTTAAGTCTCTACGAGGAATGTTCTAGCTTCACACGTCTTCAGAGTCATCCTTTTCACGTACCCTCGGAGTTCTGCGAGTGTTATTATTCGAGGAAAATTTCGTTCGCTCGCCTGTGGGTCGCATGTTTCTTAAAGTAATATTTTTTAGGGATTCGTTGCCAGAAATATCAATGCCTAACGTGGTTATGGTTACGGTATTTTCATTACGCTGAATACGCCACGAGCTCGAAGTATCAGCGGCCACAGACCTCAAAAATAAATTAGATCAGTTCAATTTGGCTCTAAACCCATTGAATGAACTAGGGCCGCGAACTTCCGCGGTCCTTCAAAGAGTCATTATGTTACTTAATTGGTCACTGATGCGTGAAAATATCATCTAGTAACAAGAGCAATTTATCGGCAGCAATTCACAGTAATCCAGTTGCTCATTGCTCAATTTTTCTTGAGTCGTGGATCTCCTGAAATCCGAAAGATAGAATTAAATTTCTTTTACCAGTAAAACATATTCCAACGGCTGAGAACAACTGTTTAGACTTAATATTTATTATGTATAGTTATATTTGGACGCCATACAGGATATAACCTTATTAAGCGAGGTCGCAGAGAAGTAAAATTGCAAAGCATCGCACCCTGCATTCATTATAAAACTATGACGACCAGCGTAGTAAATATTTAATAATAACTCCCTCTTAGTTTAATGGAATATAACATTTTTCGGCAAATGATTAGTTAAATGAACCACTCTTCAGACTTCGAAAGTTGATTTAGCAAACATAAAATTGTTAAAACTGGAATAGGATATTAAACTTTGGGGTTCAATTTGCCTTAAATAAAGATCATAATCCATCTGGCTTCTTCCCCGTCTCTCCGGCACCAATTTTCTCTCGTCAGCTTTCCAGCATCTTCAGAGCATTCCCTTTCCCTAACTTCTTATTCAGTATCTCCTGGTATGCCTCCATATTCTCAGCCCTTTTCTCCTCCACAGCTCCTCCCCAACCTCTCAATATTCTTGAACTTGATTCTAACTCTCCACTTAATGTTTGCCCTCTGTAACTTATATTCCCAATCTTCTTTACATCACATGATTTCTGCTTTTATCTTTACCATACTATTTGCAAAAATTCAATTTAATTATCCTTTCGATTATGCATCAGTCCGCAAATCCAAAGAGGTGTCGGGAGATCTTAATAGGGCTGTTAATGGCCGAGATATAATCCTATTTCTATGACGCTAGAATAACATTTTTGTCTCGTAATCTGCGGGAATAGTATGCCTCATTTCATTCCATCTGAACAAAGAATAAGCCATTAATCCCATAGCTATCAAACAAAGGATAAGTTATTTGGATTCCTAACAAAAGAAACTTGAATACTATGGTGTAAATAATACTACCTCTTATAAGAAAGAGAAATTTTATCTTCCTAAGCGACCTTACGTATACGAAAAGGTATTCAATTTTAATTATCGAGCATTACTAAATTACATTAATTTTCAGTTTTCATTGATCTGAAAAGGTTGGAAAGTAGGAATTTTGGAAACCTTAATCTGACTTCAATATAGCAAGAACTCAAAAAGTTCATTAGCAATGCGCAGTACATTAAAAAAAGAACGATATGTCATGCATTTTAAAAGTTCCTTATGTCGTGTAGTAGAATAATACCCTCTTCTGTTTAAACAATACTTTGTGACTTAATTCTAAGTGACTACATATTTCTACATAAAATATAAGTGCTCTTAGATAAAACGGCGATAGTAATATCTATGGGATTCAAGCATAGTTTGGGAGCATACACTAAGAAATGCATAGTTTATGAAGTTTCCCTTGGAGCAATAGAATGATTACGTTGTGTAATTGAAATGTTGGTTATCGTGTTGATGAGGTGGTGGAATTCCATCTGCCCCAAGTACCCTTCCAGGTAACCTACCCGCTCGAAATATTTATTTGTTAGATACTCGGCTTAATTGCTCTCATGCAAACTTGCGGTTACGCGCATCTCCGCAAGGCTTAGTAAATAGCCGACGGAATACGTTCACCTCCTTTGATCGCTATTCGATACGCAGCACTCATTAGCGCTTTCTTCCTCTGTCATGAGGTTGCTAAACCTCTTCAAAGATCAAATTCAGCTATTTATTTAATCATATTCTGTTTATAAGTGTTATGCGCCATACGTTTGCTAGCATGCGATTATGGTGTTACATTAGCTCATTAGCAAATAGCTCATATGTTCATTCAATTTTGGATATACTCGATAAATATAAAATAGTACTAGACGAAGTTACCCTCGCTTCGCACGGACAAAGCTAGCCATCTCCTATCAAATGTGAATTAAAATACAGAAATTATAAAGCTAAACTAAATCATCATATACAGTTGTATTTCATTTAGTGAAAGTAAACACTACTTTTTATTTAATTTTCTTCTCCCTTTATTTCATATTTATATTTATATATTTTCAACTTATTCTATTACAATACTTCTTTATAAACTACATTTCTCATCTTATTATTTGGTGAGTAGATATATACATTCTTTGTATTTCCCACTCTAGAGCAAGCTACATATAAATGACTGTGAGAAAAGCACGATTCATTTAAATCAATACCACAATATCTTAAAGTTTGTCCTTTTACCTTATTTATAGTGATACTAAATGCTAATCTTACTGGAAATTGCCGTATTTTGAATTGAAACGGCAGTTCGGTATATATGAACGGAATCCTCGGAATAAATGTTGTTTTTCTTTTATCTTATCCTGTCATAATATTTACTTCAATTATATTGTTTAGTAACTGTTTCACGGTCATACTTGTTCCATTACATAATCTTAGTGAAAGATTGTGAAGCTCTCTATAAGATAACTCTATGGCTTGGGTTCACTTGTTTCAAATTGAAATGGTATCGGTCTTTTCCTCTAATAAAATTATTGGAGATAGAAGTCCATCGTAAGAAGGATGGGTTTCTGCGATACGTTGTAATCCTTCTCTTCTTCGTTGAATAATTATATCACGACTTGTATACAAACTGCCCACAAGTCCAATGGCAATATCATTGACTTGAGGTGCATTGAATCGACGTTCGTGTCCTCCAACTGGTCTTTTGTCGACGTCATCAATGAAATACTTTTGCAAACATTTATGGAATTTGTTTGGCAATTGTAACAATTTATGATAATACTTTATGATAAACACCCATATCTTTGAACCCAACCCCTACAGTTCCAAACCAAAACCATCTTCATGATGGGGGAAGGAGAGCTACCATAACATATAACCCCCTGTGGCTGTGTGGGCGGGTTGCGGAGTTATAGCGGCACACACTGACAAACCAGGCTTACATTTATAATATATATTGAGAATTGGTTTAACATTTCAAGAGTATGAGAAAACATGGAGACCAATGCAAAAAAGTGTACTTTAAACACAATATGAGGGTATTGTATGATGATCTCCAATTATTGAGATGGACAAGAATAAAATATAACAAATTACTTGGAATGATTCAGCACTAAAGTAATTTAATAATAAGAAAAGATATGACATCATATACTTGGAACTTTTTTAAAACAGCTAAGAATTAGAGGTTTAACCGCTACGCCTCATGTAATTAATGCAGTTCCGTTGTTTCCAGAATTTCGATACGGAACATCCATGTACTACTTCAGGAGCATTTTGAACCTCTAATTCATAAGCAGTCGAGTTCCAACATAAATTGAAAATGTAAACATTGAGAATAAAGATTAATGACAAAAGTGAAGCTAATTAATATTCTCATTTCTGTTTATTTTTAGGTGAGTTTGTTTCCATCTCCCATTTGGCACTCCCGTTCAGCCCGGCAAAGTTTGTTATCAGTTGGTGAGTGCTTACTTCCAGTGACCTCAAAAATCGTGAATAAGCGTGAATTCAAGCAAAAACATGTAATTAGATCAGGGATGTTTACGGTTCTACGGCATAACAGATACATTCTTGAGAATTATTTGGGTAGTTAAGTCAGAATGAAATGAAGTTTTCATAATGTTATCTTAGAGTTTTCCTGAGCAGTAAATATGGAATCAAAATAAGATTTAAACCATGAGCAAATTTAAATTAGAATTTGTGTGCTGTAAAATGAAATTAAAATATGAATATAGCATGAATTCTAATTAGGGTATACAGATTAAAATTTCATCTTTTTCTTATTTGCAAACTTTTCGCATGATTTTGAAAATAGAGAAAACTTTTTAAATACATATCATATTAAGATATCGAGCAACTTCTTTTTTATCTCTCCGTTGTTTGCTTTTTAATTTTTAAGTTAAATGTTCACAAAATCAGATCCCTTAGCATTAAAGATTAATCATTCCGCCATAATTCCTTCAGTGGCTATATTGGATTACCTTCGTTATTTACGAATACATCTGAAATAAATGGATGGCACAAATTCACATTCCTTTTTGCCATCAAGCAAAATTTCTGCATGGTATGCAAAGATAACTGTATTTTAATTAAGATATTTTTCGAAGGACCAACAGCTTCAATACGGAAGATACGTAGCGAGTACAACTCGTCATCTCCTATCAACCTCTCTTCCCTTGAAACTTTATTAACAACCAAATTGAGGACGTACTGAAAGAGGAAAATGTAATGATCTAAAGAGTTAACTCCTGAAGGAAATGAAAGAACTGCAGCAACTCTCGCAGAGGATTCTCCTGAAACGTTCCTTATCTGGATTTTGCGACTTGAAAAGGATATTCTTTCTGTGACAGGCAAATTTAATTGTTTTATTTCGTGAGCCAGTATGTATCGCACTCTTCTTTTTTTAATCTAATCATATACATCACAAATATACGAATGCATGTATGCACATTATAAGAAAGCGCATATTATTATTATTTGTACATCCCACTGAAACACACATTTTCATCTCTGAAAGGAAAGGGAGGGAAAATTTCACCAGACTTGCAACATGGTTTTTGTCACCCAACTTTGAGGATTTAAGGATTTGGATTAGTAAAAAAAGCTCGCTAGGACCAGTGACCGAGAAACGTTCAGCGGTGTAATATAGAGCGTGAAAATATGCCACACCTACCAAATTAATTTCGTTGAATTTCGTAAAGGCTGACAAAATATCGTATCTCGCTGCAACGAATCAAGCGTGAAATGATAATTACAACCTTCCTCATAAAGCATCGCATATCTAGTCTATTAAATATTTTGTATTAAAATCCCTGTATTGCTAAGAATAAATGAATGAGTATTATCCAATTACGTGAGTTAACAAATAATTAATATTTATTATATATTACANCTCGCGTTAATAAAGACCAAAAGACCAATAATCTTATAGTAACTTATAAGAATGAAATAACTAATCGTGAGGAAATAATAGGCTGTTAATGGCCTAGATATAATCCTATATCTATGACGCTAGAATAACATGTTTGTCTTGTAATCTGCTGGAATAGTATGCCAAATTTCATTCCATCTGAACATAGAATAAGTCATTCATCCCATAGCTTTCAAACAAAGGATACGTTATTTAGATTCGTAACAAAAGAATCTTGAATCCTATGGTATAAATAATACTACCTCTTATAGGAAAAGAAAAATTTTATCTTCCTAAACGACCATACGCTTCTCAATTTTCAATACAGCTTAAATAATAAGACTATTTTCATATACCTATTATTTATGTTATAGAATTTATGCTGCATAGCTGCTATCATTTTATACGAACGTTGAATTTCAAAATGTTTTTATCCTGTTCCTAAATATAGGACTCCGGACAATTCCGCCGGGATACTGGAATCGCACACAAAATTGTTTCTCTCCAAAAGTAAGCCATAAATCTCGCCGTCCAACATCTCCCCATTCTGTCCTCTCACAATTACTCATTCCGCGTTTATCGAAACCTGGCATTACTTGGGAGAAATTTTATGTCGGTACACGAACTCACGGTCAGAATTTTCCGAGATATTACGTCCGTTACGTGTGCTAGATAGACAATCAGCAGGGTAGAGAATAAATAATTGACGCCGGAAGAAAAATTGCCTTCCTTGCGTCTCCAGCGACTCAGCCGAGGAATGTATGTGCGGGCAAGGGTGTGTGGACAAAGGTAAGGACGATTGCACTACGGAGTAAGATTAGGAAGCAAAGCAGAGTGATGTACAATGGGAGCGCGGAGGAGGACGGGAGAGATCTATCCATGAGTCGCATCCTTCCTCCTAACTTGAGATCCATTGGGGGTATTGTGGGGTTCCTCGCATCAATACACGGCATATAGGATAAAGCACACTGCTTCCAGCCCCCACTGCTGCCACATTCTGATTGTGTGAGGGAAATAAAAAGAATGCAAGTGTCTCTGGCAGCCGTATATTCCATTTCTACCGCACCATTTCTATTTCAGCACAGAGTTCTTGCTTCTATGGATCGGACAGCGTCAAAGGATAAACCATCTCAGGAGTTGAAAGAGTTCTTTTTTATCTATTCGCAGATGAATGAGGTAGAGTCCTCTTACGATTCCACCCAACGAGTCTTCTCCTCCCCAATCTCTCACATTTCAATTACCTCATATTCTATAACTTCCGCATTCGTTCGGTTACCTACTTTTATTTTAAATGGGGTTATCGCATACCACCGCAGAGCAATTCTCATCCCTAACCCCTACACCTTTCCGTATCCCTTAATCCTTTTCGTTCTGTTCGTTTTCCATATAAATCTCCTCGCCACTCTTGGCGGCTCAGTATCCACTTCCTGGGGCCACCCTCAACGTTTCATATCTCGATACCGCGTTCACCGCTTCCTTCTGTATTTTATTCTTTAATCTTCCTTATATATCATTCCGGGCAGCACAATACGCTCACCTTGCAATTTTTATGCACTACTTCCTCTTTAATCGGTCCTTTTCCATCATTTCGAATCTATGTGACAGTTTATAATCCTTTCCTCTCCTATTATATCCCAGCATCTACTTCGTCATATTCTTCTTCTACCCGTTCATTCTAATTTATTGCTCGTGTACATGTATATAGTATTTCTTCAGTCAGGCTACGATTTTGAATACGTTTGCGCTTTCCATCAATAGGCTGTGCACCACTGTTTACCTCTTTCTATGGTCTCACTGGTGTTTTATATTCCGACTCAGGTGTGTTTATTTCACGCATCTGTGGCTATACAACTCCCTCATTCGTCTTATTTCCATTTATTTATACGGATTTTCTGTGTTTTCATATCCTTTTCCCTTTACTGAACTTCTGTAGCTCTTTGCGGCGTCTACTTCGTTATGTTCATACATTTTTTCGCTCCGCTCCAATTGAGGGTTTAGATGTAACAGAACAAATAATTTTCGTAATATCACGCGTTTGAAAGCACCGGGTGAATAGAAATAAGTGGCTTCAAAGAGTTGCGAAACATCATGACACAACGCTGGTTTTACCTCTAGGTATTAGTTTCCACATTACCTTTAGGAAATGTATATTATATTCTGATTATCTGTCTGAGATACATGAATCATTCTTCTCCAATCTGTCGCCTAAACTACTCAGTTTTTGAGATAAAGATCAATTAAGCATATTAAACTAATATTTTTATCGTAATAATTTATTACGTGGCTTGGATCGTACTTTATTTCTATGCTGAAGAATTGCCATCTTCGTTAGTAGTAGTAGTAGTGTTGTTAAAAGTGCTTCAACATCTTAGGTCTACATCTACATCTACATAAATACCTTACAAGCCGCCTTTCGGCGTGTGGCAGGGGGTGAAAAAGGCCAAGGCTTCGGACTATTTTCTACCCTATTGTTATTGCGTATCGTTCGCGGAAAGAATGAGTCCTTAAAACGACTAGTCCTTGTATCTATTTCCCTTATTTTACGCTCATTGTCGGATCGGCCAAAGTAGCAGGGGGGTCGCATAATATTCATTACGTCTTCCGCAAACGCACTATCTCGAAATGTATCAAGTAATCGCAGCCTAGCTTCCTATCTCCTTTCTTTCAAGGATTCCCAACCTGCGTCCGAGAATTTTTTCGTAACACTAGCTTTTTTATCGTAGCATTTTTTCACAAAACGTATTGCCTTGCGCTGCACTTTCTCGAGTTCGCGGGTGTTCGTTTCGTCCGCTGGATCCCTGGAAAAAGTGTATCGAATAAGTATAGACCCTAGGATAGGTCAGTGGGTTGAGTCATTTCTATGTGGCAGAACTCAAAGGGTCGTGGTCGGTAATGAGACTTCTACCGCTATAGATGTAACATCTGGAGTTCCTCAGGGAAGCGTTTTAGGTCCCTTGCTATTTTTAATATACATTAACGATATGCCCGATAGGCTCAAATCCAACATTCGCCTATTCGCAGATGATTGTACAATTTACAGGACTATTAGAGGTGTTGAAGATTGCGTAAAACTACAAAGCGATTTGGATGAATTAAACGCTTGGCTCAGAAAGAATAAATTAAAGTGTAATGCAACGAAAAGTAAAATAATTAACTTTAATCGGGATAAAATTCAATTTGATTATAGTTTAGGAGGTTCATCTATACCCAAAGATAAAAGTGTCCGATACTTAGGAGTTATATTCAGTAATAATTTGAAGTTGGTGAATCACATTGATTTCATAGCAAGTAAAGCCAATAAGACCTTAAATTTTGTTATAAGAAATCTAAGAAAATGCAATAAGATTACTAGAGAGAAAGCGTATCTAACGTTAGTTAGGCCCATTCTAGAATATACAGTTAGCGTTTGGGACCCACATGAGAAAAGCTTAATTAAAAAATTAGAGAGGGTACAAAGAAAAGCCGCTAGATTCGTTTTGGGTAGGTACAATAAGAGGGAGAGTGTTTCAGCAATGATTAAAGAGTTAAAATGGGAAAAACTACAAGACAGACGTAAAATTAAACGGCTTAGTAATATCTATGAAATTCTTATCGGAAAACCGTAACTTAGGGAACTCAAGACCAGGCTACGTGAACCAGATTATATTGCAAGGAGGGACCATCAGTATAAAATATCTTCGCTTAAACAGAGGACAGATATTTATAAGTATTCTTTCTTAAATAGGACCGTAAATGAATGGAACAGTTTACCTGAAGAAGTTCTAGAACCTTTTCCCCAATCCCGTAGCGTACTCATAAATAGAATTAGAAAACTTTAAATAGATTGTAAAAAGTATGCCTTAAAAATATATTTTTGTGATAATCGACTTGTGTGAATAGTAAGATATAATAATAATGATATGGTTAGTAATTGTAATCAATGCATATATGTTTGTAATTGTAATTGTATGTCAAATTGTACGACGAACTGCCCTCGGGAGGTTTTGGAGGGGTTTTCCTCCCGACTAGGGTGAACACCAGACAGAATACTTACTCCCCCCACATAGGTTGACTCTATGTTTCATAACTGTATAAGTATTTTCATAACTGTATTAGTATTGCATATAATGTGTTATTTTGAGGTGAATGTTGTAGTTATTTTGGGGTATATATTGTGCCCTATGTAGTATGTATGTATTTGGGGTATATATTGTGATGCAGGAACGACGTTAATTATGTATACGGTTGCCACCGTGGAATAGGTTCCACACAGCAGCCTTTGATTGATAATAATAATAATATACTTGCCGCATATTCAAGATGAGGTCTGACCAAGGTGAAATAGCATCGCTCCCTAACCTTTTCATCGCATCTACCTACAGTGCGCTTTATGAAGCCGATCTTTTTGGTCGCTTTACCGTAGATTTTTCGGATATGAATGCTCCAGTTAAAGTTATTCGTAAGAGTGATCCCGAGATATTCAACTGACTCTACTACCTTTAAGTTTATTCCGTTAATTTTGTAATTCGGACAAATTTGTCTTCTTTCGAAAAATTACATTGATCAGTTTTTATTTCTACGCTGAGAATCACTAGGAAGTTCGCCTTGTATTGCATAAATATAAAAAAATAAATAATAATGTATAAACATTTGTATGAAATGGCTCCTAGGGCTGTTACATGATCAGTTTACCTTTCATAGAAGGAATTATAGATTATCAAAAGTTCCAAAAAATCAAAAATTATTACCGAAGGGGAATTCCTACAACGTAACCTTTTTAGATTTCAAATTGGGAGCGCGTTGAGGAGACCGATGTACGTATGTGCATACCTTTCCTTACAAAATTAGGAGCGCTTACTGGAGAAATGACTAATTTTTGTTTCCGAGGGTAATTTTGGTGTTTCCTTACGACTCGTTATATCGGTTTCCCCCGTCGTCTCTTTCAAAGCGTACGCATGGTGACAGTGCGTTGTTTTGCTGAGAGATAATAAGAGATGGAGAGAGAAGAGNTTTGTTCGAAATAATCCCATCAAGTACTACTTGTTGTTCCCTCTCGTGGAGAAAATCTTTTATCCAGTCAATTACTTCCTTATTAATGCCCGCTAATTTTAATTTGTAAATGATTCTATAAACAAAAGATTCATAGGATTCAGTGATGAGGGATCACGATAATTTCCATTATTCTGTGTCACGCATACCTTTGTAGATTTCTTTTAGCCAAAACCATGAACGGAAGCAAGAACGTTGGTTTTTCGGGCGAATATTATTTGACGACATTAGTGGGATTCCAATTCATCTTATGCCGTAGGTCTGATCCCTTTGCCTCTGCGTCATGCCCATTCAATCTCCGCCTATTCATCTATTCTCTTTATTACCACTGTCCTCCACCATTAACCAACTTTTGTTCTATTCCTACTGCTATATTACCACCCACGCAACTCCCTTCTCCTTCACTATTTATTTGCAACTCCCTCGGGTCATCCGCGCTATAGAAGCGGTGCAAAGAGCCGAGAAGTAGAAATAAGAGCGGACCGTCGTAGTGGGATTTTTTCCCAAGGTGAATGGAAAAAAATAGGCTCCTTGGACGGGGGAAAGGGGGCAGAATAAAAGGGAATCGGAATAGAGAGAAGGGGATTTAGAACCGCCAAAAGAAAGAGAAAAAGAAGATGGGGTGGAGAAATGGGGAACGGGGAGGTGTAAAAAAGGCGAAGAAAATTGGAGGAATCACGACAGGAAAAGGGAGTGAGAGAGACGGGTTTGATTTAGCTAAAAGAAGAAACGGATTGAATACGAAATGAGAGGAGGAGACTGTGGAGAGGGAGATAGGTAAAATAAACAAGTGGGAAAGGGTCGCGTTAGGGAAGGGTGGGCTGGAGAAAGCTGGATAGAAAAGGATGGAAATGAAATTAGAATAGCGAGAAAATAGATATTACATGACTTGAGTTGAAGAAGAAAAGAAACCATAGAGATATAAGAATAATTGCTTAATCGTATAAAGGATATTGAGGAAAATCTGTAATGACTTTTTCAAAAAACTGGGTGAAACTAAATAGAGATTGAATGGGGGTGATGGAGTGGGGTGAGGTTGGGACGATGATGTGACTAAGAATGGAGGAAGTAAGAGGAGGAAAAGGTTCTGAAATTGTATGGAGAGTGGTGTGAGGAAATGGAGGATGAAGAAATACAAAAGGTAATAATGAAATGATGGTATGGCGTCGAAATTTGTGGGATATGAAAGGAGAACTCTGACGGAGTGCGTGAATAAAAGGGAAATGATGAATAGATAAAAGGAAAGGATAGCAAAAAAGAGAAAAATGAGTGGAAAAAGGTAAAGGAAGGTAATAAGCCGAATTGAGGGTAGATGAAGGGACAAATTTGGTCGAACCGCCTCCTGTATGAGAGAAATCAACGGCATACATCTGCGGAATAATTGTTCAGGGGTAATAATACGTAAAAGTGGAAAATAATTTAGGTATATCAATCCGTGTGAAATGTGTGCTAAAAATATATGGCTACGAATTCACAAGGAGTGCACAAATGATTATGGGAGATAATAAGTTCTTTGCGGTAACAGTAGATACAAAAATGGAATATGCCTTAGAAGAAGTAAAATACTAAGAGTTTCTATGACACTGTAAAGTATTTAGCCCGAAGGCCAGTTGGGACCTCATCCCCTCTATCATAAGCTACGAATAGCTAGAAGAGGGAAGTGAGGCTTACAAGGCCAGATAAGGAGTGAGGTAGTTTGTCTTTGCTTTTATTACTGAGCTAGAATGCCGTAAGCAGAACAAATCCACGTTAGTGAAAACAGAATGCCACAACGAGTAACACCTTTCGTAGCATTCAAAAAGGATATACCTTAATTAATGTCATTATTCAGCATAGCACATACCTCACAAGCTTTCATATCATCACTGCCATGAACAAGAATGAGACAATATTATATAAAAGATACACTATTTTCCCGTACCAAATAACAAATGATAAATATTTCATTCGTCAATATATGGTAGCAGGACGTTTAGAATTAGAAGGACGCTCCAAATCCCATTTCGTGCAGGAATGTGTGGAACAGGAAGTTGTGGTCGATCCTAAAAAGGCGTTTTCCGGTTCCAGTGACAGCAGTGCCAATTGAGAGTATTGGTGTCGTTTGCCAAATGAATGACATCCCTGGCTAAGGCGATGTTGTCGAATATGTTTCTACCAGGGAAACAGTATCCCTGTTTTGCAAAAATTATGGAGGTCACTATGCCAGAGTCTTTTTGAAATTGCTTTAGCAATGATATTGTAACCAATGTTCATTAACAAGATCGGTCTCCTGTTGTCCTTAGATCTCGTGTCTCCTCCTTCGTCAACTAACGCGAGTATTGCGATTTTTATTGACAGAGATAGCTGTCCTCTTGAGAACGCAGCTTTGGTCATCTCCCAAAGAGGGTCGCGCATTTGCGTCCAGAACACTAAGTAGAACTTGAGTATGAGGCCGTCCAGCCCAGAGGCTTTATACCTGTTTAGTTGTCTCAGAGTGTCATCATATACTTCAGTGGTTATGGCCGAATCAAGGGAGTGAGCTATACTTGAACTTACTTTCTGGAAAATGAAAAAGCTTCATACTTTTCCACAGGGACTTTAATTCATGACCGGTTTCGTAAGCGTACTTACATCTTCAGGTCTGAATAAATAAGAACAAATATCCTCCTGAATGTTTTGTACCCATCTCATGACTGAGACATAGTGTCATCGATATTTGTTTCCTGCAACATAAACAGTTAAGCTCCCATCTTTTTAGAAATAATTCGAACTAGATCCATTTTGTCTCACTTTTAATTGATCTTACGTTTAATGTGATATACGAGACAAAACCCATATTCGAAGGGAAAAGTTTATTCATTACAACCCCTAGACTTCAAGGCCTATGAAGGGAGGCAGCAAGTCCTTGTAGTCTCACTTTAAAAGCCCTTTCCTTAACTTAAGTTTCTAGCGAGAAAAGGGATTAAATTAATCCCTCATTATCATCCGTGTAACTGTGCGATTTTAATGGACTGGTTCCTTCTTCGCACTCAATTGTAATAACTTCTCCCCATGCATCAGAACAAAAATTATTTTGAACGACTCGATTGTCTTAAGGACCTTTGTTGACGGAGCCCATTCACCTTCCTCGTTTTTGGATTTTTGCAATAACATTTGTTTTTTCTTGGATGACATTTCCGATTTTCCACTTTTTTTTCGTAGATTTTTCATGTTGGGAATCGAAAATAGATATAGAGTCGAATTCGTCTTCCATGTCGTCATGTGAAATACCGCTCGCTAAAATGGGGGAATATAATATATTGTTCTCTAAGAGTGAAGAGGTGGATGGGATTTACGAAGGGGTCAATTGAGGTGAGAGTGAGAAGAGACATTCCATTCGGAAAGGTAGGAGGGTGGAGAGGTAAAAGAGATTTCATTGCAGGTCTCACCGTGCTCGGGTGTGGAGTTGACACTCATTTCGTAGTCAACCGCGGCATTAGAAGTAACGACCTTATTAGGAAAATGTTCTATGCCTCCTTGGCAAAGACGTCGTTCAGTTTTCCTGGGACAATCTCTTGCTAAACGCCTTGCCTCTTTACACTTAAAGCATTTTAAATGTCAGATTCTAGAAATATTCGATGGGGTTGATTATCTAGTTCGATAATAATAGTGTCTGGCAATAAGATGTTGTAGCGCCTCATAATATGAACTTGTCGACGAAAGCAGTTAATGTGTTCGTAAGCTTGCTTTTTCGCGCCCATTGACACTTGAATAATGGGACTCAATATAGTCACCGCTTGCTGTATTAAATCCACATGATCTTCGTTTTTGACTTTCCGAAAGACGTTGGATATAAGGAGTCGTTCGACTTTCGATGCCATTCTCCTGGCAGGCGTTCCTCCTTTTAGGTGATGCCGCCGTGAGACAGAAATCGTTTAAGGATCTGCTTTGATTTTTAGCAAACGTTTTAGTAAAGTAATGTTTCCCCCTCCTCCAATCAGGTCACCCTATGCGTAAACGTAATCCTTGATCTGTACCTTAGACTTACTCGGGAAGATGGGAGCATTTTTTCTTGCATGGACCGGTGGGTGATGATGAACATTTTTCGGCGCCAGAGCGAACACCGACTTAGCGGGCTCATCTTCCGTAATGCGTCACGGAATGCTGATGACCTTTCGTGCTCTCGTGGTAGTCAGCAACGATGTCGCGGTCGGATCCTTTTGCGGTTACAGCGTAAGATGAAACTCATTTCTGAACTTCAGTAGATGACTTAGATTCTTTCTGTTTAATTGGGGAAACACCTAGACGTCCCTCTACTTGGAGAAGAAGAATAGATTCGATAGCAGGATTTGCGTTGACTGTATGAGCAACTCGGGAGTTCAACCTCGGCGGGAATAGATGCGAAGACAAGTCGTTTTAGAGATTCATTCTTTCCGCAAACGATACGCGATAACAATAAACTACAGAGGTAACTCGAGCGCTTGGTGTTTACACCCCCTACCACATGCTGAAAGGTGCTTGGAGGGTATTTATGTAGATGTACATATAGACAAAAATGAAAACTCCCAAGCGCCCCCTAATTCGACCTTTCGGCCAGGAACGACAGCAGGAGACTTCATTTTCTGATGAAATTCGGAAAATGAGAAAAACCTCCTTTCCACGAAAAAAATCTCTATAAAGAGGGATAATTTTAAGGGAATTGGGACGAGAAAGTCCCCAACCATCCTTAGACCCCATCGCCGGCAAGGTCGCCCTCATCACCGGGAGCAACCTTCACCTCAGAAGCGCAATGAAAATGAAACAAAACAAACACCTTTAACCGCTAGCACAAACAAAAACAAGAAACTGTGAATAAAACCACACAAAAACTAAGAAATCTTAGGAATTCCGAGAAACACGTCCTTCTTCCTCAACAGTCTATGTGTGTGTGTTTGAGAGTGACATGGAAAACCTTTAAGTAGAAAATTGAACTTGTATAAAATTTTCAAATTATTTTCACAATTCTGAAGAAAACATGAACTCTTTCTCCAGAAACTCTCTTAATCACACCTTACGCAACAAACGTAATGTTTTCCAAGATAATCTTCTCCTGAATAATTATATTCTGTCTTCAAATTTCAATTTCCGTTTGTTCGATGCCTTTCCGTTTCCCCAATACCCTTTTCCCTTTTGCTTTGCTCTCTATCTGTTTCCTCTCATCCCTTTATCATTGGTTCCCAAACTTTTCAGTCCATTACTCCCGAATCTAAGGAATCCTTACCCCAGAATCTTCCATCGCCCATTATCTTCCAATATATTAGACGTACAATCCAATTTACGGCGTAGCCAATTGAAGATAACAGGAAATATGTCGATCGATCTCAGAAGAAGATCACCAATGCCCGTGTCCGTGCGTGACCACAAGCATTTACTCGCGTAAAAGACTGAGAGGCTCAGATATGGAACTGAGTGCATTAAGTTTTACAAGTTTATTGATCCCATCCTTTGATATAAATACAAATTTGGACACTTTCTGCAATTATTCGGTGAGGGAATGCAATCATGATATTAGCGTTTGAAATACCCTCCCTTTTGCTAATGCAAATTGAAATCGATTTTGTTGGACGATGAATAAATTATTTGAATGTCCTTGTTGGGTTTAGCATGAATGTTTACCATGTCAACGGAAACATGTTAAGGCAAAGGAAGTCAAATTTTTTGCTCAGCGGACAGCAGATGGGGTTTTAGATAGTACGCTTTTTGACTCCTGAATCATTTAATGTTATATTGGAGCTATTGCGTGAGGCTGATTCTCTGAATTTGTTAATGTTCTAAATGATAACCCATGTCAGGCGAAGTATATTGCCGCTTCAGCTTCCAAATCAAATCTTTGGAAAAGATGAGGGAAAACCGATGCGTAAAATTTATTTATTCAAGTAATGGAAGATATACTGAGAAAATAGTAATAAACCTTAAAGGTATTTACTTCAATTAAAATATCAGGAAATATCTAAACGGGTCCCACGTTGCTCTTGAGCCAAAATCTGACCATCGCAGTCTTATAACCTAGGAATGAAAAAAGAGCCTTTATAATCCTGTTCATTGACTGAAATGCTTCCTCAGGATAATTGCACATCACGAACAATCGGGAATGAAGCGGTTGTAGCTAGTAGCTGTAGTAGCGGTTCTACTCGAAAGCGACCTAAAGAACTATTAGTGTCTTCTCTTTTGGTTGCAAAGAGTTATAAATTAACTGTATCAGGATATACTTGTGACAGGAATTAAGTAAAAAGGTAACAAGTTTATTCAGCAGTTGGTACTAGCTTGTGGATATTTAAATTTTTTAAGGAGTTGACAAATTTTAGATTAATCTATGCGCGAAGACGGAGTTTCTTCTAAATTCTACGCGAAACAAATTATATAGTTCATACGTATATAATATGTACATAATTAAAAGTAAATATTATAACTCTTGCGTATATAATTCCTGCATAATGTATTCCGATAACTCTGATTTATTATAAAAAAACAATCTCCACGAGAACTGCGTTGCGGAATTATAAAATACAATCTTTCTCACACGTATTCCCAGCGCATATAATACAAATTTGCTATTTTTATGCATGAAATTTCGGATGTGTTATCTTTTTGGCTGCTCGCAGTGATGGTGTAGAATATTTTTATCACAAAAGGAACATAACGTGTCGCTGAAATGCATATTTTAGATTTTTGACTCCCATCGCGTTTTCAACCGCTGAAAAATCATGACAGGATTTACTCTTTCCTTTCTTGTACTACTCGGTGGGTTATTTTCAGTGGTCAATAACTATGAAAATCCCGTCCCATCGCCAATCCCTGTGATTGACAACTTAATTTGATACAAACCGAGAATTTAATGAAAGGTAAGAAAAACCACTGCATATGCTGAAAAAATAGTAATCAGAAACCTCGATTCGACATTAAAAATGAAGTCGGTCCTTCAGATTCACCAAAAGTTGGTTTTGCACCAACAAAATATTTCATATCCGTCACCAGCAGTAAAAATCAAGACCACAAACGTTTGCAAGCATAAGATGTTTTATTTTGAAAAAGCGTTCAAAAGCTCGACATGACAGCTCTCTGCCACTCTCAATGGGGAATTGAATATAAAACGCTTCGTACTCGATGGATTTTTTCGCACGCGACCATCTTCTTCATTTCCAAATTAATTTTTACATTGAATTCTCACCCTAGTTTTTTGCAATTTGGTTCGTTCTTTTTGAAACGGAACTAAATAACGTAAAATTTCCCCTAAAATCGATTAAATAGTGTTTTGCGTTAGCGATTCGTCCCGCAGATTTTAATCCGATGGAATACTTAAACATTTCATGAATTATTCCTGTAGAAACGAAATCAATTAAGTCAAAAATGTTCGAATATAATT
>KZ308256.1:1066580-1081726 GCA_000376725.2 Ladona fulva
AACAATAAATCTTTACTCTGTATATTTCTAAAAAATTATTTTGGAAAGTTTATATTTCACGTTAAGTTGAAAAAGAAAAAAAAACAATGAGTTTGTCTTAAAATGTTCTGATAATTGCTGCCTCGATATCCAAAAAGATCTTAAGTTCAAATAAAATAACATTAGATGGATTTTTAAAAATGTACGAAATGAAATCTCTGATGTGAAAACTGTTCGATCCTTCTTTGTTGCCCATTTTTTATTTATTTCTCTCCTTCCAGGTTTTACAATTTAAAGTTAAAGGAAATATTTTTGCAAACAAATAATTATCTTATAATTCCTTCAAACAAGGAAAACTAATATTTTTTTATCCTAACCTTGCTATGGTGACCACCTGTCTAATGTGACCTCTTTTGGATGGTTCCGAGCGTGGTCAATTCAGATACGTTTTGCTGTATTATACTCATTTTTCTCAATTTTGTTTCTTTCACTACTAAACCGATGATTTACAACGAAAGTAAATTACATATATAGAATTTATTATTGTTTAATTTATTTCCCTTTGTTATTATTAGAGATCATATCATGTTAAATTAATATTGTTTACATATAATATGAATATTTTGACTATTCCGAAGTAAATTAATATTGTGATATAAAGCCAAAATCAAATAAAGCTTAAGTAAACATTAGTAAATAATACAGCAGTAAGATAATAAGCTGTCCATATAAAGCAGTAAAAACTACCTAGAATGTATTCCAAATTAAGTTTAAATCCAATGTTAATACAGAAAAATATTTTGTAGAACAAATAGCTGTAATATTCCGTAGCAAAGATTGTGTAGCAAAAGCTTTTAGGACAAAATATATAGAAACATTTATTTCGGTGAATTTATGTGTATTTTGTAGATATGTGCTCCGTAATTGAAATGCTTACCGCCGTAATTATTGCGTAAAAATAATTTGTAATAAATATGGAATGTAGTAAAACTACTTGAAGAAGATCGTTTTGTGGCGAAATAATTCGTAGCAAATATAGTGCGAAGCGAGAATGCTCTGTAGCGAAAACATTGTTGCGAAAATGTAAGCAGTGAATCGTCTTTAGCGAATCTTCCAATAACCATTCTCTTTACCTATTTTTACAATAGTTTAAATTGACAATATATGGAAGATTATGATGAATATTATATGTAAGACAATATATGAAAGATTTCATGAAATAGCGCATTAGCCAGAACCTAAACTTCAAATGCATCCATATATCTAGTACGGAGAAAACAGCCTGTCTCATATTCATGGAAGTATTGATATTTGTATTACAATTCGTTACATGGAACGACTATCGACTTAAAAGCACTGAAATTGTGGTATCCTCCTAATTTTTTTCTTCCTGATGTATTTCAAAACTTTTCCGCAGTAAATTGTCCATAAAAACATGGGTTCAATAAAATGTCAACGTTTCATATAAATTGGGTGGTAGAGTACTTAATAAAATACCTAAATTTTGAGAAATGCCTGTTTAAATTCCGTTTTTAAGTTTGATTATTATGTCCTCTTTCTTACCATTGTGATTATTGATTATTTTAATAGCAATTATGTTTCAATACTCCTATTAAAAATAATTGGTTATGAAGAAGTAATTACGACAGACGTAATTGACTTATTTACTGATTACAATTGATGATTGCTTGAAGTATTAAGTATCTAGTGAAGGAGATAATGTATGTAAAAGAAATGATTTTATGGTTAAACGAGGTCAAATTTACTTTAATTTTTCTTCTGCTGAAGAAAATCTCCGTCCATCCGTGTCAATACTGTTTCATCCCTCGAATAAATGGAATTAATGAAGGAAATTGAAATTCGGGAGATGTTTGAAGAATGCAGGGTTCATCTCCCGGCCTTCCTACCGTCGTCAAGTATTGATTATCAACCTCTTGCCACCCAAACGAGTGAGTCGGGTCGTTGAAATGGGGCGCTGGAAGACGAAAAGTGGCTCATGGCCCTTTCTATACATTTCACTCCCTCAATTACAAATAATCCTCCCTTCCCATCAAATGTTACTTTCCAAGCCTTATCCACTTCCTTATAATCCATTTCATCATCTAATCCGACGTCAGCTCCTCCAAGTCCTAAATCTCATATTCACAACCCAACCTTTTACGGGCTCTAGAATTCCCGATTGTTTTAACCCCGAAAATTATGCAGAAAGATTTTACGAGACTTTTGCTCTTCTCTCCCTATAAAGACTTCCCTGCCTCTCTATCCTCACCTTACATATATCAGCCCTTTTTACAGTATTGAAAAACCCTCCAATTTGTAATTATACACCGATTTGGAATAAATAAGCTACGGTTATTCAGCTTCACTTGGAGAGGTTATTATTTCTCCTTTCTAGTCCGATTCTTTCCCTCGATCTCTCTCTCTTTTCTGCCAACCATTTCCCTCTCTTTCGCCCCTAGAAAGCGATCAAAAGAAAACTACATGTTTATCCACGAACATACCTTTAAAACAGGCACAATAAATAACACGGGAAACCCACGGGAATTGCCCTTTATCTCTCGCCATGCTCAGTCAGAATACCTTACCGAGAGGGTTCTCTCCGATCGCACTCGGTTGGCCTCCGGATAGCCGAATGAGCAGCGCGTTCGCTATCGGAGAAAGCGGTCCCGGGTTCAATTCCCGGCGGGATCCAACATTTACTGATGCAAAGACGTCTGAGAAGATCCTAGAACGGAAAGTTCATCCTGAACAAATCCCATTGAAGAGAAATGGGGAGGATAGTAGAGACCGATCCGATATGATAAAAGCAATGTGGGCGCACTCGGCCACTTCTCCCTCTACCGAGGAGACGTCAATTCTTCCCCTACTCACCACCCTCGCTCGAGCTTCAATTAGACCACGCGTCTCCATAGCAATCCATTTGTGTGCATAGCTCTATGAACGCCTCCCCATCATTTTTCACAATATGTATCGCTGGCGGAAGGGAGGTCACCTGTCACGTTTCCTAAATGTTATTGTATAAGTATAGTCAGGGAAGTAAGCCGTATTTCGCCCTCTGGCGTCTACAAGGAGAGGATTTTACAGCACTCCATCGTGTGCATTCTCCTTCTCCTTAAGAATGGAAGGATTTATTGGTGGCTAAATTCATCGCGTGGCACACAATATATGTGATACTTCTCACGGTTCCCCGCCGTATTTTATCCTCGGAGCTTACGGGCGTCCAAGCTCTTTAGATACCATTGTCAAAATCCAGGCCGTTTATTCGAGTCACTTGAGGGGAACCATTTCGCGGTCGGTGGTTGGAGATTTAACCGTTCTAAGTCGTTCATCCAAGCCATTGTTCGCTGCGATATTTATCGGAATTAAGCGA
The DNA here is from genome assembly GCA_000376725.2 of Ladona fulva. Taxonomy (NCBI): domain Eukaryota; kingdom Metazoa; phylum Arthropoda; class Insecta; order Odonata; family Libellulidae; genus Ladona; species Ladona fulva. The sequence goes on from KZ308256.1 coordinate 1,069,930, forward strand.
TTCAATCCGTGGCGGAAATCCTAGTGCTACGGAGGGCTTATTAGGACCAGATTGAAAGCAATGCCGTGGCCTGAAAATGGAGTAAAGGTCTCTCCCACGTCGGTCGCGTATTAGATAATCCAGGTGAGCATTCCTCGTTGGATTGCATCCTCAATACCCCAACCACTCCGGAACTGGTAAACAATCGACGGGAGACTGATATTTGGGGCGTTTATGTTCGGTAAATAAGACCCCTTAATTAGATTCAGGTGTTATTACAGTCCTAACGCCATTCTGCATTCGCTTGCAAAGTTCGGTTGGTAACTTAGAAACGGAGGCGGGCGAGAGTTATTATATGATCCTTTATTATTTCACGTTGGCAATAACCGCTGCTTCGTTTTCGCTGAAATTTTTGCTCTACACGTCGACAGTATAATGACTCCCAGAGCAATACTGAGGGAGAAGCAAAGGTGAAATAAGATGTGGAGGAATAAGATTGGATAGCAATAACCATAGCTCATATACCTTTGATTGATCCTGGAGATTATTGCAGGAGCTAATTTTCGATGGCAATCAGATTTGGGTCTTCCTGAATATTCTACCTGCTGTTTACCTTAACGGGAGCAATAACATAGCCAATCAATGATTCGCCTGAGGTTAGGATCCTAGTATCAGTTTACAACCGAAATATTTTCAAGAAGTATCTGCTGAGTTTATGGTAAACATTGCATTGAATCTTTTAAACATTTCCCCTAGTGTACATGCTATTGAGTTTATTTTCATCTTAGACACGTGGTGATTTATTCTATTTTACCTAAATCTGAACATCGAAAGATATTGTGATAGATGTAATAAAAATTGGGTGAATACGTAAAGGCGACTTTGGACTTAAAGGCCTGCACCTAAGAAAAATAATCCTATGGAGAAACGGACATGAAAAAAATCTGAGAGGACCAGAACTATCAGGGCCACCCTCAAAGAACCCAAAAAGAGATCAAAAATTAAAAAGACCTGTCATCAACCTGTGTAAAATTCGTAACTTTTCCAAAGCAAATTTCGAGGGCTTGAACAAAAAATTGGTTACCAATTTAACTCAATTAAGTGACGCGTATCCCAAATGTCCACCGAAGAAAATTGGAAAATTTTTGTTGAGATTACGCATATATACAAATACATTTATATACCATTATAATACTCTAAACATGATTGCGAACCTGGGTGGTATGACAGTAAGATTAAAAATTCACTTCGTAAACAACGGGCACTGTACAGAGAAGCAAAGGACAAAGCGGGGAAAAATCAGCTTGAATCGAGTCCAAGAAAAACATTATTGCCACAGACGAGCTAAATCCGACACTAAACATGATATGCTTAATGTCCTCCGCAACTTTAACCAAAATTTCTCGCGGGATCCTTAGAAGAGGATTAGAGCTTTCTAAACCTACGTTACAGACGTTCAGGGAAAGATACAAATGTTAAGCTCGTTAAAGGATAGCAATGGAAATACAACTTCCGATGCGAAGAGGAAAACGAATACCTTAAATTACTTTTACCAAACCGTATTCACCGTATGTACCCGATGGTTGCTAAGATACCTTTCCGGAGATTATTACACTCATCTCGATGCCAAGTACCGATGCTTTACCGAAGAAGGAATTATAAAATGCTTGCGTAATATTAAGCCGAATATATTGGCAGGTTCAGATGGTATTCTGGCAAGAGTGTTGAAAGAACTGGCAGAAAGCGTCACCTCTTATCTCAAAATTAAATTTACTAAGTCTATTAAGAAAGGCAGTGTCAAAATATATTGGAAGTTTGCGAATTTTACGTCTGTTTACGGAAGCGGAATAAAGGAGGACCCAGTTATTTATACACCCATCTCATTAACTTCGTTTTTCGACAAGTAATGTCGTTGTAAGTACACTCGTGAAGTTCTTACATAACAGCCGTTTCATTAGTAAGAACCAACACGGATTAAGAAACGCCCAATAAGTAATTATTTGACTGGTCACTGATTTCCTCTACGAAATAGAACAACAAGTAGTACTTGATGGCGTTACTTCGGATGAAGTCAAAGTTACTTCAGGCGTACCTCAATGAAGCGTAATTAGACCCGTTTTATTCCTGATATATAATGGCAACTAAATATTAATGTAAGTAAATGTTCTGTAGTTATTTTATTTGATAGGAATCAATTGCGTCAGAACCACCCGTACAAAATCAGTGGAATGGATGTAAATGTAGACGACTCGATTGAATATCTCGGAATCACCCTACAATTAACTTAAACTGGAGAGCACACATTCGAAAAATTTGCGGTAAAGCAACTAAAAGCTCGATTTTATAAAGCGCATTTTAGATGTGATGAGAAGGTTAGAGAGCGATGTTATTTCACCTTAGTCAGGCCCATCTAGGAAATGAGGCGAGTATATGAGATCCAGCGGATGAAACGTATACTCCCAAACTAGAGAAATTGCAGCGCAAGGGGATACGATTCGTTAAAAAGTGCTACGATAGAAAAGCATGCGTTACGTAAATGCTCCGTGAGGCTGGTTGGAAATCCTTTAAGGAATACAGGTTAAAAACTAGGCTGCGATTGCTTGGTAAACTCAGAGAAGTTACATAGATTTTCGGAAGACATGATTGGTACTATGTTCCGACATGAATTCGACAATGAGCGTAAAATTACAGATAAATGTGCGAGGACAAATCATTTTAGGGACATCTCCTTAAATAATCCTAGCTTCGATACTAGATCGGTGAAAAGAAATGAAATACTGAAATAAATATCAAATTCATTGGATTTTTACTTGGGGCCCATGATGATCTTGACAGTTTCTTAGCTATTTATATGTTTTAATGCCCCGGGTGATGTAACAAATCCTATTTTAGGTGAATGAATATGGCAAGATTTAGGCAAGATTGGCTCTTGGAACTGTATGAATGCTTATTTAGGTCCCCTAATGGCCCTCTATCGACTTAACGAGGGTCTATAACTAAAGGCCAGAAGTTGGGGCCCCGAAGTATCATAGTGTATCTGTGGCAAGAATATAAGCTTTGCTTTTCTATTCCATAGATTGCACACAATACCATAGAGCTCTGTAAGTACTGATTGGGTAACAGTTTTGGGGAATGTGTGGTAATTTATCACTCCTTAGCTTGCGGATAGCAAGTAACTTTTACTCGTATATAACAGATATATCTGTATGCCGTACAACAGAGGAGTGAGAGGACTTTGGCAAGGATAGACCGATGAGAACTTGTGAAATAGGAAAATGGGCCTATATAAATAATTACAGGAAGATGCGAGCGAGAAAAACGCGAGAAAGAGAAATGGAAACGGCAAGATGTAAAGAGCGGTATTTGTGTCTTTGAGGATTGAGAGGCACGTATACGGCCAGATTCCATTGGTTACTCTCTCTTTCTGATGGTCTGACGTAAACACAAAGGTTCTCTAATGCCCTTAATTCCGCTGCACCCCTTTGGTTTCTACAATGGACGGAAGCAGTTCCGTGGAGAAGAAAATTGGGTTACTCGCGAGGCACGGCTAGTCTCTCTTAAAGAATTGAGATTTTTTGTCGGGCCTTTTTTGTATGTGGTGATGCCCAGTTCGGTCCCAATAAGGGAGTAACTGATAAAGAGATCGCATAGACTCCAGGGAATTATCTTTCAAAATCTTTCTCACTGTTCCCGCTTTTTGCCGACATAATCGGGCCTCAGTATATGAATTCCCACGTCAGCCTTCTTCTCCTACCATGTCAAAGATTCATATGCATTCTTCAACTGCGTTCACACTTATGAAAGTAAGTTACCTTCTCTTTCCCTAAGCCTCTCGTATCTTTCTCTGGTTCATTTAAGAGTAATGTTCCCCCCGCTGCTCGTTTTTGTATATGGATTTACGAGTAGTTAACGGGTTCCATTCAGTATTCATATGCTTTCTTCGGAGCCCCATCGAGTTAGCATTAATTTCAAATGGGCGGAAAAAATGTACGTGATGAGGATTGAAAGAAAGGTTTACGGTACCCCACGCTCCTCAAGTTATTTATTTTCCTCGTTTTTGAGTTGCGGTGCTCGGCCTTTTTTTCGAAAGTTTACTTTCATGGTGCTTGCCCTGTTGCTTTCTGTAATTAATTAACCCAGTCCTTGTGAGCATTAAAAACACGAAGTCGGAATTGTATACCTGTAATTAAGTTTTTTGGTTGGTTACTCTTCCAACTATTCAAAAATAATAAAGAACTTCAGCTGCGTTGCATGGCGTCAGTAGAAAAATAATCTACGAGTATTCGTAAAACATTCGGTGCACGTCTTCCTCTTCCACGAGCATCGTCTTTAACCGAAAGTCTTAAACGGAGAAGATAAAACATCTTCGCGCAAATGCTATTGCCTTTCTGGCATAGCATTTCACATTGGATATGAAATGAGGCATTTTATACGCATTTCGTAAACCTATACCAACTAAATACCCTACTTAAATATCGTAATCTGAGTATCTCGATTTGAAAATCAGAAGTGAAGCATTTTATGTAACTATTTCAGTAGTAATAACAAGCAAGGCACCATTCTTATAGATAACCTGCACCAAATCACTATGTTTATTTGGGTAACATATATGCAACATGTGAAATAGTAAAATAATCAACTAATTTTTATTTGGGTGAGACTGAGACTTAAAGTCTCCTCTTCCTTCAAATCCACCGTCAATGTAAAACAGATCTAAGTAGTAAGCTATGATAAAAATTAAACCGTCAATTTGCTAATTTAGGACTAGGTAAATACAAATAATTTTTCTTTCATCGCACCTTTGCGTTCTTTTCTTGTATTTAATATAATTTGAAACTCATTAGTTTCATCTTATTGTCGCGTTTGACAACAAAGTTAAACGGCTCTCATTCAGCACACTTCGAGTAAGAGGTTACAAAGAGCTATGATAAATTTCCACAGAAAATACGTCCTACATCGATTGCGTTTGTAAATAAAAGCGTATATGATTGGATTACGATAGAACATCGGAATAAAGGTTGAATACTGCCATCGAATATTTGAAGCGTAAAATTAATAGATATTTTGGTAAATTTGATTAATCATATAGAGTATTGTAATTTGCTTTAGTGTTAAAGATTCTCGATATTTAAAGACTGGATTTTTCTGTTTTTCTCTATATTAGGGCTATTTTGTAGCAGAAGTTACTAATACAATATCCATTTCTCTATACCTGATAGCCTCTCCAGGAATTGTTACATTTCTATGACCATTTGTGCGTGAACTTGTTGATGTTTATTTACTGGTGCTTTCTTGATTACAATGAGAACATGGAGTCGTGCCATTTCCTTCTTCGAATGCATAGATACTATCGAAATCGAACTGATTCGAATCGCCAAATCTATGCACAATTTACCTTTAAGGATAAATATTCACTTTAAATGCGTATTCTTGATTTAAATTACTAAACGAAGTAAACATTCAAAACAGGATATAAAGCAGACTGCCACAACCAAGGAAATGAAACAATCGTGCCATCATACACGGAAATCTATGAAAGATAAGCGAGAGAATACCAGCTTTTTAACTTGCATGACATTTATAATTAGATGTGGGTAAGTTTATGGCACATAACACTGTAAATAAGAAATATAAGTGGAGAATGATATTCCTGGAGAATTGATGTAACTTTCTTGACTGTCTCTTGATCTACATCTACATTAGTACCCTGCAAGCCGCCTTTCGGCGTGTGGCAGAGTGTCCTTCAATATATCTTTATCCGTATGTAAATGTGTTGCTTCAAGAGAACACAAGTTAAACATGACGCATTGAGATGTTTTCCCTAACAAGAATCATACACTAAAACTTTAAAAATATACTTCTCTTCATATCATAACAATTCTCATGAAAAATCCACCTTACAGAATGAATTGAAACCATTCCAATTTACTTGAAATTTCGAACTGATTTAAAAGCATTTTTCTTGAGGTAACAGTTAAAATTCAAATTCACGTAGTTTATTATTTCTAGTCTATAAGTCACTTGAACTTAGGAAGTGAATAATTCCTTTTTCAGAAAAGAGCTGCTGAAGTTTGTGGTCTTGGTGTTTGAGGAATTCATGATGCAGGACATTTTCTCGAGTTTTCGACCGGGTTGCTTCCAGGGGCGAATTTAGACTGTTAGAGGCCGTAGGCGTAAAGGTTACCCATTAAAAAATATTCAAAGAAAACGAAATTTTTCTATCAAACGTTGAATTCAAAGTATATAAAAATCAATATCAAAATGGGAAATGAAGGAAATAACGGTAATGAGTTAATGAAAATTTATAAATAATTGAAAATGCGCATTGTTGGAATTACATACCATATTAATACATACCAATTATCCTGCTTGTCTTATTTAGTTGAGGTTACCTTAACTTATGAGAGGTTTACTATAACTTAACATGGATGAGGTTTGACTACTACTTTAGCCTAAAATGCATTAACATGCCAAAGTATTATCTATTCTCATAAGTATTGACGAATTCTCCTAAGTTACATTTATGTTAAGTAAACGTTCTAAAAGCTATGAAACTAGCATATTATGATAGAATCTGCAAATGTGGTCCTTAATAAAAAAGAACTTTCACTGCAACCACATTTTATCGAGAGAAATCATTCTAAGAAAATAATAACACAACGTAACAGTTTCACATTTATAAAATTTAAACCATTACAATGACGCTAGACATACAAGGAATGAATTCAAGTACTTGTGAGTAGTGAACATCCCTAAGGTATTTTTAGGTTTCACCATGCGCAATGCAACCGAATGAATATGAGAACTGCTAAATACCTTCGGAAAGAATGATATCCAAATTAAGTAATATACAATCTAGAAAATGGAAAATGGTTTTCGTCCATTTTTAAACAAAGATATTTAATTGATTTTATTTCATTGAATCGATTTCATTGACTGAATATAAGTATTTATCAGCGTTTTTCAAATATAAAAGTAATTTCTTGCGACTAGCGACGACATTAATTGAAAAATTACGCACATTCATTTAGGATATCGAAGTTAAACTTCTAAGGTATGAGCAAGCTTGTATCTTTTGCTTTTACGTTGATTGAAGATCATCGTTTCAGGTTTCGATGCGCATGTAGAGATAATTTTACTAAAAACTGAGGGTATGAATTACAATAAAGGGAAAACATTCCTTATCTTATGAGTCCAAGGGACAAACATTTTTTTCGTAAAGCATCTCATTTTTTTCTTGGAGGTCGAGAGAGTGCACATCTTTTATGGACAACTTGTTAATTGTTAAATGCGTGAGTTGAAATTGAATTCTCAGAATCAATATCAACCAATAGTTCATAGAATGAATGTTTCCATAAATACGAATCTCGACCATCGTAACCCGAACTTGCAACACTTTTCAGGAAGAAAATGCTCACTTATAAAGATGCAGCGCCCACTACTCAATGTATCCTCTACGAATGACTTCCTCTTCTCCATTTCTATAGAGATAAAATATAAGATGCGGAGATACACACGACTAACTGTATATATTTTATGTCTCACGGACGTCCTGATGACCTAATGCAGTTTTCGGACATAAATGTTGGAAGTTGTATTTGCTTTTAGCACCAGGTGGAACATTGATGTGCGTGTATTTGATGCACTTTATTTAAATTTCTCTTACAAGTAACCTCAGTCTTTTACATTCTTGGAACTTTGCTAATCCTGCAAGTTTGGCAAAGCCCTAATTTCTTCTTTTCGCTCCGCTACGTCCACTTCCCTACCTCATCTTTCTTACTCCTTTCTTTCGAAAGAATAAAATCTTCTCCTCGGGGAGACTTCCTCCATCCCTAACTTTTCCGCTCCTCCCTCTAATCTCCATTCTTTCTACTTTTCCACCGTTGCGCTATCCCATAGAACTCCGACCACTCTTTTTCTTAATTCCAGCTTCTCTTATTACCTACATTAACTAGCCAAGCATAACATAATAAGACCGAAAAACTCGTCCATGTGGTCCTTTTGGCCGAGTTAAGTTTGCCGGAATGAGTGCTGAAATAAGCTAATGTTATATCTTTACCACATAGCCTCTGCGTTCCAAGGGGATATATAAGTCATTTTTTGGCACAGTCAAAAAAAATACATAATCAAATATGCATTATTTTACTTTAAGCATTCGTAAGAGACGTTGGTTTAGTAGAAAGATCAGGTTTCTTCAAAATTATGCTTGTAGCATTTTACTGAAGTTAGTTTATTCCACTCGGATTGAATGTCAATTCATCATGATGTTATTCTCGAAAGCTAAACCTTTTTTAAATATTCCATAGAAGGGAAATTTTCATTTCATATATTTAACTTCGAGAATTATTAGAAATCGAGGAATTTAAACAAGGACCAAATTCAATGCCCAAGGAAATGAATTATGGACACCTCAAATGATAACACTTGTTTAGGAAATGGCATTCAGTTAAAAGGCGGTAGACAGGAAAATCATCGTTTACAAAGTAGAAACTGGATATACAGAATCAGAAGTACGTGGGTAATTCCGATACACAGTATTTTGTTATCCTGAATCCCGGAAATGGATATTTAACTTCACTTAAGGACTTCCATATCTCTTTGAGATATTAACGAAATGTGTGAAACATTTTCTGGCCCTTCTAAAGTTTTCAAGACTAAATAGATCATTTGAAGTAGTTGCTGATATATTCTTCCTATAAAACTGACTGTTCTTTTGTTTTGTTTTTAGAAGAATCACAACATCATTATGAATACATACAAAATTCAAACAATCCCCAAGCACATGCACTTAAACAGAATCACAACATCATTATGAATACATACAAAATTCAAACAATCCCCAAGCACATGCACTTAAACAGAATCACAACATCATTATGAATACATACAAAATTCAAACAATCCCCAAGCACATGCACTTAAACAGAATCACAACATCATTATGAGAGCACACATTGTTTATTACGTCTATCATTCTTGTTTCATTATTTGTTATTTGAATTTATATCTACATCGTTAACGATTAATGAAATTTAAGCAAGTGATGGAAATTGCCAGATGCGTTGATTAGCTGTTGTTTTCAAGGGTGCTCTAATTTACATGTTTACACATTATACCGGTAATGTGATACGTGTTTTCCGATAAGTGCTACATGGTGAGGAACGGTATGATGAAAATGGAGCATGAATATCTTGCATCACTCCAGAAACAACTCGAAGCTAATCGGGAGGCAGGTGAAATTACGATAAAGTATTTAAGTGGCATACCGAAAATATTTGATTATAAAACGCCTTCAAAAACTAAATTTGGCGTTGTATTACCAAAATGTCAGTTTTATACGAACCAAGTTTTCCCAGCTACGTTTTTCAAGTGAAATCGCTGGTTCAAATGTAACTTGTTTAACGAAAACGTTGTTGAACGATAGTGTTTGTTCATCAAAGCTTGGTCTGTACAGTAAATACAACATCTTTAGAAGGAATCGTACTTAGCTATCCAGCTCAAAAAGAGATGGGGGTGTTTTGGAGGCAGTGGGTGGGAAACTATCAACATATGAAATTGAGGGAAGTAATGATACTGAGCAACTTGTTGTTGCAATGAAATCAGCTACTAAAACTGTTATTCTGATCTGCGACTACTTCCCTCCTTGCTCAACAGCCTACGAAAAGCATTGTCTGAAAATAGATAGGTTAAAAAATTAAAAAATAGGTTATATTGTTCACATCTTTAAGCATACTTCATAGTTTGTGGTGATTATAGNATAATGTATTCCGATAACTCTGATTTATTATAAAAAAACAATCTCCACGAGAACTGCGTTGCGGAATTATAAAATACAATCTTTCTCACACGTATTCCCAGCGCATATAATACAAATTTGCTATTTTTATGCATGAAATTTCGGATGTGTTATCTTTTTGGCTGCTCGCAGTGATGGTGTAGAATATTTTTATCACAAAAGGAACATAACGTGTCGCTGAAATGCATATTTTAGATTTTTGACTCCCATCGCGTTTTCAACCGCTGAAAAATCATGACAGGATTTACTCTTTCCTTTCTTGTACTACTCGGTGGGTTATTTTCAGTGGTCAATAACTATGAAAATCCCGTCCCATCGCCAATCCCTGTGATTGACAACTTAATTTGATACAAACCGAGAATTTAATGAAAGGTAAGAAAAACCACTGCATATGCTGAAAAAATAGTAATCAGAAACCTCGATTCGACATTAAAAATGAAGTCGGTCCTTCAGATTCACCAAAAGTTGGTTTTGCACCAACAAAATATTTCATATCCGTCACCAGCAGTAAAAATCAAGACCACAAACGTTTGCAAGCATAAGATGTTTTATTTTGAAAAAGCGTTCAAAAGCTCGACATGACAGCTCTCTGCCACTCTCAATGGGGAATTGAATATAAAACGCTTCGTACTCGATGGATTTTTTCGCACGCGACCATCTTCTTCATTTCCAAATTAATTTTTACATTGAATTCTCACCCTAGTTTTTTGCAATTTGGTTCGTTCTTTTTGAAACGGAACTAAATAACGTAAAATTTCCCCTAAAATCGATTAAATAGTGTTTTGCGTTAGCGATTCGTCCCGCAGATTTTAATCCGATGGAATACTTAAACATTTCATGAATTATTCCTGTAGAAACGAAATCAATTAAGTCAAAAATGTTCGAATATAATTTATAAATAATTATGGTTAGATATTTTAAGTAAAATATTGAGGCTAATCTCATATTTTCCAACGTTTCTGAGATAATTACAGTAGTTTCGTTATTATTTCATCCATTTCTTAATTTTTCTGATATCAAGTTTCAAACCAGGTTTACATTCCAGGTACATAAAAGTATATTAGAGGTATCTTATGTTTTGCGTTGATTATTCTATGTACTCCCATCCATTTTCTCTTGTATCGCAGTGCATTGAAGATAGAGTACCATAAAACCGAAAGTAAGCTGAAGATCCGAGGATTTGCTTTAAAAAAATAGCTACAGACACACTTTCTTTATAATTTCAGTTTCGCTGTTACGTTAGCATGATGATGTGGTACGATGTTTTGATAGCAAAATTTTGGCTGCAAGAACATTATGCATCCAAATCTTTCTTTACAAAATATTCGCTACTGATTTTCTTTGCCGCAAAAATATTCCTTTAGAAGTGATTTTGGTGCATTATTTTCGTTACAATTCACGATTTGCTAAAAAAATGTTACCAAAGTAATCTCCAACATGAATATTTAGCAATATAAAGTATAACCTGTCAATGTAACTACCGCACTCTAATGACCAAGTTCTTAATGTGACCATTTTTTATCGGTCCCCGCTTAAGTAATACATGACCACCTTTCATTTGTTACCGGTCAACTCCTTAGTGGGAAACTATCAATGAGATATTATTCTTTAAAAGTGTCCAGTTTAAAACAATAAATCTTTACTCTGTATATTTCTAAAAAATTATTTTGGAAAGTTTATATTTCACGTTAAGTTGAAAAAGAAAAAAAAACAATGAGTTTGTCTTAAAATGTTCTGATAATTGCTGCCTCGATATCCAAAAAGATCTTAAGTTCAAATAAAATAACATTAGATGGATTTTTAAAAATGTACGAAATGAAATCTCTGATGTGAAAACTGTTCGATCCTTCTTTGTTGCCCATTTTTTATTTATTTCTCTCCTTCCAGGTTTTACAATTTAAAGTTAAAGGAAATATTTTTGCAAACAAATAATTATCTTATAATTCCTTCAAACAAGGAAAACTAATATTTTTTTATCCTAACCTTGCTATGGTGACCACCTGTCTAATGTGACCTCTTTTG
>KZ308256.1:1082561-1127461 GCA_000376725.2 Ladona fulva
AGGCGTAAAGGTTACCCATTAAAAAATATTCAAAGAAAACGAAATTTTTCTATCAAACGTTGAATTCAAAGTATATAAAAATCAATATCAAAATGGGAAATGAAGGAAATAACGGTAATGAGTTAATGAAAATTTATAAATAATTGAAAATGCGCATTGTTGGAATTACATACCATATTAATACATACCAATTATCCTGCTTGTCTTATTTAGTTGAGGTTACCTTAACTTATGAGAGGTTTACTATAACTTAACATGGATGAGGTTTGACTACTACTTTAGCCTAAAATGCATTAACATGCCAAAGTATTATCTATTCTCATAAGTATTGACGAATTCTCCTAAGTTACATTTATGTTAAGTAAACGTTCTAAAAGCTATGAAACTAGCATATTATGATAGAATCTGCAAATGTGGTCCTTAATAAAAAAGAACTTTCACTGCAACCACATTTTATCGAGAGAAATCATTCTAAGAAAATAATAACACAACGTAACAGTTTCACATTTATAAAATTTAAACCATTACAATGACGCTAGACATACAAGGAATGAATTCAAGTACTTGTGAGTAGTGAACATCCCTAAGGTATTTTTAGGTTTCACCATGCGCAATGCAACCGAATGAATATGAGAACTGCTAAATACCTTCGGAAAGAATGATATCCAAATTAAGTAATATACAATCTAGAAAATGGAAAATGGTTTTCGTCCATTTTTAAACAAAGATATTTAATTGATTTTATTTCATTGAATCGATTTCATTGACTGAATATAAGTATTTATCAGCGTTTTTCAAATATAAAAGTAATTTCTTGCGACTAGCGACGACATTAATTGAAAAATTACGCACATTCATTTAGGATATCGAAGTTAAACTTCTAAGGTATGAGCAAGCTTGTATCTTTTGCTTTTACGTTGATTGAAGATCATCGTTTCAGGTTTCGATGCGCATGTAGAGATAATTTTACTAAAAACTGAGGGTATGAATTACAATAAAGGGAAAACATTCCTTATCTTATGAGTCCAAGGGACAAACATTTTTTTCGTAAAGCATCTCATTTTTTTCTTGGAGGTCGAGAGAGTGCACATCTTTTATGGACAACTTGTTAATTGTTAAATGCGTGAGTTGAAATTGAATTCTCAGAATCAATATCAACCAATAGTTCATAGAATGAATGTTTCCATAAATACGAATCTCGACCATCGTAACCCGAACTTGCAACACTTTTCAGGAAGAAAATGCTCACTTATAAAGATGCAGCGCCCACTACTCAATGTATCCTCTACGAATGACTTCCTCTTCTCCATTTCTATAGAGATAAAATATAAGATGCGGAGATACACACGACTAACTGTATATATTTTATGTCTCACGGACGTCCTGATGACCTAATGCAGTTTTCGGACATAAATGTTGGAAGTTGTATTTGCTTTTAGCACCAGGTGGAACATTGATGTGCGTGTATTTGATGCACTTTATTTAAATTTCTCTTACAAGTAACCTCAGTCTTTTACATTCTTGGAACTTTGCTAATCCTGCAAGTTTGGCAAAGCCCTAATTTCTTCTTTTCGCTCCGCTACGTCCACTTCCCTACCTCATCTTTCTTACTCCTTTCTTTCGAAAGAATAAAATCTTCTCCTCGGGGAGACTTCCTCCATCCCTAACTTTTCCGCTCCTCCCTCTAATCTCCATTCTTTCTACTTTTCCACCGTTGCGCTATCCCATAGAACTCCGACCACTCTTTTTCTTAATTCCAGCTTCTCTTATTACCTACATTAACTAGCCAAGCATAACATAATAAGACCGAAAAACTCGTCCATGTGGTCCTTTTGGCCGAGTTAAGTTTGCCGGAATGAGTGCTGAAATAAGCTAATGTTATATCTTTACCACATAGCCTCTGCGTTCCAAGGGGATATATAAGTCATTTTTTGGCACAGTCAAAAAAAATACATAATCAAATATGCATTATTTTACTTTAAGCATTCGTAAGAGACGTTGGTTTAGTAGAAAGATCAGGTTTCTTCAAAATTATGCTTGTAGCATTTTACTGAAGTTAGTTTATTCCACTCGGATTGAATGTCAATTCATCATGATGTTATTCTCGAAAGCTAAACCTTTTTTAAATATTCCATAGAAGGGAAATTTTCATTTCATATATTTAACTTCGAGAATTATTAGAAATCGAGGAATTTAAACAAGGACCAAATTCAATGCCCAAGGAAATGAATTATGGACACCTCAAATGATAACACTTGTTTAGGAAATGGCATTCAGTTAAAAGGCGGTAGACAGGAAAATCATCGTTTACAAAGTAGAAACTGGATATACAGAATCAGAAGTACGTGGGTAATTCCGATACACAGTATTTTGTTATCCTGAATCCCGGAAATGGATATTTAACTTCACTTAAGGACTTCCATATCTCTTTGAGATATTAACGAAATGTGTGAAACATTTTCTGGCCCTTCTAAAGTTTTCAAGACTAAATAGATCATTTGAAGTAGTTGCTGATATATTCTTCCTATAAAACTGACTGTTCTTTTGTTTTGTTTTTAGAAGAATCACAACATCATTATGAGAGCACACATTGTTTATTACGTCTATCATTCTTGTTTCATTATTTGTTATTTGAATTTATATCTACATCGTTAACGATTAATGAAATTTAAGCAAGTGATGGAAATTGCCAGATGCGTTGATTAGCTGTTGTTTTCAAGGGTGCTCTAATTTACATGTTTACACATTATACCGGTAATGTGATACGTGTTTTCCGATAAGTGCTACATGGTGAGGAACGGTATGATGAAAATGGAGCATGAATATCTTGCATCACTCCAGAAACAACTCGAAGCTAATCGGGAGGCAGGTGAAATTACGATAAAGTATTTAAGTGGCATACCGAAAATATTTGATTATAAAACGCCTTCAAAAACTAAATTTGGCGTTGTATTACCAAAATGTCAGTTTTATACGAACCAAGTTTTCCCAGCTACGTTTTTCAAGTGAAATCGCTGGTTCAAATGTAACTTGTTTAACGAAAACGTTGTTGAACGATAGTGTTTGTTCATCAAAGCTTGGTCTGTACAGTAAATACAACATCTTTAGAAGGAATCGTACTTAGCTATCCAGCTCAAAAAGAGATGGGGGTGTTTTGGAGGCAGTGGGTGGGAAACTATCAACATATGAAATTGAGGGAAGTAATGATACTGAGCAACTTGTTGTTGCAATGAAATCAGCTACTAAAACTGTTATTCTGATCTGCGACTACTTCCCTCCTTGCTCAACAGCCTACGAAAAGCATTGTCTGAAAATAGATAGGTTAAAAAATTAAAAAATAGGTTATATTGTTCACATCTTTAAGCATACTTCATAGTTTGTGGTGATTATAGCCTACCGAACACAAGCTGGAATAATAATGATAACACTTTATCACCTCAATTTATAAACAATCAAATCATTTGTTTTACTTAACCAATTATCACAGCGTAGTACAAATGAATTCTGTTTTAAATACACATGGTAAAATTCTGGATTTGGTATTTACTAATATAAATAATGTGACAGTCACTGAGTCCGATGGACGTATCTTATTGGTTGACGCTCACCATCCCCGTCTGCTCTGTGTATTCCAGTTTGAAAGCCGCAATAATTTTATTTAACCAAAATCGTATATATATACATGTATAATTTTAGCAGAGGTAATTATATTGGGATGAAATAATTTAACTCTTCATTTAATTGGAATAAACTAATCAACATTGATCCTGATTATGTTTTGGATTGTTTTTGTAGTGTTCTGAATCAAGTTTTTGATTTATATGTCCCAAAGATTAATTGCTGATATCACTCATTTCCTTGCTGGTTCTCATCAGAACTTTAACCACTGATACAGATGGCTCACAAAATGTAGCCGATAGAATGAGTGATTATGAAATGTTCTCATCATTAAGATCAAAATGAAAATTATTAATCTCTATATTCAATAATTCATACATTCATGATATGGAAAATAGTAAACTACATAATTTTATGAAATGCTTTCCAAAATTACAAATACGCATCACTGTGTACTACCCTGTTTTAGTGATCAAATTGTTAAGTAATTTTATCTTCAATGTTGTAGTTTATTAAAGTGTTTAATAATGAGTGAATATTTTTAAAAAATTTTATCTTTAGTAATTTTCAGTTATTTTACAATGACTCAATTCTATTTCCGAGTAGACTCATTTGTTTATATTTTGATGCAATTCATGCTTATTATATGCTTATTCAGTTTGTACATGGATGATTAATTTTTACAATTTTGAACTTAAATTCTTTGTAAAATCTAATAGTATTGGTGTATTTTGTGTAACTGAGATCAATATTGCGATATTTTCTTTTTATCGTATTTACTTTATATTTCCTTGTGCGATAGAAAAAGGGCATTTTTATGTCCATCACACAATCTAATCTAATCTAATCTAATAATTGAGCTTCTGCTCTCCCATTTACAGCGCCTTACATAGTACTGATATATGAAAAAGTACAAAGGCATTAAGGCAAAGATTACTATCCATATATTTCTATTAATTAATAGACGACGTTACTAGCATTGAGTAGAGAGTAAAAGGAGAAATACAGAGGGATGAATGTAAGCAAGTGAAATTATTTTGGGTAAAAAGGCATCCCATAACTCTGAGTCCCCATGGGTTCTCGTAACTCCTGATTTTTGCTCCATCTCCGCAACCAAGATTAGTAAAAGATGAAAGCGAAGAGGAGTTTTAAAGGAAAGAAAGAAAGGAGCGTGAAATGAAGAGAGATTGGAATTAAGGACTACGGATAAATGGCCCATCTTAAAATAACTAAGCTGAATAACGAGAAATTTTCTATTCCTTTGGGTGTGGATCAATGAGGGTCCCGTATTTATAACTTTTAAAACTCGACAGTGGATAAATTCTCCTTATTTTATAGCCATATAATACATAGTTTTTTATCATCGTGAATTATTTTCATTATCATCATCATCATGGGATAGCCTGCCTGGAAAGTGGGGGACCCGGGTTCGATTGGCTACGGCACGGCAGACTTTTTCTTTCATTTCTGCCTCTAAATTCAAGCATGTGAACCATGCGTTTCTCAATAAATCGAGGAATTTAAACAAGGACCAAATTCAATGCCCAAGGAAATGAATTATGGACACCTCAAATGATAACACTTGTTTAGGAAATGGCATTCAGTTAAAAGGCGGTAGACAGGAAAATCATCGTTTACAAAGTAGAAACTGGATATACAGAATCNTGGTAAGGAAAGAAGGATGAAATCTTAAATTTTAAACGAAGGTTGATGGTCAAGAAATTTAACAGGAGGAATATTCCTCTGAACACTTGTTTGGTTGTAAAAATAATTACACATCAAATTACAAATTTAATTTGAATAATTTTATCTCCTATTTGGTCTATACGCGAAGTAAAATGGATTATTGTCTGACGTAATTAATTACTATCGAGGATTATCAACGAAGGATCGAATATTTTTTTCATACCTTAACAGAAGAGATTATAATTAAAACCACAATTTCTATGTTCATCTTACTATCCACCTCATGTACTGTATGTATATTTGAGTAAGTACTCTATCTACAAACACATAATTTATGGTACGTAATCTCTCCCATCCAACGTGTTTCCATGTATATCAAAGGATATTGGATAGCGGCGTTTAGTTTTTACAATAATCTTATGTAAAATTCATTCTTATTTTTACGAAGTTTAGTTTACTTTCTTTCAAAAACTTTCAAACGGCTGAATGGTTTCAGAAACGGTTCCTGTCAATGATGCACTAATCATATTCATTACGAGACATTAATAATGTTCCTATACCATCCTCCTGTGTTCTTTATCATGAGCTGAATTTCTAAATTGTTCTCCAATTGGCATTTTGTAGATTAATTATCACTTCCATTACAGGTGCTTCTTTTGATGGCTATTGTATCGTGATTTCTGTGTATTTTATGGCAAAAACGCATGAAAAATATTATTCCTTGGCAAAGTGGGAATCGCGATTATTAGAGTAAAATACAATACAAACGCCTTTTTTGGGTGAGACTGGGCTGGAAAGTCTCATCTTCTATTAAACTCGCCTTCCTATAATGCAAAATACGAATGCATAATATAAGATTTGAAACAAGAATGTGTATAGGTTACAAGTACGGTAAAAATAGAAAAAATAAAAGGTAAGAAAGAATGGTTTGCGGAGGGAAGACAAACTGACATTATACGCTTATAGTATGCAAATCGTTCTTTTACCAGTTTTATGGCAAATCTATCCAAATTAAATTTTGTTACGAATTTTACTCACAAATTCACGTAGAGAGAAAGGTATAAAAAATTCAATTCACGGTCCAGAGAATCGCACAGCTGTGGATATTCACACATAAATTAACGCACACACTCAGCTTCGAGTGAAACCAGTCCCCGGTTTATATCTCAGGAGATGCAAACTGAAGTGGCTTCGAGCCCATTCTGTAGGTCGATGCAGCGCCATTCTATACTCAATTGAAAATTATACTAATATTTGCTTTCGGTTTGATGGCATTCATCATGCAAAGACATTCCATTAATCACCCTTAATTTTCATAGATAAGAGTTACCAGTAATCCCCTTAACTTCCCTAAATCTCCTTAAATCCTATTCATAAAATCCGTCGGAGTCCTTATACACGTCGCAAAATCAGTATCGCATTTCCAACAGTGCCCAAATTAAATACTTATTATCTTAATTCATGGTTGCAAAAAATCAAACTCAAGAAACAGAGAAGAAATTGACTTTTATTTGCGTTATATTTTCCACCTGAACTTTCCATTATGCAAAATCTATCAGATAGATATGCTGATCACATTTAGTAACTCGTTAATATATTTTACCAGTCAATCTGCGATCAAGTTAACTTCGGCTATGTGAATGTTAAATAAAATAGTGTGCACTTAGGTATCTCAGATGTTTGCTTTGTTGCTGCTACCAAATGAAGCCAGAATTCCCTGAAATTCAAGCTTTGTATATCTTTTGATCAGCTCTTTGGCACCGTGGGTAATAAATCATGTTGAAAACATAATCGAGGTTTTCCTTCTCGCTATCTCTTAATTCAGAGAATCTAACAATTTCTGGAACCCCAAGTTATATTTAAAGGAACCAGTAATAATGAACGCTCTTCCATTTGGTTAGTCGAACCGCAATACTTTCTCACATTCCAATTTCTTTACACGACCCAGTCATACCAAGGATTCATTCAAAGATGTTCATATACTGAAAAATGAATCTAAAATGCTATTACTCCCCTTTTGTCGAAGGAATTCAGTCCTGAGTAATACATAAATATTCAATAAAACCAAAATTTTGCTGTTAAAAGTTTAAGAAAACATAACACACAAAACGTTCTCCTTTGTCTTTCGTATATTTGAACACCACGCGGCTGCTCTGACGCAAAGCACGGCTGAAAATAAAATCCAGAAATTTTATTTCGCTTAGTAAAAAATATACATTAATATAAATAATTTGATATTTTAATAGGTATATGCTGGAAAATGGAAACAAAGACGAAGCCACGAAATCATACGATATTTTGGATTTAATTACTGTGGGATACCGAACCAAATTAAGTATTTGAATTTCATTCTGCTCCAATTTCAGAGGATTCGGAAATAAGACCTCAAGAAAATTGAATGGTGATTCCCGGGGAATACTCATAACCTGGAATCAGATAGTATTTGGAATCATCCGATTTCGAATAAAGGAAAGTATACAGGACCTGCTACATCGGATTTTGAATTAGCTTTGAAAGTGATCGTGGAAAATAAAGTATTTTGGATAAGTTTTATCTTTGAGTTGAATCTTTCGGTTAATTTATTTAAGGTTGTAGGAAGAGGCGTTATATTCTGGTACTTGTATATCTCGGAAATACAGGTGAGATATGGAACATTCAAAATCCCTTTAATGGTTTTACTATAACCTATAGAGCTTCTGTAGGTAGGATTTGTATGCATAATGCCAAGTGGGTGATGCATAAGTGAACATAGGTCTAAAAATGAATAGATATATTTATAATAGATGAATAGATATATTTATATACTTTCAAGTACATACTAAACAGAGGTTCGAATTCATCCACTGATAGTTTTCAATATGCATTAAAACGATGAGGAATCCGTCAATTTTACTTTACTACCAATTCAGGACGATCCCGCGGGTATTCCTCCTGCCTTTCCTTCTATAGATTGCTCTCATCGTAGCTCAATTGACTTATGTTTGGGTTAATTACTCATTAGCCACCGAGAATCACAAAACGTCGACAACGCCAAAAATCTTACCATCGTGAATTTGAAATCACTTTTGACCATCTTCGCTATGTGTTTATTCTTCGTCAGAAATTTAGGAAGTTATCGGTGTCAATGCGTTTGAAATTAGAGTCTTTCGGAATGTAGTCTAAGGAAATACTAAAGTTGCGTTATTTGGTAAGGAAAGAAGGATGAAATCTTAAATTTTAAACGAAGGTTGATGGTCAAGAAATTTAACAGGAGGAATATTCCTCTGAACACTTGTTTGGTAGTATTTTCAGTGATGAATTTTATTTTTAGCCGTTAAAATATTTTATACAAAGGTTTACATTTGGGAGGCGATTTCAGATTCTAATCTACATATACAACTTACAATAGGGACTCATAAACATAAGCGAGCCGTAATATGTAAGATGAACCGAATAATCTTAGAGAAAAAACGGTAAACACTATTATGAATGAGTTAAGAAATCACATTACTCTACTTTCAAATGCCTGGAACTATTTCTCCTCTTTTATTACACCTACGAGAAGACTGTTATTCATTTATTTATAGATTGCAATTTGGTCTTTTTAATTACTTTTCTCGATAGTGTGATCGAAGGAAGACTTTCTGTTCTTAATTTCTCCATGTAAAATAGACGAGTCAAAAAGCATATTCTTCTGCCAAAATTCGTTGTGAAGGAACGCGTATTTCGTTTAGAATTTCCCAAGTTAAAATGTAGATCAACGAAGCGAATTTTCCTCGTTACTCACCACATTTATACCATATTCAATTTCTTGCAGGCACACCAAAATAGCAGGCAACCGTATCGACCACACATATCTTCTCGGAAAATGTCGAGTTTCTCTTTTGCCCCAGCCCTTTCTAGTGGAGGGTATCGAAACCTTCACAAGTCGTTCCATAAACTAGGCTTTTTGTTTCCAAAGATTGATCGCCACTTTATTTGATTATGTGCTAATCTCTTGAGGGATAGAAACGGATGGGTAAAGGGAACGAGCTATGGTGGGAATGGAAAATACGGAAGTTGAGAATATGCTTAACGGCATCCAAGGCTCGATGAGTGAGAGTAAATAGGATGAAGCAGAAATTAGAACAGAATAAAAGGAACAAATTGGAAAGTGAGATACAGAATGATTGGTGGTAAACCTTACGATTTCAAACGCCACATTTCGATTCCTTTTAAGCTTCCAATCAACTAATTTTTCGCTGCGTACCTTCAAGATAATTGGGATTGATGTTCATGAATACGAAATGGTATGTTTTGTTACGATGAATTTCCTTTGACAGAATGACTGAAGATATTAGCACGATTTCTAATACTTATATCTTGTTAAAATTTATTTCATTTGTAACGGGAATGAAAAATTTAAATTAATCAGTTTTAAAGTTTATCACTAACTACCCATCTCTTTGTCAGCCAAACAGGAATAAGGTCTATTAGAAGATATATTCTATCAGTTGTCCCACACAAGAAACACAGCTCCACGAATGTTGGACTTTGAAGTACCTTCGTGAGATTTGGTATGTGTTGCAAAACATTTCGAATATTTATAAACTTTCTGCATTATTCCATCAGTGTATTAATACTTGTGCGCATTTCTTAAAATGTCTTCATTTAGTCATTAATATCTGATCTGACCAACAACGAATATGTAAATCTCTTGCGATTATTGAAAACATAAATTGTTTCAGGCACAATCTGGTGGTAGTGTCGCATAATTGAAAAAAGAAATAACAAATGTTTTGCAGTCACGGGCGTTCTTATGATGAGTCAAAACCATGGTCGTGGAATATTTGTAAACTTGGAAATAATTATGAATGAAAGCGTGTAGTTATTTCGCCTTAAAATGAACGAAAAATTTCTTACCATATATAAGGGAGATAAAGAATTGAGATGGAGATGCTATTTTCTGTCGCTTCAAATGGGGATTAAAATATTTTATATCATTTTTCTATAAAGATTCCTATTATGTTTCTATAAAATATTTGGCGGGGAAACCAAAAGAAAATCATAAACGCATGAAAATGCTTTAGATTTTGGCATAGGAGTGGAGGTATTGCCTGAAGCAGTAGAAAATCCCTTTTGGAATAAGAAGCACGATTCTATAATTCCATTTTTAGATGATAAATCTGAAACTTAGCCCAAACTGTCGATCGAATATCTTATGAAAGATTTGGGATTCGGAATGGAAAATAAAAGTGTATAACAATATAATACAAATGTACTTTTGCAAGTACTAAATACCACGATTTATTATCGACTCTCGTGGAATTATCGATCTTAATATCACGACAAAATTAGAACAACTAAAACCATAAGTCCGTTATTTCGTTCGTTACGAAGAACTTTTGATTTAAACTTTGTCATGGTTCCCCATGACGTCCGTTCGAAATGTATTGATTCGATATAGGAATTCATTTCCTTTCAATTAAAATTCATTCCAAACACGATAGTACTCCTTCATACGATTGTGAAATTCAACTCCATATCAACGGTTTATTTCTATCCTATACTTCTTATTCTAGGCGATACAAAAATATTCGATTTCGTCGTTAAGGTCTCCCAAAATAAAAAACACGCAACTGTATCATATTTCTTATTCCTATTGCTAGAATCTATGACTTTTTAGGGAAATGGAACATCGCCTTTACTACCTAAATTCACCAAACTATTGATCTCTAGAAGTGAACCAAAGACGGTAATAATGATGACAGCTTTGATGCATTGCCAAAGTGTGAGAAAATGAGATCTATAAAGAATCCAGACAAACTTCAGACGAGTAGCAGTTTGAATATATTAATAATGCATTGAAAATCGCGATCCATTTTGTTCTATCACACTTATATAGTGAGTATAAAGGTTTATTTTTCCGATATATTTCAATCGTAACTTTCTTCTTTATCACTTCAAGGGTTGGCAGCGAGAATCGCTAGGAATTTTCAGAGAATAACAATCTACAAGGCTGCTCAGAATGAGGGAAGGGCCGCGGCTTCGACATCCCTAACATAGACAGGATGAGCAAGGAGAGGGAGAAAGATTATTATCTGGACTTCCGTAGTCCGACTTCTTTCTCCAATGAAGCACGGCTGTAACGGACGTATAGACTTTGAGTTTGACTCTTCCTGTCAGAGACAACCGGGCACCATAACAGAGAGTGATCTTGCCAAAGTGGCTGAGGCCTTAAGTAATGGAGACTAAAACGACACGAGCGTAATGACTCAAAAACTTCCTCAATTTTCCTCTCTCCCTCGGAATCATCATATGTATGCGATCATCGAAACTTTTACCCGCCGTTTTTTCACGTCAAATTATCGAGCTTTACTTACATTTCTCCTTTATTCTCCTACCATCCGAGAACTTTCCCCCAACACGTACGAAACTTCTTGTGAGCGAGTTAGAGCTTAAATTTGTTACGTTGCATGTGTTACGTTGAATGCGTTCAACAATTGTGGAGGTATGGATAAAAAGACACAGCGTCTCCAACCCATTTTTTTCCTTTCCACTATTTACGTATTTTTTCCGAAAGGGCGGAATCTCTGTAGTATGACTTGCTCACTTATGTTATTTTATCGTGAGCTCTTCCCATTGCGGCAGGTTTCTTTATAAAATATGAAAATCTCTTTTATGAGTCAGCTTCGACCGTGGAAGCGGAAGTGACGATCTTCCCCAGGTAGCTTATGTAGAATACTACTGTTTACGGAGTAAAACGTATGTTTTCGTTTAGTTTGACCGCAAGGTTAAAGTTAAAAGGGAGACAATATGAGTTTCACCACGCAGAATAACGTCATTTGCACTAATATTACAACCTGAATATTCGGGTTATTACAACCACAATTCGGTGTTGAAGTTTACTGGGTAAATAATGCATTTTTGTTTATCGATTGAAAGATATTTAGAAGAAAAGATTCACATGTTATTACTAATATTATAGAAATATATGTTTCCAAAAACTACCCCGTTATAAACTATGATTTATCAAAAAATTCAGATGCTGAAATGTTGTTCAAGTGGTCCGTATCAGGTGATGATTCTAATAAAGCAATGGCGGTTTTATTAGGTGAAGTTCGGCCTTTAACGACCACCTTAATAATCAACCATTATAATGTTCCAAACACAAAAACACCCCCAAATTAGGATGCAAACCCGGGACCTCGTTGTTGGACACTACCTAGGTCGGCGTTCATTACACATGGCGTTTCAAGAACTTCCCTACGTTTTCTTTCAACGCAAACAATGAAATGATTATGCTCAATCATATTTACTAAAGCGGTTCATATAATGATTGAATTGATGTTTATTTATGCTGGGCCAGATGAAACAGAGTTGTTCCCCTGCCCCAGAATTAATACAGGAGAAATTATTTCACTTGCAATTGTTCTT
The DNA here is from genome assembly GCA_000376725.2 of Ladona fulva. Classification (NCBI taxonomy): domain Eukaryota; kingdom Metazoa; phylum Arthropoda; class Insecta; order Odonata; family Libellulidae; genus Ladona; species Ladona fulva. The sequence goes on from KZ308256.1 coordinate 1,095,261, forward strand.
TTTTATTTTATATAAACGCAAAATTAGTATTACCACCGATATCTATCGTGTAAATAATCAAATCAAGGTGTAAATTATAAAACGTAAATGAATTATTAATTGTTTATTATAATAAGTAGCGCCCAGCAGCACAATTTGTCACGTGAATCGGTGTGAGCAATATATTCTGTCCCTCCTTTAAGTTATTTTTATGCTTAGTTTTGGATATTTCAGTATTTTTCGTTGTTTTCTACTGTAAATAGTTGAAGCCGCTCGTTGAACGATATTTCAATTAGTATTTAATTATTTCTACTTGTACTCTTTTGGCCATTAAATGTTTCAGTACGAGATCGATGTGTGTAATAATTGATTAATTAGACAAATTTTGTTATTTTAGCTTCATTTGCAAATTTTCATTAAACAGCGGAGGCTTACGAGGGGTCGTGAAGTGAAATTTAATTAAAGCTGACAATTCAGACAAATTGCGTGTTGAAAATACTGATTAATTTCTGATATATGGCGATTAAACTCTAATTTTGAATTTAATTTAAAGCTTTTACATTGTTATACATTAGAGTACGCTCGTAATAACTTTAAAAGGTTTTTGATACCCACGTGAATCTAAAAAGTATTAACTTACACATTTTATAAGCAGACGAACTGTGATGAAGGATACCAGAGGAGAGGCATTTATCTTTGGAATATTTTTCAGCTTTCAATTATTAAAAATGAACATTCCGAATTTAATGCAACTACTTTTTGTAACTTTGAATGATTTCAGAATAATTTACTCACTCTTTCGGATATGATGGACTAATTATCTATTGCTAAAATAACGTCTTAGGAAAAGAGGAATTGCGCCTTTGGAGGACCTGAATGTTTCTCTTTTGACTAAGACAAATTAATTTTGATGTATTGATAGTTAAAATTGTCTGCTATGGTTTATTTTCATGGAAATACTCGTAAGTATAAAAGCTAAAAACTTTTGTATTGATTCGCATACTGTCCGAATTTTGTTTGGGTGAAGAAACTATTAAATAAATAAAACCTTAACTTCTCAACGAGATATAAGCGACAGGAGGTCTGAATAAAAATATCAATGTGTTGGAATTCAAAGGAGTAATAGTATTTAAAGGAACCCAGCTTAATGATTTACTGTTAATACTTCGACGGAAAAGGATCAATTCCTAATTCTCGTGCTACATTCCGCTTTCAATCTTTGCTACACCGAAGAGAGTAGCACAGGTATGATTTAAGACTCCTATACCTAAGTTTAGGAAATAATTCATCTTTGCCGATTTATTTAACTCTTGCAAAATGCTTTTCCTTAGTTTCCGAAGAATTATTACACCCGGAAGATGTAATTGAGCATAATCATTTCATTGTTTGCGTTGAAAGAAAACGGATGTTGTCTAGGTTACCCTAGAAAGCCTGACAAGGTTTTATTTAATACGGGAAGATAATGGGATACGATATATTATGACTCATACGCCAGCTGATGTAGGATTCGAAAGAGGATGAATTATTATGGGAAAATAACACAGGAGGAAGCGGTATTTCAAAAATGTTGCCCTGGCATATAACTCATCTACAAAAGATTTATGACGCCAAATTCTTTTATGGGAATTTGTACGGTAGGGGTATTGTAAATCCTTAGAGATTTTTGAATTCATTACAAAAAGTATGTGATCAATATCTCACATCCTTGCACAACTGCTCATGAAGTATTTCAAAATCTTATACGAGTAAATTGGGAAGCATAATGTAGTTTTAATCATTAAACGCATCCGCTTGAAAGCTTATGCGCAAAGAAGCTTCGCAAAAAGGAAAGGACGAAAGATCGTTCAAGCATATAACACCGTACATGCTAAATATTTGACTTTTTAAACATTGTTATTTACTTTCTTAATTGGAAATATTATTTTCTTTTACTTCAGATTTTTGATTTTTCTACTGAATTTCGCTTGGTACATTCTAAAATTGGACAATACCAACATTTTACTCGATGAGTAGCTAATGACCTGAAAAGGCCTCAAGCATAGTGTAATATAAGATTATTCTTTTCCATAATCTAGTCTCTGTATTGTTGCTTGATTTAGTATATTTTGTATAATAAAGGGAGTTGATGTAACAACGACTCAATGAGAAAATAATAAGTGATTCAGTCGAAAGCTGTAATAAAGCCGCAAAAACTGAAAAATGGGCCAGTTTTGGAAAAAGTTAAAGCTATGTACTTTCGGATAGATTCATAACTTAAAAGAGAAAAGGATACTGGACCCCAAATCCTTCGTTTGAAGAAGAATCAGTTAACTGGAAAGTTTTAATTCAAGAAAATAACAATTTTTAGCAGCGACTTTTTTCATAAACCGGATGCAACAAATATTAAAATTATTAAGACCAAAATTATTTTAGCCCTGTTAACCATGCACTGATTCTCAGCTGGTTCCGTTTATACGAACAGATTCAAACATCAGAAGAGATTTAGTTTAAATTTTAATTTTACTACTGCTTTCACCGTGCTTTAAGTAGCGCTGAATTTCCAAAGCATCGGATAAATTTCCTCCTGAAAAATAAGAATAAAATAAATGGAGGTGGAAAGCAATTAACTTTTCTCCCACGCATATAAGACTAATGTTGCACGTGGACGAAATAAATTACCGCGTAAAAGAAAGATGGATGTATGACATGCATCATTACATTCTATTCTGTCTAATCATCTACTTTCAGAATGAATTAGTAGCACAATATCAAGGGTAGCTCACTTTCGTTCATGGAAAACCGATAGAAAATTGCATTTCTGAGAAAGACCACCAAATGTTATTTATTTGAGATTATGATACCAAATTAGACAGTCCACAAAAAGAATACACACCTCATCAACTGGCAAGTTGATGAGAGGACTACCTCGAAACCAGTAGCGTTGTGTTTTCTTTTTTGTGGACTGTCTAGTAGTATTATTATTAAAAGTACTTCGACAACTTAGGTCATTTCGCACGTAGGCCCCCACCGGGGATCGAACCCGGGGCCGATTTCAGCGAAGTCGAACGCGTTGCCCACTTGGCTACCCGGGAGCCCGGTCTAAATTTAATTGTCTATCATAATCTTAAACAAATTATAGAAATTTTGCACCAAAAATCGCTTGATATGTTTCGTTATAACCGTATGTTACTATGAAAATGTTATTTTCAATCTAAACTAATCGTCGTGAAAACTATCTACCAAAAGTTTTCTTCGGTCCTCGTTAAAGTAAGTCACTAGTATTCTAAGGATCAATGAATAAGTACATATTTGACCTTCATTAAGAGTAGTATTTCAGCCAGAATAAGGAAGAATGACAAATACGATGCCAGCTCATTCCAACAAAGCCTACAGCTATCCTCTTGCAAATGTAGAGCTCGTGGTAGTTAAATTAGTCCTCATGTACGTATTACTTCATTATTTACTCCTTAAGACTTAATTGCGTATTTTGAGGTCATATAAGAAAATCAAACAGCATAAAAAGCGCGCAACTATGTGAGTGATTTTGTCTTCATATGTAAGCAAAAATCTTTTTCATACTTTTATTAACTCATGGTTATACTCCTTTTGTCTAATTTTCAGCTTTCTTTCAATTCTTTCACATTGTCAAGAGGAATCTAAATGTATGAACCCTTCAGAGATCTATAAGCGGTCTTCAACCTGATACTGTGTTGATTTTCTTTCAAAATTCTTCCAAGGAACTATAATGACTTTATCCTACTTCACTTTTTGAGTGGATATTCAGATAATGATATCCTTATGCGCCTACTGTAAAGCTCTGGAAGTAATTTACGCACAGCATGGACTAAAAGAGATGGCATATGGTATGAGTATTTCTTTCAAACATACTATCTAAAGAATTTATACAAACTTTACTTTTAGAAGGTTAGCTTCATTACTTTTAGAGCTGGTATCATAAAACTCTTGTATAAGCTTATACCACATATATCGCTAATTAACATAACATAACAAGCAAAGAAGACAGCGTTTCACTATGAAAAATGTAGTTTATATCCAAGGGTGGTGCAAAAATGGCAACTGCCTCGAAAGGAAACGATTTCATTAGAATTTACCGTACAAAATCAGTGGAATGAATATAAATGTAGTCGACCCAGTTGGACATCTCGGAATTACTATAACAAATAACTTAAACTGGAGTACCCTATCCGAAAAATCTGTGGTAAAGCAACTAAAAACATCGGTTTTATAAAGCGAGTTTTAGATAGATGCGATGAAAAGGTTAGAGAGCGAGGTAATTTCTCCTTAGCTGGGCCCCATCTGGAATACACGGCGAGTATATGGGACCCAGTGGATGAATCGTAATCTTCCAAACTCAAGAAAGTGCAGCGTAAGGCGATACGATTTGTTAAATAGTGCTACGGTAGAAAAGCATGCGTTACGCAAATGCTCTTATAGCCTTAAAAGAAGGGAGATTAGACTGCGATTGCTTAACGAATTTAGAGAAAGTGCATTTGAGGAGGACGTAATCGGTATAATCATCCCTGCTACTTCGGCCGATCCGGCAGTGAGCGTAAATATGAGAAATAATAGATTAGTGGTTTTAGGGACTCGCCGCGAACGGGTTCGGGTTGTACCGCGAAATTTACTCGGAAAAAAATAGCTAAAGAGGAAACTCGAACGATTTTTGTTTACATCCAGACTTCGAAAGACAACTCGTAGGATATTTATATAGATGAAGAGCAAAAATATCATGAAATAATGAAGAATATATACTTAGATCATACCTTTAAAAATAACGGCAAAAATTCATATGTGATTAATGGTGTACAATGTAATGGAGAGAGAGTAATCTGGTCAGATACAATAGGCGTATAACCAATGCGTCACATATGCTTAATATGGAATACAACAATAAAAAGAATGATAAAAAGTGAAAGTAGTTAAGGAAACCAAAGGAAAAGTCAGAAGTTGCATTTATAATCTTCACTTGGAAGTAAATTAGATACTTTGTGTTTTAAGTAAATTATGAATCCCTGATAATAGGAGATGAGGATTGTTCACACTTATTATAAGTTCAAATTCATCGTTAACGTTTCATATATAAGTATAACCTACCAAAAAATATACCGGTTTTTGTTTCGACGGTTCTCGTCAGCTGTATTCACAAGAGTGTCATAAATACGGGTGGTTCGCTTCGTATAATATTGAAGAAGAATCACAAAATGATGATCTTTAAAAAACCGCGAGTTCATAAATTGAAGATATTCATGCTCTCATAAGACTTTCTTGGTCCCATCTCGTCGGAGTAAGAAATGTTATCAATCCATCCATCTATCCCCTTAAAGCCAAAATCTTTTCTCCGCACTCAGCCTTCAAAGTCTCTTGCCTCCGCTTCCCTAATGAAGAAGAAAAGTGGGGAGGATATCTGGATTCAATTTCCCGCTATAACCAGGGGCGACGTGCCCTTCCACGCCCTTCACTCGCATCCTTCCCATAATTAGAAAGAGTTCTTCGACGGCCGCGGGGACGAAGGACGGCGAATAAAGGTTTCTTTCCTTATCTTACGCGACGTACATAGTACATTGATCCGATGCGACATTCAAGTGTTGGTACAAATAAGTTGGATCGTTGCTAGATCCATTTTTCTAACGCTCGCCACGCTAGAATTCAATCTTCCATTGGAAATGAATTTCATAAGCTGCTCTTTTTAACGCGATCGTTGATGATGCGGCGTTGCGCCACGTTTTATCTCTGCTCTGCGTATTTCTATTCCGCGCGCCTTTCGATGAAGCATAAAGAACGTTCGTGTGTGGAGTAACATTAGGCCCAATAAAGACGGATCTATATAGCTTTATGGTTTTCTATTTCTTGGGAAGCTCACGTGTGATAAAACTCGGATTAAAAGACCTGTAACATAGAATGTCTTCAACACTTAATGAGAGGCGAAGTTTAAGGTAGTGCAACAGTTATTGAAACAGACTGTGGAAACCTTCACTTCGCGAAATGATGAAAACTAAAAATTTCAATAATAATTTGCAAGAACTCTGCGCTTTTATTTAAAAAAATACGGCCGGTTTCAATATTGAAACTAGCCTTATTTGCTGACAAAACTACAGAAGTATTACAAATGTTATCTCTATTATTGTATTATAATTATTATTCAATTATTAGTATCGCTGGTGACTTAACCTGCAATAAAAACATAGCACAGAGGGAAAAGTTGTGAAATATAAGCGGTTCTAAATATAATTAACAAATATATCGCAAGCTACGAAGATTAATTCATTCTCACATAGTCCAACGTCAATCATAAATTGAAACGCTAATTATCACAGAGCCCTATGGTACAGCATATCAGAAACAATAACTCAGAAACAAAAATCTCTGATAATTAATCAATGATCAGCGAGATTTTCCCAGAAATACAATATGAGCCATTACGTTTAACGATCCAGCTATAACCCCATATAAACTACTCCTCAATACAACCATCTTAATATAGAAAATTAATGCATAATCTTACAATATAAATAAATCCAAATTCAAATATTTTAATTAAAAGTTAAGATTTAGAACTACGGAGAGAAAAATCCTATGTGATATTAAGTACCACCGTATAAAAAATTAATTATTTTCAAAAATTGAATCCTTGTTATATTATAGTTTGTAGATATTTTTCTGTAGATATAGTTTCCGTAAATATGTTTCAGTAAAGAATGTTCCCGTAAATATGAAGTACTTACCACCCGCAGCGCTTCAGTTCTAGAGTAAGAAAACGAGGACATGCTCTTTGCTATGAAATATGAATTAGCAATTCTTATAATATATCGATAACTACTTCAGCTAATTGAAGGGTTCAAAATTTGCGTATCAATGTGCTCTTAAAAATCAGTGAAAATTATGAGAAATGTTTGCTCATAAGACTAAGTTTTGTAACTCAAAAGATCGAGATTTGAAATTCTATATTCGTATGCCGATAACGATGCACAATTCTTGTTAGCTTTCTTCATCGTTTTTTCTTTGAGGAATTCATTCGGAATTTACTCATAGATTCATATCTTCAACTGCATACGCGTCTCTCCTTGCACGGTATAATGTATCAATTCCATTTAGGCTTCCGATTATAATTTAAAAGGAATTTATTTGGTATTAAATGGAAAACGAAAGGTATACGACTCACTTTTTCATCAAATGCTAATGCATAATTTAAAAACTATTACCTTTGCAAAAACACCAACCGTAACCATCGCGCTTCTATCTTTTGCTTCTTATTTAATTAGTCTTCCAAACGCAAATATCTTTTGCGGACCGCATAGGCGGGACTCAGACCTTCCCCTCATGGATTTGTGGTCAGCTGAGGTTATAAACTGGATCCAAGTTTGATTGATTTAGTCTACGTGAAAGTTTCAAGATCGATTCCATGTAAATTTTCTTCTCGAAGAAACGCGGGAAAACATACTTTCTTCCAATACGTACATACGTATTAGAAGCCGTAAACTAAGTCTAGCTAACCGTAGCTCGAGATTGAGATTAGATTTGTTATCGCCGGAGGAAGTTGATTGCTCTTACAATGTTTGTAGAATGTACAAGATGTTTGTACAATAAACATAGAAGCATTTGGAAATTACGTACGTTTTTACGCTCGAGCTTAATAAGATTTTGCGGCATTGGAAATAATTTACACTTATTAGTTACATTTAACTTGAACTCAGTTGTGCGATAAATAGGACAAATGTGACATCGATATTCAGAATGCGGAAACAAATTAATATTCGCGATTGGTATCATAAGTGATTTTCAATACCTCTACAATTGAAATGGATTAGTCTTCATTTTCTGCGATTATCAACATTTAGCACATGCCTCCTTATGCCAACGGAAAATAGCGGTGAAGGTTTTCTTTTCAATACTTTTTGGATGTAAATGTTCTTTTAGGAATCAAATGTATTTACTTTTTCTAGAAAAACAGTAAAAAGACAGAAATAAACGGATATATTTCTATGAACAAAATATTCTAGCTATGCAATGTTTTCATTTGAATTCTCTGTCGAACACATTGCTTCTAGGTCCGTGTGCTATATTTTTTCATACTGTAACAATTATTATTATTATCATCATCATCGTGAAAATCCTTGCAGATAGGCCACAGGCCATGCGGAAAGGTTTTTACGAGTTAATATAAGTTAGAGGGAAGCATTCCGTATATACAGAGATTTCATTGCAAATCTCCTTCACAACATTAAAAATAAAGTAATATTAATTCATATCCATTTCATATCATAATCTTTAAGATGACCCCTTTTTTAAACCATGTTGATATTTACAAATTCAATTATTTTGCATACAATTGATGTTAGGCTGACCGATCTGTAGTTCCCCACATCTGCCTCAACTTCTTCATCAGGAACTACCGGAGCATTCTTCCAATCATCCGAAATCATTCTGCTACTGAATGTAGCCCGAAATTAGACTTAGATAAGCTGCACTTTCCATTGATTTCACTTTTAATAACTTCCTTGTTATTTGTTCATCTATTTCATCTGATTCATATATTTTCAACTTATACGGATATTGTTATCATCTCAAAGCCGCGTTTTAATTATTTTACGTGCCACTGCCTCCTTATCATTCACATCAGCTGACGTATATACCAACGCGTCTTTGCAGTAGTAATCCCGTCTTTAGTAACGCTATCTTAAATATCTTGAATGCCTACATTTTCTATAGGTCGTTTCAAGATATAATAACTTTCCTTTCGGAAATAAAGAGATTCCTCGGCTGTCTTCGCTTCCTTCCTAATTATCTGAGGATAGGAACGCGTCATCATTACCAAGGTGCCGAACTTCTTAATATTCTCACTATTGGGTATTTTCTCATTCCCATCATTAGTTTTGTGATTGATATTCATCCGATGTTTCACTCTCATCAAAAGCCATTATCTGCGATCCTTTAATTGGCAAACTCAGATTGCTATTTATGAGCCAGATGCTTAAGCTAAAATTCTGAATTCAGATTTTTTATTTGAAAAGAATTGTAATTTTTTTGATTCAGTTACTATCTATAGTCATAAGATGGATAGAAGAAACTACCAATTAATTACTCAACTCGGAGGCAGGTTTGAACCATAATCCCTCCTCTATTTACTACAAAAAGATTAATGCATCTAACTATGCACTCGGCGAAGCGGTTATCGGCAATTGGCAGGGGATGTATTCTCCATGACTCTACCTCCCAATCGGCTTCTTTCCGCGTGTCGTTCGCAGAAGAAATGAATTCTTAAAACGACAAGTTCAAGCATCTATTTCTCTGATTTTTCCCTCAGTATCAGAACGGCCTATGTAATATGTAAAACGCAATTAGGCTTACTACTAGTAGGCTAGACGAGTAGTGAAGTAATTTTCCTTGCTTTCCTCACTGAACCAGTATTCTGTTAGTGAGAGTTTGAAGGACTGAAGAGATTGGAAGCAGTAAATCAAAGTTAAAATTCTCTCTACCAAAAGACGACAGAATATACGCATTTCTAGAGTATACCGAGGTGGCTTCATGTTTCACTCCCTTAACTCCGATTTGACTACGAATATCTAATGCCATAAAGTCATTAGTACACAATGTTTAGTTTGATTGATTGTTCGGACTCCTATAGGTGAGAAAAGTAGTCAAAGATCAAGTACTGTTAGTTGCCTAAAATAAGTACGAAAAAAATTAAATAAACCTAATACCTAATATTTGTCCTCAAGGGTTTAGTATACCGTGCAAATACAAACATTCTTAAAGATAATGCAGCAATAACGTGGCACATTATTAATAAGATAAATATTTCAGAATGAGAATTTTAGCTCTCCATATAATCCATGTATTTCTACGTAAGCCTCACTCTCTTCTATTCCCTACATTGCCACAATTGATTTTTATGTAAATATGGACTGATAAAAAAACTATCCCTAGTAATGATCCTGTCGTCTACTCATGGAATAAGTTTTTGCTTTGACGCAAATGTGATCGATTCAAAAACTGCTTTCCGATTCGGTCTGAACTCAGCTAGAGCGCAAACTGAATAAAAATCCGGTTACCCTATATTTCATTCATAACATCTGGAATTTAAGGTCATCCTAGTGCCATTGAATATTGTTCCGCTCGCTTTTGGTTATAATATTACTAATAGATGGATCCTCCGTAGCACACCGTGTCTCATCACAGCCCAAGAAATTGAAGGGGAGATCGTTCTGTCCTGTTAGCTTAGAGATGAGAGCATCCTCCCGGAAAGTGGGAGACCCGGGCTCGATTCCCGGCTTTGGCAGACTTTTTCTTTTTCATTTCTGCGTATAAAATTATTCGTTAAAGCATCGTTGGGCGAATGAATTCCGTGAAAACATTCAATTCCCAATTATACCCTAGCCACAATTTTCGTGAACGGTCATTACATTCGTGACAATAATGAGGAAAATAGGGAAAAGTGATAAATCGCGAGTAACGAAATCATAACCTCCGCAGTAAAATAACAAGAAACTCTAAATACGGCAATTAGATAATCGTTGAGAAAGCATTCAGTCATTGTAATAATGGAGCGAGAAAGGATGAAAACAAACGATGGAAGGATGGTCTTTACCCTATTTTCTTTTAAAGGACAGACTTAGGAATTCGTCAACAAACTCATATTGGCGAAGCGAAGTTAGCCGTACTGCTATATGATGGGATATCCAGCTAAACTCACGGCAGGAAAAGGTCTGAAGAGGAGTTTAAATGACGAACCTGTAATGGAAAAGAAGAGAGACTTTTCCGAGTGAAGAATGAGAAGATGGGAGGTTGAAAAGAGATTGCGGAGGATTGAAGTAGGGATGGCCGAGTGGCGACGAAAACAAAGGTATGCGAAGATAAATCGAAGATGGTAAAAGATAATGGTCCCGCTGGGGAGGGAATGGAGCTTTAGAGCACGGAGAAAGTGAGCGTAGCATGCGGGGAAAATGTAGTTACGTTCGGGGATCGATAAGTATCAAGTGCAGTAATGGTAATGGTGTAGATCTTATCTCTAGAGAACGACAAAAGTTACGGGTTGGAGAATTTTCGAATTACGAAACTTTATTGCACGCTGTAGGAGATGTCTCTTTCGCATGATGAAAATTCTAATTAGAGACGTTCCCCTTAATGGGAGTTTTACGAAAACCCGTTTTGAGGGGGGTATAGGCAAACACTAAAGTAAGCGCATATATGCCCTCACGTCACGAGCACTATCTGCTGTCCTTTATTATAGCGATGCGTCTCGATGTAGTGCGACTCGCATTGCTATTAAATTTCTCCCAAATGGAGAAAGCTTTCCTTATTTTTTTGTAATACATATGCGGTTGATTGTCATTAGAAAGGATATCACCGTCAATGGTTGCCCGAACGAATTAATAGATTTCTTCTCTTCGCGAGAAAACGGAGCGTAATTCTTGAATTGTATTTCGTAAACTTTAGCAACGTAGTAACATGGTCCGAAAAGGGGAGTCAATATAGAGTTTTCAGCGAATCTGTTAATAGTTCAAACTGCGATGTTTCCCCGAAATTCCCCATCAAAACATGAACTCGAGATGTTATGTATCCCAATATCTCTGGATTGTACGTATGAAGGTTTCCTTCTGAATGCGACGTCCAAATATTTTGCAATGGGTGTGTCCTTTAATGGAGAGATTGCATAAACTGAGTTATTGTTATCTTATAGGTAAATGTCTTCATCAGCATTCGACTCCAATTCCATGTGTTCTAGTATATGAACATCGATTGATCCATAACAGTTGATGAAGTATCAAGAGTATTTGTTTTATATCGAAACCTTAAAAGCAGCTGAAACCATTTGATAGTTCTCCTAATGACCAACCGCGATCGACTGTATATCCCACAGCGATCGGTCCTAATTAAACTCGTCATTAGTATTTTTTTAAGATTTTAAATTTGGCACACATTCAAGAAACATGCGGAAAACGGATAAATTATCGTCGTTTACGTAAAGGTTACACTTTCGCTACATGCAGTTGTCCCTTCCATCAATGATTTTACGTGGATGACGTTGTAAGTCATGGAAAAATACGGAAAAATAAGTATGTTTTGCTGATTGTTTACGAAGATAGACCATCAGAATTCAGAAACTGTTTGCTTTCATTTATCATTTCCTTTTGTAGGCTCTTAATAATAAGGTTTTCTATTTTAAAGTCAGCGTGAAGCAATTGATTTATATGTATTTAATTTACCGTGTCATTTATCAATGGAAGTTTACGTAATCTCACTGGCCTGGTGCCTACTAGTAGTCTGAAAGAAAAATAATTAAAAAATTGGGCTCCCGGATAACCAAGTGGGCAACGCGTTCGACTTTAATGAAAGCCGAACCCGGGCCGAAGCCCGGGTTCGACTCCCGGTGGGAGCTTACGTGCGAATTGACCTTAGCTGTCGAAGCACTTTTAACAATACTACTACTATAAAAAAATATACCACTGATTTATTTGTTCCTTTCGGTCTTTAAGAACATATGTTGTCTTTCAATATCCTATCCCTTTCGTGGATCTTTTGCGTACCGTTATAGCGCCTGTGCATCTTTTTTAATGTCTGTGTTTTAATTGACCATTTCCATTCTCTTTTTATTCCGTTCCCAGTGACATATTCTTTACTAAATAGTATCTGTTTTTGTGTAAAGTTAGTATTAGTTAGTTAGTAGTATTTTGTGACTAGTTAGAAAAATTTAGGATAGTATGAGACTCTCGCGTCTCAATTTCGCCAGAAACAAAGTCATTCTCATATATGTATTTGCGCAAAGTGTACCTGTTTATGACAATATATGACCTAATCCTCACTTCAACCTAGAAATTGTCCTCACACGTAGGTACCCACGGAATTTTTGGTAGGATAAAAACTTTGAAAATACATGTAAGGATGGAGCGAGGAAGCATTCAGATTTTAAGCCTAAAATATTCTTATTGCAACCGGGTAGAATGGAGTTGAAACACCCGCCATCTTTTTAGGCGATAAATTGAGAAAAAAGGGCACAGAGGGGATAAGAAGAGGTTAGCATACGAGAGTTAGCTGGATATATTTAGATTAGAAAGCGAAGCTGTGTGGAAAGAAGAAGAAGAAGTAAGACCCCACGTTATGAATGTGCAAGGAAGGACGTGGGAATCAGAAGGCTGTGGAATGGGGAGATGGGGGAGAGAATGGGGAGAGAGGATTAGGAGAACGAAGGTGGGGTGAGAAAAGACAGGTGCGGAAAATGTCCATTTTCAGGATAAGGGGAGAGAAGAGATTAAATGAGAGAAACTTGGATGCCTGTTTGATCCATGTGATTTAAGCGTGTGAGGTTGCTTCGAAATCCACGTCCCGTGCAGCGTATCACTTCACCTAGAAAAATTATAATAGTGGAAGAATACGCTTCAAGTTTACTCGTAGATGGATGGAGAACGTTGCAGATGGCGACGCTGAAGCGTACTACGTCACTCGGGACACAGATATTGGAAAAGTATTCGCCCAAGCTTAAAATTCAACGGAGAAAGTTAAATTGAAGCCCGGGATTGTCATCTACATTCGTAAAATTCGAAATGTTATCGAAGTGGGTATTTATTCTGAAAAATGAGTAGTCTAGTATATACGATGTACATTTTCGGGGTTGTAAATTTGGGATAATTATTCCATGGATTATTCGGGGGCGTCAACCTTTTAGTCTCGGGATCAAATCGCAAAAGGTCACGAATCTTGTCCCTTAACTTAAAACCAGATGTTTTTGCAGAATCTGATTTTCGAGAACTGAATTTGAATCCAGATTAAATATTAACGAGATGACATCGAATACGCTGAACTTTCCAAGAATATAAGAAGGGCAATTAAGGAAGACGAGAGGAATTTCAACCAGATAGTTGTGCAAGACGCTACAGAAAACAATAAGAGCATGAAATAGGTCAGAAAAAGCGTAGCAATTGGAAAAAGCAGATCCTAGCCGTACAGAAAGAAGGTGGCACAATAACTTGCAACACAGAAGCAGTATTGAGGACAGTAGCAGAATACTTCACCGATATATACAATAAGAGAAAATATTGGAGAGAGGAGCGAAAAAGAAAGACAAAACTCACAAAATCCTATCTCCATTTTCCCAAAAGAAGTAATGGAGACGATAAAAAATATAAAAAATGGAAAGGAAGGAAGAGCAGATGGAGTAAAGGTTGAATATCTAAAACTTGGTGTGACAGAGTTTGCTCTCCTTTTAACAAAATTATTCACTGATTTCCTTAGAAAAGGAATAATTTCATTTTATGGAATCATGCTAAAATAGGTCTTTGGCACAAAAAAGGAAGCAAGGAAGATTTGAAGAACGACCGCCCCATCATCCTCCTTCCTATTGTTTATAAAACATTTATGAGGACTAACACTAAACCTTTGAAGATGACTCTATCCTTTTGCCCAGCCTAGAGAGCAAGATGGATTCCGAAAGGACTTGAGCACTATGAAGCACATCCACACGGAATCCGGAAGATTCGCTACAGCAGATTCGCGACACACACATTTGCGACATACACAGTTTCGCTACAAAGTTTTCGCTCCAAAGCGTTTCCGCTGCGGGAATTTTTCGCTATACTTACAGTTCAGCTACGATCATATTTCGCTGCATTACAAGACTCCGAAGTGCACGATGAGGTAACTTATCATTCTCAAATAGTCCTTATATCCGTAAATGTCATCCTTCCTCGAGTATGAAACTAGATTATTTGCAAACCCTTTTATTAAAATATAGAGCCCTCACCCAGCGAAAGATGTGTTGAATTAAAAGCATTTATTAATATGTCGAATTTCGAATGGTCTAAAATGTTTCCATGTATATTTATTCTTCGACTACATTTTTATTTGCAATTGATAAACATGGCAATCAAAAGTTTTGAGCCGTTGAAAAGTTTTTGTCAAAATACTCAACATCTTCTCCGAGGTTCTTCAACTTCTCTTTTCGGAATAAATAACATTTAAGCCAACATTAGATTGTTGCCAATTATTTATTTTGAATTTCTTGTTAATTAATATTGCTACTTAAATTACTAATTTTAACTTAACTATGAAAAACCTATGAAACCGATAGGAAAAACCAATAGGTAAAACAAGAAATTTCCCCCAAAATCTCTTGGAATCATCGCTTTTCCCCGATTTCAGGAGAGATTCAGGGAGTTCTGTTAACTCTTCCTCATTTGGATTGCAGTATGAAGGACGTACACTGATTTTTCGAATATACGTAATAGTAAGTAATATGCCCCTAAAATCGGCTTATTTTACCGTGATACTTGAAAGTGCTAAGAAAAAGGCCCTTGGGTAGCATTAGGATCCACGATACTGGTAGTGTGTACCTTGAGATGACTGCCTTTCTTCTGATGCCGGCCCAAATGCATGTTCGTGCATCGAATTTGGGCCCAATTCCAACAAATTTAGAAGAATGACTGAATATTGCTGAATTTTCCCTAGTTTGAATTAGTTTATTACTGAATAAAGTTATTAAAGTGACATGAGTTACTTTTTCTCCCTAAAAGGCTTCCTAAACGTATGCTTACACAACCTTCGTACGGTAGGGATGCCGTTTTTTTAAGTGCAAGTCCATACATTTCTTTGGAAAAGTCTATATGAAATTGAAATCTGGAGAACTATGACTAGAAAATTTCAAATTATAATTTAGGATTCAACCCTATCCTTGAGTCATTAGTATCATTAAGATCTGTTTGAGGCGGAGGTCAAGATTGCCTTATACAGCACCCTTTTTTTCCTTAGTAGGTGCAGATGACTCCCCTCGACGGTACTTAAATTATAATACTTTCTTTACTAAAACTAGTACTCAGAAATGACCATTGATTTCTACATAGTGCTATTGGACTTGTAGTTACACCTAATTAATTTTGTTCTACTTAATATAAATGTTAAATAACGTAACGATGGCAAAATTCGATTTCTTATCATTATTTTAGGTGACTTCCAGAGAATGTTTTTTTTTGTGTAAAGAAGTAAAGAAAATAAATTGCATACATATTGATAATTTTTGTAGCATCTTTTGCTAGGAGCACAATAAAATTCAATACTTAAATCGTAGATATGTCGCTATTGAATCAAAAGATACAAAGTATCAATACACTGGAGCAGTAAAATTAAGACGATAGATATATTGAAGTCTGTGAATCTTTACTTTACCTTCATTGACTAAAATATTTCTTCCCACAAAATCTTACAAAATAATCCTATGCTGATCTGATTTCTCGCGATTCCGAATCGAAAATAATATTAAACGACCAAAATAAGCGTTTCTTCTTTTGTTACTAATTTCGATTTTAAGGGACCATTATTTCTAATGTAATGCTGCAAAGGAAGAAAAGTCCGCAATGGATCAAAATGAGCTCTAATTTCACTTTTAATGGAAGTGTTTTAAATGATATAGAGTCGAACCAAGAATATTTTAGGTAAAAAATTTTATATCAAACTTTCCATTAGCCCTTTAACAAATCTCTATATTTCATATTTCTTTCCAATCGAAAAATGCGTGAATTTAATTTTCGAATATGCCTCAACGCATTTCTCGTAGAGAGCTAGTGACCTGGGATGAATAATTACATGAATAAATAAATATAAAGACAACGATAAGCATCTTGTAAGATTATGCAAATTGAAAGTGTGACTTTTGCAATAGAAAAGAGTGTTTTAGATTAAAAAGAGTTTAAAGTAACCCCAATGTCTAAGAGGAAAATTAATAATTTTTGGTACATTTCCATCAATATTTTATCATCTGTCGGAATTTCATTTATTTTAATGTTTCCTCGTTTGCAGAGGTGATGCCCAGTGTATAGGCTTTGGTTATTCTTATCATCGAAATGAGAATTATTGATTTAACTTATAAAAATGCCAAAAGGGTTGGGGAGTTACGTCTACCTGAAGGAAGTCATCTGTGGAAGATACAGTTACATGTACCTAGTTACCTAGGTACCCATGACTCCCGAGCGGTGGGGGAGTCCAGGATAAGACAGGTCACCGCTCAATTTAGGTTCTACACAAGGCACATTTCACTGTATTTAATAATCCAGTGTTAGTTTGTAGCAAAAGTACTCTGTAAATATAACCATTATTTTTTAATATAACTCGTAACTTATTTAGAAAGTTGCAGAACTACCTTTAAGCGGTTTTTGCAGAAAAACAGCCCTTAAAAATATATAATATAGCGAAAAATGCTCCGTAGTGAAAAATTTCAGACGCTAAAATTGTTTATAGCGAACTTTTAGTGAAAATTCTCTGTAGCGAAACATTTGTGGCTAAAACGTCGGTAGCGAACCGATTGTAACGAATATTCCTAGACACCATTATTGTACGAGGGCATGTCGATTAAGGAATTTGTTCTTACTGTAAACTATACACGAGAACTGTAAGCTAATAAAGCATGCTTTATCTTTTAAAGTTGCAACATTTTATCTGAATCTTTTCTTAGAGTCAGCGATGAATTTAACGCATTCACCGTTTGAATTCCTTTGTTTTCAACGATTTGATTGTTCGATAAAGGCTCAGCAAACCTATCTCCCCTTTATTGAATCCGTTAATATTCTGTGGTTGAAGCCGTCCTTCCTTGAGTATTAGGAACGTATAAATAATAGAATATGGAAAGTGAGACTTTCCGCCTGAAATGTGTATCTTCCAATATGCAGCTTTTATATTAAACTGTACCTTCCAAAACCGCGCAATGTTACTGCCAATGCCCCCAACATCGTCAATTACCAATCACCCGAAGCTTTGCGGCAATTCATTCGTGCTCCACTGCAGAAGACAATAGTTTTTTTATTAAATGCAAAACAAAGCTCTTTTCGTATCGTGAACCGTTATGCTTACACGGTGTTAATTCAATAAAGAAAAATTTTCCAGCGTGTCATCAAACGAATCGTTGGTATGGATGGATTTAAATTATTTAAATTTTTTATGTAAGCGTGACTTAACCGGAAAGGCGTACACAAAAGCGAGGGCATTTTTATCAGGAGAATGTGCGGATTTCATAGCTCCCCCGTTCAATTTTATTTCGCGGATGAGATATAACACTGAAACATTTTGAGCCCCGTTATTGATCAGTGTGTCATTATAGAAAATATTTAGAGGAGAAAAGATTAGCGGTCCAGGTGTTTTATGAACATCAACGTAGGGCATGTTAAACTGCTTGCGCTTTATTTATGGAGCTAGCTGGTCTAATCTCGGTGGCCATCCAAGCTGCATGTTATCGAATGAGGGACCGTTCCATACTCCGTCTTCTTAATGGTCGTTTTATGAAGGCTTTGCTTTCCAAAACTGTGTGCTCGTGTTGAGCTTAAAATCTCTGTGTGTTTCACGGCTCGGTACATTTTATCCGAGTTAATTTTAGTTATAAAATATAAAGACGAGTAATGTGGGTAAATAAAGAGGACATTCCAATAAGGAAAATTAAGATGCGCTTATATTGCTTTATTACGATTTTAATTACAATGATGTTAGCAATATGAAGAAGTAACAACTCCAAAAGGAAATCATGATACATGACCACTGTGTGACAATATTATGAGCTTATCGTGATAAAGTTACGAATGGGCAGCACCTGGAGCGTTTCACACTGCGAAATGCTTTCGAATCTTCCTATTTAGAGGGATCCATATAGCGGTGGGTTTAGAGGGATCCACATTCATTCTACGGCGAAGCAAGATTCTTAGTTAGACATTCATATCATTGAAAATGCATATAAAATTGCTTGCTCCAAATTTCATCAAAGAAATCTCTAGTTTACATACATGGCTTGCATGGATGAGATATAAATCAGTAGACGTCTACAACATTGTTATACTTCATAAATGTAATTATTTGTACATTGTTATTATTATTTAATTTACTTCGTATGGGTTAATATTCCGTTGGTAAAATTTTTGATAAAAATAACATCAAAATCCAATAATGCAGCGGTACCTCAAATAGTTATAAGAGCAAGAAAGAACTTTCTGACCGATGAATAGATTGTAAAACTTCGTATTTTTATCAGCTTTTTTGATAGATGAATCAAGTAAGATTTTTCTTTAAGGCTCGTGGGGACTCCTGCCATCCTAAATTTAGAATAAGAAAAGTATTCAATCAACGTTAGTTTATTTCATACTATACAGCTGCTTTACAATGATATGTATCCACTGGAGCCACTTTTCCCGCTTAAAAAAGTTCATAATGGAAGATGTTTTTCGCTTGATTTTCAAATTTTTGGATTAATTGTCGATATTAATGAATTATTCCACGAACTTCACTGCTGTCCATTTCATAAAATTCGATGACAGATCTTTCTCCATATCTTTCCATATTAATCCAAATCCCGATCTGAAATCTAATCAGACTACGTAACAAATAAACTTCATATATAGAAACCGTACCACCAGAAGGTGGATCATCTTTGCCATATAATAGGTTGCGGTAATAACGTTCTTACAAGCGCAACTTGGAATTCAGAAATTGTTATAATGGAAAGACTATTCATGTGGAGATTTTTCTTGCAAAATCAGATTTCTCTGATCAAGAATCTCTCGAGAGAGAGCGTTTTACATGGGAAACTACGACACCAACCTTGTTTTGAACCTGGGACCATTTCAGGGAATATCCTTTCAAATTTAGAAGTACCTCTAAAAGCTTAACATTAGGTTTCAAAGGGACATTATAAAGAGAGAGTTTAATCACCCTCTCTTTAAATGATCTTAGAAAACTCCAGTACAGAAGAGGTGGTGCAAAATATTAGTTTTCAAAGAGAAATGAACCTATTATGCAACTCTTTAGTTTTAATTGAAATAATAGTGCGGCGGTGGAAGAGTGTAACATTAGAAGAGAGGTATAGATGTCGATAGTATTGCATTTCCCGTCCCATTTGACGCACTTTTTTCCCGTGAAAATTCCATCTAAAATCGGCCGGTTCTTATGGGAGAGGGTGAGCAATTTTCTGACGTCGGGAATAGCCATACAATAGTAATTGTAAACAATATTGCTGTTTGACTCATGGGTCTTCTCTTCTAATCACCGCGGAAGCCTGTTTAGCAATGTTGTGCTTTTGCTTCATTCTTCCGTAAATTGACGCTCTTTTACGAACATCGTTCCTTTTTTTCACTTATAAGCAGCATATGTTCCTGTGTGTATAATATTTGCTTCATTCACCCGAAAAACCATGGTGCGTCGTATGGGCGGGGAAACACGGTAATTGAGGGAAGGATGGGAAGAAAAAGACTGAGGGAATGTAAGGGAAAGGCGAGAGGGATAAGTCATCTAGAAGTAATATACTGGGAGAATAGTATGAAATTCAGAGCTTACCGTAAGGTAAGATAATTTCGATGATTATGTGTCAGTGAATATCAAAGTGATCAGCGAAGCAAAACTCTCTAGCATCATTTTCGTTGCCTCTGATCCCCGCCTGCAGTTCTTGATTTTCCGTTTCCCATCTTTTCCTCATCCTTGCTTCGGTTCCTCCTGCTCCATTCTGTCCTGAATCACTCGTGGAGTACTCTCCGAGTAATGAAAAAGTATAACCAATGGCTGGGAATGAAGTACGGACAGAACGGAGCTTTGAGGAAAGTTCCATTTCCATAACACTTTTGCAGTTTTTTCTATATCTATATACCCTCGTTATTTCGTTTCAAAGGAAATCAATATCGAATAGTTCTGAAAAGAAATATTTTTGGTGATCATTAGGGAGTAGTTGTTTTGGGTCGATATCAACCTCGACAAATTCAATTCATCAGATAACCAATTTCCGCGATGTGATAAGCACTCATGCCAACGGGATCTTAAATCCCACAGCTCAGAAATAAACATTACTTGTAACACAGCAACATATAAAATAATAGTATACGTTTGAACACGTAAATAGACTGATGACGTGAGGTTAGAGCGCGCCAACGTCCAAGTAGTGGTTGGCGTCCAGATGAGGGAGTTGGTGGTGCCTGCTTTCAAATCGATTGGAGATATGGCGGAAATGCGATCTTGGGCGTCCATTTCCATCTTCGTCGGCGTCTGCTTTGCCCAGAAGGAGAGATGTTAGACATCTCTGGTATCGTTTTACGTCCTTCCCTCTGTCTTTTGCCGTTACGGATGCACTCTAGATGTGTACCCAGAAAGAAGGCATCTCAGACATCGTTAGTGCTTAGGGGTATAGATAATGGGTTCCTGTTACATTCAAAAGCCTCCTCGCACGTGCTTGCCAAATACATCCTTGCAACCGGCATCCAAGAATATCGTGTTCCCTTTCGGGAGAACAATCGCTCTTCTCATTCGGATACCCCCTTCGGAGACACGATAACATTCTCGAGGAGGTAATTTGATAATTTTTCCGTTGTGGATACTTTTAACAATTCGTTAAGAGTACGGAGTCTGGGTAAGGCAATGTGTAATTCGAGTGTCTTGCATGCAGTGAAGCGGCATTATAACTATCTTTTCAAGCATGCACGAATAACTTACTTTCGTAACTGCGTGACTATTTTTCACAAAAGATTTGTCCATAAAACCACAGGGTAAAAACACTATTACCCCTCAAATTTATAAAAATACAAACTTATATCCTCACGTGTTAGCAAAACAGAAGTTTTTTTTTCGGATGAAATACGCTACTATATTTTATTTTTTCAAAGAAATTTGAAAGTAATTAAGTCAAATTCAATATCGGTAATGACTATTTAACATGATAAAGGTTCTTCACAAACTATGAATACAAGTCTTCCATTTATGGAATTTTCCCTGCTCGCTCTTCGAGATTATTCTATATGACCGAACAGACGGCTCATTCACCTTTTCAGGTAAATGAGAACTGTGCTTACACTGATAGCGTGTGGGATGGAGTCAGAAATAAAACCGTACACGTGTAGGATACGACTTCCCATGACAGCGAGAGAACCAAAACTTCAGAAAATTTGACTACACCATTGGACTTGATTTTGCACCTCAACTGTAACTCCGAAGACTATCAAATTTATCTTTCTCACTTTATGATTTAGAAATAAATGGTAATTGAGGACTAAAAAGAGAGGTATAGCAATTTTAGCTACAGTAAAAAGGATGAAACTTTATCTTTGTATGACAGACCTTAGTCTGCATAAGGAATTGAATATGCCACAGAAGGAATACACGAACTGCACGAGAATATAAATAAAAGTATATTTTAAAAATAATATCACATTAGTGTATGCCGTAGAACTGAACGATTTCCAAAGTATAATTATGATTCTTCTCTTTAGTAACACGTTTTAATTGTTCGTCATCAAGTACCCTCGTAATTTGTTGCGAAGCCAATTGAATTGTAAATGCAATTCAAACCGCCTTCCAAAATATTAACTACCCAAATCCCAGAATACATGGTAATACCCGGTGTGATTTACACCTTCTCAGCGATTAATTCTTATTTCGTAACGTCATACTCATGGAAAGTTCGAAAATCTGTTCTACGCCGCGATGGCCAGAACTTAACAACTGCTGATCGCGTGGACGTTGAGGAGTTAATTTTATTTTTCCTTTTTTACAGCCCCAGCAGGGAAACCTCTCATCACCACCGCTCACAACACCAGCGCAACTTCTCTGCTGATCAGCTGGAAGCCACCACCGAGGGATACAATCCATGGGGAGTTCCTGGGATACCGCATCTCTTACCGGCCAAGGGACAAGGGACCAGAAGTCGTCAAGGAAATCTACATTAGAGACCCAAATATTCAGGTAAGTGTATTTAGCTATTCTCATTTTGATTGTGTTTCAGTTAATACAAATTAAATACCTTAACTATGAGATTTACTTGGCAGATATTTTCGAGATCCTGAATGGTATTTGTCTAAATCATAGGCATCATCTTTATATTCCTGTGCCATGTTGGAACCGTTAATGTTTTCAGCCCTTACAGCCACGTTTGAAGGATTGGATGTATTAAATTGATTTCAATTTTGTATTTTACTGTGGTTGCTTGAATATGAATAATTGGCAGTAATGCCTCTCATCTATTTTTTTATCTTTCATTATTTTCATATTTACAATTTTAAAAAGTCAAAAAGAATGAAAAGTAGATTATTTCGAAAAATCTTCAAACTATNTATATATACAACGAAAATGTTTCCAAAATTCAACATTATCTTTGTTATTATTTCAACAACAATTTTCTCTTTAATGCACGAACATTTATGATCTAAATATTTCGTTTCAAATAATGACTGAAATTCAGTATTTTCTTCTAGTTTAAAATATCGCTCCAGTTTTCATCTACGTAACGTAAGTATAAATCACTCATACAACATCCTGGGTGCCCAAACTGCGGCCGCTACTACCATTTTTGCATATTCCAATTTCGGCATGTCGGATTGGCTTTTTAGGATCGAACCACATTCCTAGTAATTATGTCAATTAAATATTACTTTCACGACATCCTTCCAAAAGTGCTTCCGTCTCGTCCACATTTTTATTCGTGGAAATATTGAATAATATCTCAGCACTTAAAAAGTATGATTTGGATCAGAAGATTTTACCTAATCCAGCAAAAAAATTTAAAACAAGTGAACAACGGAAATGCTGTTGGTCAAAAGAGCACGTGACCCTTCCTTTTAGATTCAAAATTTTTAATGCTGATTCAAAATCTTATCATATTTTGCTATATAATTTTTCATAACTGGGCATCCATGATCTTTTCGTTCTCATAATATGTTGAAAATAATGCCAGCCTTTTCTTATAGATCATATTTTCATTGGGGTTTCATCTAACGTAAGTATGAGTCATTCATCAACCATTTCATGGGTGTCCTCACTTTCGCTCTCCAATTTTGCTTTGCTTTTGGCCATTTTCGAGAAATGAACTTCTAAATTATTCTCAATTTCCATAGAGACATTGGCCATTGGAAACAATTATCCCAATGATGCCGTCAATTAAATATTATCTATTAATGATTCGCTTTTGAAGGGCTTACGGTTCTTCGGCATCTTATATCAAGGAATTCCTTGGTATTTTTTCCGACCTTCCAAACAAAGAATAATTTGAATCCAAATTTTAAAATGCACATTTATATATGAGCCATTTTCGAAGATATACAACACTAAAATTAAGATTGGTTTTCAAAAAATACAGTAAGCCCTTTTACTTTCTCTGAAGCAAATTCCAAATTTCTCTAGCCAACATTGTAGCTTTCCATACCTGGACATCCATGATCCAATTATTTCATCTCAAAGAGAGTCAAAACCTCGTACTTCGTCACATCGCATTTATCGCATTCATTTCCTCACGTTTACATCTATTTATTTCATCCTCATAAAACAGCCGAAGCGCTAAAGGTGAATTTATATTCTGCTTTCGTTTAAATATTCAACTTAAACTGTGTGTCCCGCCTACGTTTCGCATTTTCCATATTAACAGAAGCATAAAGTCGGAAGTATGAAGCGTCTAAAAGCGAGCTTGGGAGTTCCGCAATTTTTTGTGTAGTACCCGCAAAACTTTTCTTCCGTGGAAGTTGTGTTTTGGAGAATTTTAACTGTACCGACACTCGCTCCATTTTCTTCACGGAGAACTGACTGAAAGCCAACTTTCTCCTTCGTACCTCAAGGAAACTTTTCTTAAACGTTAGGAAAGGTAACTCTAGAGAGTTATTACATGGACAGCCAACTTCTTCGCTGGCCGTTGAGAAAATTTGTATCAGTATGTACAAAAATCCCCTAGTTTGTACTCTAAATTTAGGACTGACTGTGGTAATGATGCTTTCCTTGAAATCTCTTTCGTAAAACTTAGAGGAGATGAGAGGCCTGAGCAAGAGAACGGTTTTGAGGGGCACAAAACACCCCATGAGAACATTCAATCGAACCATGGGAAAAGATGAGCTTCCTATAGAAAGGTTGCAAAATTTGGTGAGGAAGAAAGTGACTGAACAACATAGGAATCCTTCAAAACATACCATTAAATATAGAAAGAAGAAATTTTGTGCTCGTTTAGTCTCAAGTAAAGCGCACTAACAAAAATAACACACGCTGTTTGATAAGTATCATATTTTGTTTGATACATTTTCATTGGGGTGAGCCAGTTAAATGTGTTTTTATTCAAATATTTACTCGTTTCACTCGATCGTACATCAGTTACCAAAATAATGTAGACATTCCTAAAAAAACTAGTAAATTTTAGTGATTAAAATGTCAGCGCCTCGGTATTAACAACAATAGATACCTTTTCTCGTTAAAAATTAAATGCTAAGAGGTACTAAGGTAGACTTTCCATATGCCGCTAGTGGCTCGAAGGTTATATATGTAATGGAGACACATAAATCTGTCTCAATTTCGTGCCGCTGGATTGCAAGCAACTTTGCGTTTTCTTCATCGTTCTAAACCCCTTCCCCAGAGGCAAATCCTGGATACGCCCCTGGGAGAGCCATCTGCATATTAGCATTCAAGGAAATTGAATCTATTTAATGTTAAAATGAAATTGATTGTCTTCTAAATCTCAACAATAAAATTTTCGAGAGGGCCTTGTATGCAAAGAGCAATAAAAGTATTATAAAATAAAATGTTGAACCGCAAAGGCACGAAAATATTTTAATATCCATATTCTCACAATGAAATAAGTATTTAATCACAAAGCGTACAAATTCCTTAAACTTTTTGTCGCACGTTAAGCGGTTTCACTGACAAGCTAGGAGCAATCAGTTCTAATGATAGTGTAAACTCACGCCGAAACCGGTTAACCTGAGTTTTTATGACAAGTTTTGTGATTAAATACTTATTTATTATTCCACCCAAGTTCCACCAAGTAACGTTTGATACTACTCATCTCCACAAAATTATACGTAAGAGAGATGTTTTTGACACTGCTTTATCCATCCAGAAAGCTTCGATAAATGTAGAAGTAAAAAATATATACCACCCACTCATACTGCCACGCTGCATTGCCTCATCGAGGCGGAGGTGTGTTAATGGAGGTAGAAGGCAATGTATAACACAAGTTTAACCATGCTAAGAAGGCTTCAGCAATATCTCCGGCCAAATAGCGAGAGTGGCATTCACCAACCGGCAGTAGGACAGCCTGGTGAATCACTGTCTTTTACCCTCCAGGCGCAATTACAATTTATCATGATGAGCTTCTCTCATAGAAATTTATCGGGACGTAAAAGCACAACCCATTCGGATGTATGGGATTTCGGGGCATTACAGAGGTCCGTCATGAAGAACAGAACTACCACCCTACACTTTGCACCCTACAACTGCCGCAGCCTGAACAGTGAAGATCGACTCCTGAAGCTACTGAAGGAAGCAGAGAAGATAAAGTGGAATGCCATCGGTCTCAGAGAAGTCAGAGCAAAATCAGAAGCCCTCACAACGCTCAAGGAAGGATATTTATTCTATCACAGGGGCAAAAAGGATGGAAGACTTGGAGGCGTTGGCCTCTTAATCAGGAAGAGGCGGGAAAAAATGTTGAGAACTCAGAAAGAGTATCTGAATTTGTATGTAAGCTTATCCCAAAGATCAATAGGCGTTACTCTGTTCAAATCATCCAATCTTACGTAACGACAGCGGCAAGCAGCGACGAGGAAATTGAAAACTTCTACCAGACTTTTGCCACCGAACACAATAGGAGGTGCACTACAATAAAACCCTCGTGGGCGATCGTGAACCTCATATAGGTAAGAAATATGCAGATGACACTGTCACAAAACATTATAGACTGAGCCAGAGAAACTAACGAGGAGAGATAGACCCTAATAGAGTTTATTGAATGAACCAATATCTACATCACAAATACATAATTCAAGAGGAATACTATAGGAATTAGAAGTGGTGAGGTTCCAATGGAGTAAAAAAAGAAATTACCAGAAGGGGTTAGAGAATTGCAAAACGTAGATTGAAGACTAACCTCCGTAAGGAACACAAGAATTTGGTCTTATGCAGGAAAAATTAAGTCAGTATTGGATAATTAGAAGAATATCAGAAACAGTTCCAGCTGGGACTAACAAATAGGTTTTCAGCACTTCAAAAAAAAATGAAAACCAAAGTCATGGAAGTCGTGAGGAGAGCTAATGAAGAAGTAGCAAGCACACTGAGAAAACCAAAAGATAAAAAAATTAAGCAAGGATGCTTGGCAAAATATGAAACTCGGAAAGAAATTAAAGTATTTAAATGTACCAAGAGATGACATCGAGTATGCCGAACTATGCAAGTCTCTCAGAAGGAAAATGAAGGCGTCAGAAATTATAATGACTAAGTATTGCAAGAGTTCAAAAAGAAAAAGAGCATAAATAAGGCCATACAGCGCCTAGCTATGTAAAAGAAGAAAATGTTAGCCTTATAGGAAGGAGATGGCGTAACTACTTGCATTACACAGATATGACTTAGTACAGTATCAGAATACATCATCAACAAATACAAAAAGACAGAAAATATTGAACAGGAGATCGAAGAGGTAAGCCAAAATTCAGGAAATCTACCTCTGCCTACTCTCCTTGAAGAATGATAATAGGATCAAACAGATGAAGGAAGGAAAAACTACATGAACTAAGGACAATCATTGGACATCAGTAGCTCTCAACTGCACCTCAAGAGATGCAAGAAGTCTGGATGACAGGTGTAACGGAGAATCCACCAAGTACTATCATTAAGTATAATGTCAACGAGAATCTCATTGAGAGAGCGCGAGAGAGCATTGTAACGCATATGGGCCTGCAACCGTCGTCGGATTGAAAATGGCTGATGATGATTATCAAAATTCTCACGCAGTCCATGAAAAAATAATTAAATTGAAACTCTTAGTTATAGAAGGGGCGTATTCTTTTCGAAATTCATTAATTATTCATGGTGGAAAATCGGATCTCAAAACAAACCCCATTACTACTAAAGTTCTGTCGGTTTATATTCACTGTGACATAAAGGGATCAGCGTTCGGAGAAAACATTCATAAATATGATTAATTGGATCGCCCCATTAATTCTGATGGGCAATATAAGAGATGAAATAAATAAATATGGAACGGAGGCATTTTATTGGGAACAATTACGAAATATACATTCTCCCATCAAACACCCCAACTGGAGAAGAAGGGCAAATCATTAGATAGATGTTTTCCACTCGTATGTACACCGGAAACTAAATGTAATTTATGGAAATGGAAATCTTATGAAGCCTTACGAGGACCGAGAATCAAGTAGATGGAAGAAACGATGAACACGATGCACCAAAAGAGGGGGAAAGGATATTTGGGAAATAGAATCAATATAGAAATAAGAAATGATAGAAAGAAGAAATAAAATTCCCCGGAAATGTACACTGATCGTAGTTGCTGAAAATATACTACAGAATTTTATAATTCGTTTGATGCGAATATTTTTAAATAACTCTTCGAAATATACTAGCTTAGAAGCTCTTTCTCAATATTTAATTAACTTTTCGAAGTAATGTTTTGAGTATTCACATCTTCTTGTGGTAGTAGGATTGTGAATCAATACATAAAGTAATTACTAATCAAAAACTCGTTGTTAACTTAATACTAGATACTAAAATAAAGTAATTATGTGACTAAAAAGATCAGCGGAATGCATTTAAGTAGATAGATATTTCTGCGTGCGGATTTATTAACGCTATAAGTTACTTTTACAATGTCTTTAATTGGCTGTTTATTCTAGTATATGGTAATAATTTCCTGAATTTCAGAAGATATGTTTGTTTACATCGCACGAACATTCCCCCAGATTCTATGAAGATGAATATTCTCGAGGGATCCGCACATAACAGAATTCAAAAGTCAAGACAATCTAGAGCACCCATGCTTTGACGCAAGAAAACGGAATTCAGGATAAGAGAAAAGGGCGAAAAATGTATTCGAGGGTGTCTTGCAATTAGTACTCGGAAGTCCACAGGTTTTTTGCTTCCCATTTCCGTGGTTTGAGAATGTTTCTCACTAGAAAAATCGAAAAATTATCTCTGTACTGTATACTAAAGCCTTTTCGAACGTTGTTAGTAAAAGAAAATCTAGCGTTATTCTAATATCCATTTTATTTCCTCATGAATAATGCATGTCTGCGTAGTCACTTGGGATAAATAGTTCCTATAGCGCGACGATTTCATGCTGCACATTCCATCCAAATCTCCATTATGCAGTTTTTGAAAAGTTTACATGGGCGAAAATGTACCTAAATTTGTATGTGTCATAAACACTAGTGATTGTCGCGAATTTTGGAGGTTTGCGATTACAAATTTGACGATTTCCTGTTTTCCGTGGAAATTTTTGAGAGAAAATCTTCACGATTTTATTTGGATTTAAAGAAGAATCGTCAGATAAGATCTTGAGTTAGGGCTTGAGTATGGCCATAGTAGAGCTCCATCAGGAAGTCGCTTTTTGCATTTCTTTGAGGAGAATCGGTTTATTTTAGTGGTCTGCAATAATATCAATGCAATGCAAGGGTAGTTTGTCCGAGATTTATCCAGGTGGGTTAAGGAATGCTAAAGCAAGGAGACATTGAGAAGGAAAGTAGTCCCATGGGCCAAAAACTAGATTAGAGCCATCGCTTCGGAAACCTGGGTTACGGACTAGATCCGAAAATTATTGTCCATATGATAAAATAAAAATATATGGATGTTAAAGAAAAACACTCGTAAATACATTTAAAATGAAGGCTTCATTGTCACGCTGGATACAAATTCTCTCATTTCGCTCTTTAGCTCTCCCAGCGAGAAAGAGGACTCAGAGCGTATAGAAGATATTAAAGATTACGGAAACAATTCATAAGAGCAACTAAAGGTCGCGAAACTGTAGATATGGAATATATCATATCTAATGGACTTTGTGTGACCCTATGTCAATGAACTTGAAAGTACAAGAAGCAAAGAATGAGGATACGATGAGAAGAACAGGGATAGCGACAATTTTGCAAGCCAAAAGAATGTGGAGGCGACCAATGAAGCGTTGGCGGAGAGAAACAGAATTCGAATCGTCCGACGAACGTATGTTTCATTATCGGTTGAACTCAAATGGCTATTACATACACATAATGTGACTATTGATATGTATAATAGATAACTTTCGAATAAAAGTTTCGCACAGTTTGCGAGGGCGCACCAAAATACTGGTTCCGTGTCCTTACGAGATGACACTTAAGACTAACTCATCTCAATTTAGTTGAAAATATAAATTGTGGATGGTTTTGATTTTGCTCTCGCAATAATCGGTATAATTTCAGATCATCTCAAGAATGATTTATTTTGCTCCTCAAAGTTTTTCTACTAGATTTCTGCATTCTAGTAGTGTGTAGTAAGTAAGCTATTGGTGTACCATGTTCATATAATTTGATATTTACAAGCGTTATTTTCCTTTGTGTGCTTTTTGTGTGATTTAATTCCGTTACGGAAATATTAAAATATTTCATTCTACTCATATTTTTTCATTATTTATCCATGTGAAACTGCAATGAGTGCAATTGGCGTAAATTTTAGTGTATCGAAAAGTAAAAAAACTAGTAAGTGTGTTGTGGATAAGCAAAGGTTTGGAAGGACCTCTCTAGAGAAAAAGTATGGATATTTAACTGAAATTCTAAAATGGCGCAAGAGCTGGATAAAAAGTTAGTTTTCTTTTTTCAAATATTGAGCCTAAAATGGCACTATCTGCCCAACCGCTACTCAGGAAGGACTCAAAACGAGTAAGCATTACAGTAACTGTTTGTGTGCGATTTGGTACAAGAATCCTCGTTCCGTATAAAAACAGATCTTGAGCAAATTCAGTACCGAAATATCTCCGGAAGATCTCGTTCTAAAGGTGTTGCAGTTTTCGTTTTGTTGGTGTTTTGGTGCAATCAAAATGGCCTCACGAGGCTAAGAAGTGATGCTATACCGCTGAACAACCTTTTGCTTGGAGAAATTGAATGGTTTATGTTCGATTGGGCGATATTTTTCACGAAAAGGAAGCATACGTCTCAACGTAAGAGGAGGCTACGATATTTGAGTTATTTTCCATGTTAATTTTTGGATGAATTTTCTTGTTTACGCGAGTGTCGAGAAGAGTGGCTCCTTTTATTTTTATTTTAGTGCAATCACAGCTTCGCTTTTGTAGTGTTTTATTACATACTCTGTGGCTATAGCTCTCTATTGTTTCAATTATCCTTCAGCGTGTATTCATTTTTTTTATCCGTTGCAAATGGTTTTGAGCTGCCGGTGACTTTACAACGGAAAGATTTTATTCGCCACAGGAAGTATTGGAATTCATGTTTTTACTTTCCTTTTACGTATTAGTGGTTTAAATCACTCTGTCAGCCGTCTTCGGCAAGCGGAACTCGCGCTCATCCTCAGTGGGTCTCCACAATTCTGGAGACACCTTGAGGATGGAGGCTTTGTCTCCGAAATGATCATTGGGGCTTCCCAGAAATCTGCAATCCGGAGCTTCCCGTTTGTCTCTGAGCGCGAGTTCCGCTTGCCGAAAGACGGCTAACGGAGTGTTTTTAAACCTCCAATTCATAAACTCCCTTGTTCCAGCCTTCTTTACCTTCCTTTTACATGTTGTAAAACTAATATTGCCTAAAGATATCGGGTCCTCCTCTATAAAATAATTACTAAGCCCTCTGGCGAATAATTGAGGTTTATGTTTAGCGAGATAGTCTGCTACTGCGTTGTAAGTTAAAATGGAACGTGCTAGAATTTTAATTATTATCTCTTTCTGTGAGTTGGTTTCCAATTGAAACACGTAAAGTCTATCTTAAAGGAAACCCAGATGTTCATGACAGCAGAAATCCTTCTGACGGTAGGCGTAAAGTAAACTGAACCTTCCGCTGCGTACTTGTCTCAAAGTCTATGACATCGGTGGGTGGATTCTTGGATTACTGCCGTAGTATTTACGTATCGCAAATGTTTACGAAGATATTGAACTTTAGTATATTAATTTGTCTGAAAAAATCCTTTACCTAACTTCAATATGCAATACCTCGCAGTCATCTCTCAAAAGGTCAAGTCTCTCCAGGCGATATCTATGACATCAATTCCTACTGACATTTCTTTTCTCTTGTCGTAACGGATTCCGGTCGGGCAAAATTATTGGAGGAAGTCGAGAAATATTTACGGAAGAGGTAATAAGTAAGTGTCTTTTTGGCATATTTACTTGGTTGAAAAATTATCTGAGCAGCAAATATGTATTCGTGCTTCATTTGCTTAGGACCATCCGAAAAGTACATTATATATATATATAAGGTACCTTTAGGTTTAAACACCCCGAAGTCTAGAAGTGATAGCGATAAAGATTGGGAGAACAAAAGAAAAATGTATATATA
>KZ308256.1:1127637-1196328 GCA_000376725.2 Ladona fulva
CTAACGACTAAAGTCAATAAAGGTTGAAGTAAGTTAGGGGATCTAACAATTTAATATATACAATTCCACACGGTGAAATAGCATCAAAACCTTAGCCGTGATTATGCGTGCGTAATTTACATAAATAAAATAGTTGGTTCGACTACTTTACTTAATTCTGTTATGGCATAAGCGAAGGGCGAAACCTTCAACATAATCAATAAAGGTTTCTTCGTAATCCTATGTAATTTAAAAATTGATATTCCGAAAATCCAAATAAAACGAATAAGCAATCTCTCCTATTTAATTTCTGATATATTTTGATTTAATTTTGTTAATATTCGGATTTATATAATTTATACAAACCAAATATTTATAATAATCACCCGTTAACGGGTTGTAACCGTTATTTGTGACACTATTCCAGAAATTGAAACAAAATAACTTTGCAAAGTTTCGCAAATGAGATTTTATTTGAGCAACTAGTGTCGATTTAACTGTTCTATTCTTTATTATTTTTTTAACATACGCCATCAGTTACTGGTTTTGAATTTTTTGTAACGTAGAATTGCATCAACAGGGCAAAACTCGAATGGACTAAATTTTGTCCCTTGGAAAAAGGATTCATCTCCCACCTTATTTTCTGTATTTGACGTATATTTTGGGGATGTAATGAATAAGATTTTGCGTAACAACAGATTTGACTTCCTTAGAGTAAAATTTCAATTGAATGAGTGATAAACGAAATAGGTTTCATATTTCAATACCTTTTCCTTTAAATAGATGCAATTAAACGCTTCATGAGGGTTGACGATTTCCATTTTCAAAATTCTACTTAAACCTCGTAGTATGTTAACAAATAAAGATCTAAGAATGTCTCGAACCTTGCTAAAATAATTAAACAGACATTAAACCAAAGAACACTTTAGCTTTTCACAGTAGAAATTTAAGATTTAAACACATAGAACTGCTTTATTAAATGCTCTAGTTTTGGAAAAATCTGCTTGGTGAAATCGGGAAAGCTTTCGATTTTAATATCTCTTCGTTTTTATCTACGGATTGCAAAAGTTTTCCTGCTCATATTTTATGTTTTTTGATGTCTAGAGGATGAAGGAAGCAAAAGTTCACTATCGTGGCAAGGCATGTCGTAGTTTGAAACTATTTCCAACTAAACGAGCATATTTTAATTTTTGTATGATATCTTGTCTATTTCAAACAATCATTGATCGTTTAAAATGCAGCCATAACAATTATTTCAAAGAATATCATTCATTTCGAAAAACGTTTTTCACTTGGTCACAAAAATACATTATAAATACTTATTATGTAATGAATAGCTTTAAATTCGTCAATGGAAGATAAGGTAATTACGGTAAGGTAATAAATCTTAAAAAATTTTGACACAAATTCTGTCATCTATATTTCCTATAGAATTGATTAATTTCTATGATGAAACTTAGCGTGACGTATATAGATATCAATCATCCTCTTCCCTTTCCGGATGAGTACGTCACCTACCTCGTATTGTCAATACTCCTAAACACCAACCTATCCGTCATTACGTAATTCTCTTCAGAATTATCCATACGTTATTTTATAAATTACCTGTAATACTTTTCACTACGCAGTTATATTACCTTCATGATCTCAAACTCAACACTTGACCCGATAATCTCCTCCCCTCTTTAATACCATTTACTCTCATCAAATACCATCTTTGACATTCTCACTCCGTCGATCCGTAATCTCAACCAATGCGAAACACCCTTTTCGTAGTGGTCACGCATACTGTATTGTTTCTAATCCAATACGAAAACAAGCGTTTAGAAATTCTCTCAAGATGCAATTCATTCCTCAAGTGAACTTTTAGCCAGAAAATCTACCTTTTCGAAGAGTAGTAACTTATGAAATGAATAAATATAAATCGAGATTACCCAGACATAAATATGGGAAGATGACTAGGAGGTTCGTTAAATTCTCATTGTACATGTTCTAGTCGACTTGAGTTACTTTAAGCACGTAAATACGCTCCAAGACATACGCAACAGTCTCAGTTCTGTGCAAAGCGCAGAAGTTCGCAAGAGCCAAGAATTTCTAGGACCCATTCCTAGGATAAGCGACCGCAAAGGGCGGACAAAGGCGCCCGTCTCCGTCTCACAACTATTCCGTTCTTTCCGGATAAAGAGACATCACTCGAATAAAATTTCCCGATTTTTCCATATCTTCTTTTTTCTATATCTCCCAGTCTCCCTTTATCTCCTCGTCTCAAAACTTCTGAAACAGGCGTTCTTATCCCTCCGAGTTTCTTGATTCCCTTCTACTATTGTCCGGTAGGTAAGTTGAGATCGATATATATTCTGTCAAGGAAGGAAGGAAGGAAGGAAGAGAGCTGTGTCTCAGAGGATATAGAGAAAGGGATGTGATACGCATTGTCGCGGAATTCCAAATCCCATTCTGCCTCTTTTTTCCTCCCCCCGCTCCATACTTCGCATCACTCACCTTCCTCTAAACACATGGACCTCTCTCTTTCTTGTCCCCCTATGCCCTTGTTTTCAATTTCACCCTCTCTTCTGTGCCCACGCCCATCATCTCCGGCGAATCGGTACGTTTTGCCCGAAAGATTTCGTTTTTATCGCGGTGACGATATGGAACGCTCTACTTTGGGGGCCACAGCCGACCGCGCTCCCGTTTTAATCATCCGCTTTCCTCCATTAATTATTAATGATCGAAATAATTTTGTGGGTTGGGAATTGGAATTCTAGTAAATATTGCGGCGTTTCCAATTGCAAGGGTTTTGCAGAGCTCGCGGAGTCGTTCAAACAGGAATTACAAAAGGTCATTCCGCTCTTTATTCGTTCCGAAATGTGAGTAACGGTAACCAGATATCCAATAATTGTAATATTTCAATTAGCGCGCGCAGCGATGCGGAACGCCTGGTCGGGGGAGAGCAAAATATTTATCGTTTAAGATTCACCAGACGTAGATCGTCGCTGATTTGCTAAATGCCGGAATATTTATTTAAATTGTTAATGCGGAAAACATAATTCAGTGCTTAGAGGTAATTATTGCAATAAGATATTATCGCATTCGAAATTTTTTTTCTTAGAGTGAAATATATCACGCCTGACTTCAGTCCGGCGGTTTCTTCACTTCAACTTCAGTTCATCGATGACTTTCAATACGTACTAACTAGTTCCGCAAGACGGTGTTTACTATCTCCTCATTTAAAAATATCTTAACTCTTTGAAAAAGTCTAAACTGAAAGATAAAATTAATGCAATCGTTACTTGCAATATTACAGTCTCGAAGCTTATAGTGTTGGTCTCAGCACCAGAAAAATATTATGCGAAGCTAGTACGTAATTCTAACATTATGACTTATGTTATATAAAAATGTACTACGCTAAACGTATATCTGTCGAAGTACGGCTGAAAGGAAAAAAATAATACCAAAATATACGTGTGCTATAATTCTTGCGACATGGGTCATATTAAATAGTCCTCGTATATATTTCTGGCTACGACGTTACATCTTCTCATCGTTGTTATGTTGCATAAACCATATATGTAATTATAGCGTTCATTTGAAGAAATCAGAATTCCATGAGGCTCAACAATTAGGTCATCCACTTCTCCATCTTTTCTCGCATGAGAACTCAGTAGAATGCTATATGAAACACATAGTAGAGGATTGAATGGAAAGAGTAGGCTTTACGTCAATCTTCCGGGTGGTTAACATGGAGGCTTTTGAAGAGGAAGGGGAAATGACTGTTATCAAAGAAGAGCGGAAGAATCCTCTGGAGGAAACTCCTCGAAGGAATACCGCCATCGAATGCGCATTCATTCGACCTTGTTATCGTTCGTGAGCATATTCAGAGCCATCCTCACTTCCGATCCATATTATCCCGATCCGCTTGCTCTAACAACCACTTTCCATCCCAGAATCCACGACACCGTAAAAATAATCTTTCTTTCGCCCATCTTTTCTTAAATCCGTCTCCATTATCCTTTTCTTCACGACATATCCCGCCTTTCTCCATATAAACTTTCTCCGATACCCCTTGGAAGTAAGCCTACCCCAATTTTTCCGTTAACTTTCCCACGGGATCCGATCTATTAAACTGACCTCTTACGCCTTATCTTACCCAGAGAACTCCCACAAGCGTATTCCAATAGCTTCCGAAATTAATTGCTCCGTGGAAATGTCATGTAGCCCTGTTTCCAAATGTGTTTCGTATGTAACCCTCGTCACACCCGTGTGAACTGCCACTAAATCTTCGCTTCGTAACAATATAACATCCATACCAAAAAACAATGTGTTTTATACGTAAGGTATATTTGTTTTGGTCACCCCGTGACACAGCTAATTTGAAAAACTGAATAGAGGAAAGCGTCCTTTTGTGTACTGAAATTTTGGAATGACCTAACCAGGATTTTTCCTGTCATGACTATTTATTTCCATTTCTTTGTAAGTAATCCATAATTCACGTCATGAGAGACTGAGTAGTTCGGATGCAGGCTGACGAAAGACGTAATGATGTAATAATAATATATAAAAGATATATGAAATATATAATAATGTCTTTTCTGTGATTGAACCTTAAACGCTATAAATTTCGATCACCTAAAATTCAACTTTTATTTAGAGAAGGTAAAGATTATATTATTTTACAACGGATGAAAATTCAACTTTGACTCTTTATCTATACATGTATAAACCCTGCAAGCCGTCTTTCGGCACATGACAGGGGAAAGACGAATTTGTAATACTCTCATCGTCAGTAGACAAACTCTAACCACTCGCATTATCATCATCCATGATGCTACTTTAGTGTAAAGAAGACATTATTAGTTGAATTTATAGTGAGCCTTTTATATAGAATAAGTTATAGTCCTCCTATATATAATATACATACATATTGAAAAGAACACTCCGAAGATCGTACATCTTCCTGAATACAACTTACATTGATAACGAATTTTATTGATATTGAGAAAGTAAACTATCCTCTGTTGAGTCAACCTTACGTTATATATAATTAATTCCTCCCATTAGATAGCAGTTGAAATATCGTCCGGAAAAGCAAGAATGACCTTTCCATTAAATAAGCGTACATTAGTTTCAAGTCACGTAAAGCATAGATTTATTTACATTGAAACAAATATTCAACGAATACCGTGTCTAACATTGACTTTAAGTTTGTGAGACCCGAAGGTTACAAATTTAGGGCGTGAAAGACTTTAGGAACTAGAGTAAGAACTAAAAGAAAAGAAAAAGTAAGCAGTTCATGGAGCCTACGATCTTCGGAGGATCGTAAAGCGTTTGTTAGCGCAGTAGAATTAGAAAGTACAGCATCAAACTCACAAGAAAAGAAGAAACATGCATATTTTGAAAGGTAAAAGTATTTACATAAAGTAAAATTGGTGTTTTTCACCCAATTCGTTGCTAAGTGTTACAGAGAAAGTCTTACACTGCGACAACGGTCACTTTCGTAATTCTGAGAGCAAGAATTTTTCACAATTATGGAGTTTTAGGGACTCGATGATGAAATGAAATCGAATTTGTCATTAGTTATTTCCAGGTGTCTTGTTTCATGAGCTCTTGTTTTAAATGCATTTTGATATGTCTGAAGAAAAAAAATTGTTAGTAAAGATATAAACTTCAGTAACATATTTATCACATCGATTTAAGATCTTCGGAAGAGGGGAGGTTAAAGTTCAGGTTACTTCGCTCATAGATACACACGGGGAGAGAAAAATCTCTTCGAGATTATCTTCACTGCTGTTTTAGTCGTTC
The DNA here is from genome assembly GCA_000376725.2 of Ladona fulva. Lineage (NCBI taxonomy): Eukaryota > Metazoa > Arthropoda > Insecta > Odonata > Libellulidae > Ladona > Ladona fulva. The sequence goes on from KZ308256.1 coordinate 1,133,413, forward strand.
GGAATATGAATACAATTAGAAAAATTGGCAACAGGACAAAAATTATTTCTACTATATTTACAAGTTTCCAGAAAAAACGCAATGAAATGACAGATATATTGGTGGGAAACATAAAGAATCCTGCGCAGTAGATGAAAGCAGATGGAATTTTTGTGGATTTCAACGCAGGAGAAATAAAAACAGAATACTTTGAATATTTGAAGATAGTATGATTCCCTAAATTATATGGTATGTTAAAATACTTCAATGTTGAGCAAACTGTCTGAGACTATCCTTTCATAATAGAAGAACATTTATTTGAAAACAACAACTCGAATATGCTAAATATGAAACCAACATATTCCGGATTTATTTGTTGGAATAGCTTTTCAAATTGATGGCAATACATCCACAGATATTCAATAGTGAATTTCTCAATAGATTCCACGATACCATTTTATTAAATACTGATAACCCACAGATGCAAACGACTAGAGATGAATTTGAAATATTAAGAGACACTGAGGTTAACATACTCGTGGATTCAACGTAAAATGTATCTGTGCCGAACATTATTCGCATGGGTCCTTGTTTTCGTTTATAGTACACCGACTTCCTCTGTTACGATACTGAATTAATGCATTGTAACGATCTGTACGTAAGAAATAATCACGCCAGTTGCACTATCTTAGGTCTCAAATAGCCAAGTGGGCAACGGGTACGACTTCGGTGAAAGCAGTCTCGGGTTCGATTCCCTGTGGGGGCCTACGCGCGAAATACTAAGATACTACACAATCTGTTATTTTTGTTACAACTCGTTCGTTTTTTTAAAACGCGTATTTGAAACTTTGCGCGTTTGACGATTACACTTAACAGTTTTTAAATTTTGACGAAATTGGCTTCCTCCGTTTGGTTGGCGACTGTTTTTACTAAACCCACAGCAGGATAAGTCTATATCACTTCTTCTGCTTCGGAAGTTATTTTCGCGCCGACTCAATGCACCGATCATTTTTAGCTTTTGACATATCTTCAGCCTTTCGCTGAACTACATCGGGCGTCTTTCAATCCCCGCTTCGTTCACTTCCATGATCGGCAGCTTTTATACTGCCACATTTTTTAATCTTCCCGAGAGAGAAAAGAAGACGGAAAACGCATGTTAAGTCATCTTCTCCTCTAGTCGCATCTTTTGCATCACATCCAATTCCTTTTCCTCTTCTCGCATCTTCATTCTCGGCGAATGAAGAGAAAGAACAAAAGTTTCCATGATATAAACTGCTGAATTGTCATGCACTCGCCCCGAGAGGAGCTTTCATTTTGGTTCATTTCTTCGGGGGCCTAAGATAAGAGTGAAGGATGAAACGATAAGAGGAAACAATAGGTGAATTGGTGTGAGAAGGAACAACGATCTCTGCGTGCACGGGGAATGGGAGACTTCCCCTACGCTTTAGTAAAAGTGTTCTCGTGAATTCTTCGGGATTTCTACGTCGCCTCTTGAACAGTAGGCAGTCGTAAGGGATCTCAATGGCGGGAGTGTTGGGTAGAGAGCGAAAAATTTTCCGCCAAAAACATTACGCTCTGAATTGGTCGTTTGTTGAGTGACCCTGAGATATGCGCCGCCCCACTTTATGTTTATGGATACAGTCCGTGTCTAATTAACCCACGTCCTTGATTAAAATTCCCTCGTTTGTGCTACACGCGCGTTAAGACGGTGATGTTCCTTAGACTGAGATGGTTCTTCTGGAGACTTTCGTTGATACGCCGACAACGGGTTCCCTGTGGAATCGTTTCGTTGTTAAATTAAGGATGTGGGTCGTAATTCTCTACTTTCTGCTGAAAGGAATCATGCAAAGAACACTTCTTACGATCGTGAAGAATCTACAAAAGTTATCTACACGATAAATTAAAAATTATAGTAATTTTACTTTGTCGTATGCGATAAAATCGAGTATGCAATGGACAATAACTATACTAATGAAAGATCTTCATAATTTAAACTGTGGGTAAGATAAAGTTATATATTTTATTTTCCCATAGAAATGTATTTCCTAAATTGAGTTAGCTGAACTACACAGAACACCAACGGTATAATTTGAGAGTGCAATACTATGAGTTTATCATAATTCCGCGATAGTTCTAAAGTTCAATTTACGTTTGCAATCGGGAGAGTAACGAAATTTTAAAATAACGTTATTACATAGAAGATTATTATTAACGTAAATTACAGTAAAAGTGTGAAAGCGTATTGCTGAACCTAAATTAGCGTGATAACAGTTTAAATACAGTATAAGGGTAGAACAGGAAAGTGATTTTTTGAAAGGAAAGAGAGAAGCTTAGAATAAATGGAGAAATAAAGAGAGATATTTTGCAAGGTAGCTCCTATTCATCTTCATGGCAGCTTCATTATATGGTAGAGCTGAAGAACCGGGTTCTTCAGCAGGAAATTCCTTATTACGTCTAACTATCGCACTGAAACTTAGCCATCGACTCCCTAGGTTTCGAAGAATCTTGTGCTTTAGAATTAGATTTATACCCCGCAAGCCGCCATGGCAGGGGTGTATTAACACCTTACCTAATCTACCCTATTAAATTCTCTGATGTTATTCGGAAAGAACGAACAGAAGTAACTATCTGTTTTAGCGATTATTTCCGTGTAACGCTTGGTCGTCGCCTCTCAAAGATCGCGCTCTCTGTTCAATGACAATATACTTTACTTCGCCTTAAAATTCTGGACCGATGATTTTTTTTTTAAGCTTTCGTCAGTAATCAGATCTCTCCTGCAGTAGGTTCCAACTGAGTGATTTTATCATGGCAGTAACGCTCCTGTCAAATCTGAAATCTCCACTGACAAAACGGGCTACTCTACGTTGATCTGAGACCAACCCTACTTCATGTGGATTCCAGATTGCGCAGCAGTATTCGAGATTTGGTCGAATGAGGGAAAAGTACGCAATTTTTTTAAACTCTAGATGGGCATCGTCTCAGGGTTCTACTGGTTAATCTTTGCAATCTACTTGACTTTCTTATAGAATCTCGATTATGTTCCTCGAACGATAAACTACTGCTGATTGTAACTCCTAGGTATTTATTGTGACGCACGAACTCTGAGGGATATCCTGAAATTTGGTATTCTTCCCTAATAACGTTAGTAGAACGCATGAAAGACATATCAACGCACTTCTTCGCATTTAAATCAAGCTGTCAATCTTTGCACCGACTTGATATTACGCTTAGGTCGTCGTGGTGTGTACTATAGATGAAGTCCTCTCGGCTTTTCCACCAACTCAGTTGTATGTATTGTGAAGGCGTTTCGAAGGCACACTCTGCCATCGTCTTCAGGGAGTTTTGTCTCGTTTGGGTTCCGCCGACTTTTTGTAGGTCGATTTGGACGAAGTTTGAATAGTTAGAAATGTTTTATACCTTTAGATAGAAATATCAACGCTTACCGAATTAGTCAATATGAAACTAAACAAGAACTTAATGAAATCATGATTTGAAAACAGGCTCATACTGAGAAAGAAATTAATACACAGCTGAAAATCGCCTGTTTCGCCGATATCTACGAGTACGGAGCTTTTAAATTGTATTATGATGCTATAAATGAAACGAATGAATATTTTACGCACCAAGGAAATCTTTATAGTACTCCCGTAAAAATAAAAAATATAAAATATTTCTTAAAAACATTACTTCGATAGAAATGAAGTCTAGCCCCACCATTACGTCATGATTGTCCTTGAAAGAGAAAAATTTTTATTTCGATTATATCTGCATGAACGTTTAGAGGGGTACTTCGGCTAACAGTAATTCTTTCCGGACTTGCTTTGTACTGGTAAACAAAAATGGAGAGAATCCCTCGTGTTTTGGCCATCCTTAAATATCTTGGGAATGTGTTCACGTGGGCGCATTCAGCCGAACAGGTGTTTGTAAGCTGAATCCGAACATTTGTAGAAAAACCTCCGTCGGCCAAAAGAATCAAGTATTATTAATTCGCAATTATTGCTTCTTTCTCGATAATCATTGAAAAAGTGCGTCCTGAGAAATTTGGAGTGAATGAGAGAACGTTTTTAAAGAGAGAAGAAATCCGATTTTGAAACGAATAAATCAATGGAACTAAATCAGACACACGTTAACGCAGATTTCACCCTCAAATCTCGTCAGTCATGAAATTAAAAAATAATCCCCCCTGGAGAGTGATAGATTTAGCGGAGACTGGTTCTTTGCAGTTTCACTCACCGATGATCGGTCATTCAAACGCAGTTGTAAAAGATTCATTTCAATGCGCCCGGATTTTATCGTTTTATTTACGGATTGCCAGCCGTATTTTTCGACATCAATTTTTTAGGATAAAGCGAGAATCCTCACTCCTTTCACGTTCTTCGTTAACTTAGTTTTTACTCCTATCGGTAAATATGTATATGCGCCTCCTTTCATGTTACAGTGAATACGTGAAAGGTTTGAACTTTATAATGAACTCTCATTGCTTTAATGATGCTGATTGTGGAGCTTTTTCTTCATATCAGTAACTCAACGTAGCCCCCAGGCTAAAATCTTTCTAAATCTTGAAACATGCTTGTTTTCATCTTAAAATGTACTTGGTTATCAATAATCATAACTTTTCCATATTAACTCTAAGGTATAAAAAGCATAAATATAAAGTGATTAATTTTCGTCACATATGTCACAACCTAATTTACAACGAAATATGCAGACAAGTTTACGATGCGTAAATAATTACCAAGGATGATCCGTGGCTACGTACAAATATATTTGTTTCCTGTTATAGGCCATAACAGAATATTCCTATTTTTAGGGCACCCTGGCTCATCTCTTGATTGCCCAAGCGTAATGTCTTGCATTTTCCGTGTGTAGTTGATTTTCGGTTAATCTATAGTGTACATGATAAGTATATAAAATAAGTTATCAGCGGTATATAATTAATTCCTCGATGTTCGATATCAGAATGTTTATAGCTTCAGATTTTTTTTGTTTTCTGTTGTTATGTAACTTGTAGATGCTTTTATTGATTCAGAGAGTCAACATTTCAACGTAATTAACTGCTAATTCTATCACTCTGATATAGCGACACAGATTTTTTTAAGATACCGGTGGAAGAGAAATTTATAATCATCAGAAAGATTTACATGAAATTCTTAAGCGCATGAATAGAGCAGGTCCTTACATACTGTGTTATTTCAATCACAAGGCAAGATATTTTTCCATTTCGTTTAACATTTGAGCATCCATTCACGAATTCATCGTCATAACATCATAGTCATATGACATTCACTCATGCGAATCACCAATAACTTTCTAAGGACTGTTTTTGATATTTCAGAGTCATCTGGTCAACCCTCCAGTAATTTAATCTTCATTGATGGATAGTTCCATTTTAAAACCGGCTGCGGAATTCTCTTTTTTCCAGGAAGTTAATCAGTTATACTGTTTAAAAAGGAGCATCAATTATAAATTAGGTCTTCCATCATATTCATGATGAATGGCCAATTTCATAAACGATGCTTCTTTCTGAACTTCAGTTAAATTTCGAAAAGTATGGCGCTTGGAATTTCTCGTCCGATTTGTTCATTTTTAACTTTTCGAAATTTAGCATTCCATCTGAAATGATCATAAGTATAAATTTGTCAATTCCCTGTGTAATATTTTCAACTTGGCTTCTTTTCAGCTCCTTGATCATAGTAGTTCAACCATTGCTCCTCGCGTTGACGACCAAGAAAGGGTATGTAACATACCTTCATTTGTGTCATGAACGTGAGGAATTATTTCGTAACCTTGCAAGTTTTCAATTAAAATCTCCTTTTCACGAGAACACCCTTCAGCAGTTGATTTGTCTGTTCATTTGTTCCCCGCTTTTTTACTATGTGAAACTACATTTGTGTGGAAATGTTTTAGTTGCAAAACCCACTGTGAATTGCTTTTAATGTGTTCGTTTCCCTCTTGAATCAGTGAATTAAATTCATTGTGATCTTTGCGTCGATAACTGTCACAAGTTCGTGCAAAACGGAATTGCCAATTCTTGTCGTATTTGCATTGACCATAAAGAAACAAACCTGAAAACGAGAATCACGCGATACAGTATTTGTTTCAAAAATCCTCCTTCGAGTGAAACAAAGGCGTATACCGTTTGTTATCTCCGGTATGGCGGTATCCACCTAACATCTTTAGCGCGCTAATTGACTGATTTCGTTAGGGAAGTTTCTAGTTTACTTTGGGCCTTTGCCACATCAGTTTTGCAACCGTAATCCTTGTTACCGACTAGGATTGTTCTTGCCTATGAATGAGCTATTGCCTCCTTAGTCAGGACACTAAGTTTCACAGTATACAACTTAATATTTCTCTATAATATTTTGCTCGCTCATTTGAACGAAAATAACTGTAAAATTATGATATATCGTTGCAACAAAATTTTATTTGAAACAAGCATCAAAATTTTTAAAGTATTTTACTGTTTACTTAAAACATTTTAATAACTTTTCAGTTTTTTAATATAACGCGCTATCTCAATGTATCAAGCAATAGTTAAAAGATTCTTGCAGAAATCCAATGTAAGGTAAGCAACAATGAAAATTAAATGAATTATTTTAGCGTAGCTTTGGCATAAAATATATTCTGTTTCCACTGTACACTTTCCAGGGTATTTCCTTGAGGTGAGGTCCTTTTAAACACGCGCTACTCTCAGAATTTTCTTTTTCTTCCCTTGTTAATTCCGAGAAACACCAGTAATACGCTTTCTGTTTTCCATTTCTAACTTCCATTTCTAACTTCCATTTCCTGAGAACTCTTGCTTCACCTCTTTGCTTCCATTTTCTGCCTTCATACTTCTCGAATCTTTCTCTATGGTCGAGGGGGCGCAAACGGCACGAATGGCAGTTTCGCTAACTTCACTTTCAGGCTAAGAAGGATACCTAGTTCCCTCGAATTTCTCTTTCCGATTAATTAGCCTTCTTTGAAATAATACTTGGGATATTTCTCATACCTCTCTTTATAAAGATCTTTTCCCGGAAAGACGTCGCTTTAACCTGAGCCGGGATACTCACATCTTCCTGATTTGGTGACCTTTGTCCCTCGTCGTCGACAACTTCTTCCACATCTCCAGTGCTTTATCAAGAGTGGTAAATGAAATCATCAACCAAAAGGAATTCGATTAACTCTACGCTTCGAATAGTTGAGATTCCATTCTCTCAATTGAAATAGAATCGTGATGAAGGACATGCAGTAAGATGAAATGCAACTGCAAATTCCTGTTAATGTCGTATTAGTGATTTTTACGTTCTGTTAAGTGTCAAAGAAGATGTATAGAGAGAATTAGTCCTCGTGAAGTAAAGCATATGGCTATTAGAAAGGATAAAATGATAAGGGTAAAAAGGATTTTAAGGATAAAAAAACTGTGTTAGAACACTTTGAATTTTGTTTTGTAATGTAGTTGGGAATTTCAGCTAAAAACATTAAAAGAAAGATATTGGGCAATATTTTTCGGAGAATTATAAATGCGATGAATTGTAAATCAGCGAATTGCTTAACCTTCCCGTTAGCGGGAATTTTGAGCTAACATTACAGTAGGAGTTTCTTTATGTCGCCATTTCTATGACGGCACTCCCACTTGGACTTATTCTTGGTACTACGTACATATACACTAAATGTAACATATCGGAATTATTTTCGCATAAATGAATCACCTAGGTGCAGAATTGAAAGAATGAATCCTGGAAGAAAACCCTTTGCGAATTTAATGTTGACGCAGTACTCGACAAATGAAGTCGTTCTTGTTGCTAAGGAGAACTCAGATCATCGACCTTGCGAAGTTCATGGGAGCGTGAGGAGTATGTTGATGCGTTGTTTCCTGGTTAAAATAAAGGGAGATAAATAAAGGAGTTAAAGATTGCAAAATATCTTTATCTCTAAAAAAAGAAATGAATAAAAAACATGAGACTTTTCCTGAGAGTATAATGATCCCAGAAAACAGCATATCTCTACAATCTTTTTGTCTTCCTCTCTCACTCCGTTTACTCTCTTTCCTATCTTCTCTCTCTTGCCCTTTTCTTTCGCTCTCTCGGACTCGTCCTTTATAATCCCTTGAGACGGAAGAGCGAGCCCTTTGCAGCTGCTATGCTACGAACGTGAGCTCCTCTGCACCACCGACAGATTATATAAAACTGTTTCAATGAGATAAATTTATACGCGTTTTTCGGCAAAGTTTATTCAGAATAAGACCCCACTATTTTCAAAAAATTTCCATATACATGCATGTCCATATGTGTATATTTGTTTGTGTGTGTTAAAATATGCATGTATGTGTTTATATGTGTGCATATATTTATCTTAGGAGTACAGGTAAGTTTGTTTTGCGTGTTTATATATATATATATATNGTAGCTTGCATATTGCAAGCTTTGGGGTGATTAATTTTCCCACCTCTCGTTTCGTACAGCACCTGTTCAATAACAGGTTTAATTTCTACATAGGCACCTTATTGAGACATTGAACTGTTCTAGTGTCGAACCGAACATTTACAGAGATAATACTTTATTAATTAATTACTTGATGATTAGCTGGTTGCTTATTATAGAGTACAGTGGTCTATACTTACCTAAGGTCTCAAGTCGTAATCATTTCAAGAAGTTCATTCAAATTCCGAGTTAAATCTGTCTAGCTTTTCGGGAAGTGCCCCAAAAATATTAAATATATACCCTGCGTATTTTACAAGGGGGAAATTTGAACATCGAGCATCAAAACACTTCGGGAGATGTCCGTTTAAATTACCTTTTAGAAGCATCTCCAATAATTAACCCATAAGTTTCAAGGCGATATCATATTGGGAATGACCTCAAAGAGGATTCGAGTTTCCTACAGATTCCCTTCGGAAGAATTTTAACTTGTCCTGGCATTGAACCATGGATCAATTTAGAACTGGTCAACTCTGAATATTAAATACAGTCCACAATGATACTATAATAATATATATAATAATTAATACTAATAACTCCTGCAACACTCCACCTGCTATAAACGGACTGCCATCCACCAACTACAATAACCTAAACGTATTATTCATAATACGTGCATACGATTTGTCCTAGCATCGAACCTTGGTCTACTAGGACAAATATTCTTACAACATACGATAGAAATCCTTATATTCTATAGATGTACCGAATTTTAACCATCTACCTGACCGGGAAATCCCGTAACGAATTTTTGAAAATTCCGTCACTCGAATGGTCCTGGGATCGAACCTTGGCATTTAGAGCAAAAAGCCTTACAGCATACGATAGACAATCATCTACTCTAAAAACACCGTGAATTTTAAGTTTCTATCTTAGAGGAAAATACCCTAAATGAATTCATGAACTTCAGACATAAAAACTGCCCTAGCATCGAACGAAGGATCTTCAGCGTAAAAACCTTTAGGTACACTATAGAGGTGTTTGATCTCTATCGATGACGTGAATTTCAACTTTCTGTCTTACCTAGAAATACCCTAAATGATTTCTTGAATCTTTTGCATTAAGAATTTACCTAGCATCGAATCTGGAGCCAATAGGGATAAAGCTCTTGCGGCAAACGAAAGATATATTTTCTAACGATTCCGTAAATTTCAACGTTCTATCTTTATGCTAAATACGCTGAACGAATTTTTGAAAATGCGCTCAATGCATTTAAATGGGAAAAGTACCGTTTTTGGGGCCTCCTAGAATCGAACCCATGATCGCAAGGATGGATGCCCGCTTTTTTCCATAGTCTCCAAACACGGGACTTTACGGCAAAAAAATCGGCGGCTCTAATATACGATAGGTTTGGTAAGACATATATACACACCCTGTCATACGCTGCTGGGTATTTATGGCGTTTTACAGATCCTACATCGATGTATATACGTGTTTTATCTTCGCTTTTTACCATTCCTATAGTTTCAAGAATAATTCATTTCAAAAAGTGCAACCAATAAAAAAAGCGCAACGGAACCGTGCCGTCGGCTGCTTTAGAAAAAAATAACAATCTGTTTACGTCATAAGGAAACGCTTTTTCACTCATCCCATAGGTTTGAAAGGGACGTTATCTCTGGGAGACCGCGATAAATGTGCGGACCAGATGTGTAATCTGCTTCAGATAAGCAATTAATTACCTTTAATTTCCCTGGTCCCTGGGATTTAATCTTTTAATAATTTACATCGACCTAGCGTCGAACCTACGATAATATTTGGAGCAGTCTTTTCAGTATGCGGAAGAGAATCACTTCCTGCACTTACAGTTAAAATTTCAATTCCCTAGCTTTACGAGAAGTACCTGAAAAAAAATTTCCGAAAAATGTAAAGAAACCGATCAATGCATTCTTATGGGAAATTAGCCGTTTTTGGGACCTCCTAGAATCGAACCCATGATGCCTATGATGGATGTCCACTTTTCTCCATAGTGTCAAAACCTAGGGCTTTACGGGAAAAAAAACGCCGGCTCTGTGTGGCTATTCCTTCTGCCTCATCTTTAGTATCCTCTATGTATATATATCTATATCCGGAGAAGGATACAAATTCAGAGACTAAACGAAAAGCCAATGACCCAGCGAATTGTTACCTTATACATCCCGACCATACGCTAGAGAAGGAAAGTGAAATAGGTCCTGGGTATCATGGCTTCGATCCTAGAAGGCCCAATAAAGGTACTTTTTCTGTCCAAGTATATTTATTATTCTTTATGGCCACTTCCCGTTCGGATAAGGAGTTAAACTCTGCGATATCGTTATAAGTGGTTCATTTATATGGCATGATGCAAAAACTTATCCCAGAAGTTCTGGGATTCGAAGCGAGGACGATTCAAATTTCATTATTTATAATACACGGGGCGGCCCTTTAGCAAGAACTGTCCAGTTTTCTCTATTCTGAGCTTCTCATTTCCATGTCACTCCTAAGTACTTGATGATAACACTAATCCATTCGTCCTTTGGTCTTCTTCTTGGTCTATTCACATCTCTTGGGGTCAAGTTGAAACCTGCCGACGTCCATCGGTTGTCGTTTCTTCTAGCAACATGGCCTGTCCACATCCATTTCAATAATCTTCCCTTATCTATGTCACTCCTGTCATCATCCTCACCCAGGTGTCTCGTCTTATGACTCTTCTATCTCTTCTTATGATTCCAAGCATACACCGTTCTATACTCCTGTGTGTGGTCTGGATTCGCTGGGTTGCTGATTTAAACACACAGGTTTCGGTTCCTTATGTCAACACTGGTAGAATGCATTGGTTGAAGATTTCCTCTACAAGGCTATTGGCATTCTTTACTTAAGAATATACGAGTTCCTTCGGAAGACAATGAGTTAAGCGCTTCTGTTCATTTAATCAATCCTGTTATTCTCCTCTGATGGTTACAACTGTCGTAGGTATGCACGTTCCGAACAGACTTCCAGATGGACCTCTTGAGTTCGTATTGCTACCGGTAGTGCAAAAGAATTAGACATTACCTTTGTTTCCGTCCCATCTACTGCCCTCTTGAGTTTTGAAGTCTTGAATTAAGATCTTCACCATTGTATGCAAAGAGTATAAAGTCATCTGCGAATATCATTCCCGATACTACTCTGAACGTTATTTTTAGTCCATGTTTGTTTGGGAAATAAACATTCACGAATGAAGTATATTCATTAACAATACAATTGTTAGAATGATTTTTTCAACCCGTTTTTATCTAAAAAAAAGTATTTAATACACGATCTAATTCGAAGCATGCTTAATGCTTTAACTAGCATATCGTGAATTACCGTTAATGCGAGAAAGATCAGAGAAATAGATGCTAGAACCAATCGATACAAGAACTCATTTTTTCCGCGAACGATACGCGAAAATCATCGACTAAGAAAATAGACTCATGGTGTATGTACCACCTGCCACACGCAAGAAGAGGCTTGCAGGGTACTCACATAGACATAGACAATTTGTGATCACTTGAGTACAGACTGAAAGAAACGCTATGAGGTAATGCAGAATAAAATCTCACAACGGGTGTATACAGAGACAAGTACTCGCAGGAATAAAGCAAGCTGATGTAATCCGCTCCCAATCCGTCGAAAGAATCATTTTCACAAGTGCTCTAATGTAAATGTATACCACAGAGATGATTCTCCGAATCGTATCGCACGTCGGATCCGTAAAATCCGAAAAAGCCTCGTACCGTAAGGAAATCGATAAGAGTGGTGCTGTCATGGAAATCATCCTCAGCCAACTGGATATCTCCTTAAAAATGTATTGGAGGTTGGGTGATTAATCGCCTAAGTCTTCCATTCTGAGCGTGCTTGCTGGCTTGCCGATTCGACGGATGATGCCTCACGGAAGGCACCAAGGGACTAAGGCATCCTCCTATTCCACAGTCCCTTTCATAAAAATTTACCCTCTTTTTATTATGCCTCCGACTAACGAATCCTCTTGGGTAATTCCGTGATGGCCTTATACCATTCTCTCAATCGGCAGGCCCATTCCATCTCAGGTCCGTTGATTACGTCATATTGTTGATTGAGTTAGGCAGCGAAGGGGGTGGTTTAAAAGGGATGGATTCCGGGAGATATAGAATGCCCGTCGGCGGCTCTTTCCTGATAGGAGTCGATGTGATATGGAAGAAAGTTGGCAGTAGATTTGGTGGATGCGTCGTGATGATATCCCGTCAGAAGTTGTACTCATCTCGCGAAAGCTTATGGCACTATGATGCGCTGCGAGGAAGGGAAATAGGTTTGGGGAGTGAGAGACTGAGGGGAAATCGAGATTGCGAAAAAACATAGCAGTTCATCCCCTGCTCACGAAAAGTGAACCCTTCCAAACGAGAAATCGTCAACGTCTCGAGGGCTAGAACCTTCTGCGGAAGTTATACACTGCATTGAGTTTCCGATTTCCTTACCTTAATGGCACTCCATTTCTTGTGTAAAATTTCATTCCATATTGGGAACAAGATATGGATTATTTAGCCGGTATCTATTCCCTAACAATCTTTCTGTGGACGTGGCTGAAGCGGAGATAGGAAAGAAAATTATTATTTGGGGAAGGACAAATTTCTAAATAACTGCCAGGATGTTGGGAATGTTGAATATGCAAATGATGTCGATTGATACTGTCTCTATTTCACATTTTGTGTACTGAATGCTGCGGTTGTGTTTTCCTCCTCCTTTGATATCTCGGCTCTTCCCTTGCCTCATTTGCGATATAACACGACGTTTCCTTAGGGGAATGTGACTATAATAAACAAAGGATGTAATCGTTTACCTTTTCCGCGTCGTTAAGAGAACATACATGTAAACGAGCGATTCTCGATGAAATCCACAGTTGATCTGTTTAGGGATGATCAAATCCTTCTCCGTATATGCGGAGTTTTTTTTAGTTCTTAAGAACTGCTTTAGAATCGTTGTCAAAACTTGGGACTACAAAATTAAATCAAGTAAATGGAAACCAGTCCATTTATAAAAGGTCTCGAAAAAAATGTAAGAAAATAATTAAAACAATAAGAACTTCGTTTTCCATACTGTCACAGGTAAGGTCGCAGCATGACTATGAAAATTACAATAAACTGACTGTTACTGTCATTGACATTAATTACAATAAACTGAATTATTTTCGCACGATTTCAAGAACTTATGAATTTCCATCGAAGTTGTGTGTTCCCTGCACCAAATAAGTACGTCTAAGTATAACAAGAGTTACACCCCACCTAACAAACACTAAATTACCCATTGTAAATTCTACTGCATCTAAACAGCATGAATATTCAATTTTGGGTCTCTATTGTAGTCGTAGATTATCTACCAGCAACATATACTAGGTTCGTTCAGAAGATATTATTTTCATATCTTAAACCCAAGACCTCATCTAGTGTACATTTCATTACCTTTCAGCCCGGCCGCTCTGTAACTATCATTCTCCTCTGTCTTAATCCTATTCCACGTACTCTCCTGTGAATCCTTTCCTCTATAGCTCACAACTTATCAGCACAGACAGTCTGAGTATGCATTTCTTGGATTTGCATCGATTGATTGACAGTGCCAAGTATCGGAAAGTTAGGATTGAGTGGGCTTACATTCGAGTGAGCTTACAATCTTAAACCTCATTTCAAGGTTTTATAAATTCTAACTACGAAGGCAGAACTTCTTGGTGGAATATTACTTATCATTTATGTCGAAATCGGTTACAGGCTTAACTATTTTCGCAAAGTTAAATAGGAAAGAATAATCATACGAAATCTAGACTAGCTTATAAAGAAAGATAATTGAATGCAAATTACCATCTTTGTCACGGATGTTTGATTTCGTTGCTGAAATAAGGGAATGTCGTTAAATAAGAAAACTTTTCTAAAATTTTGCAGATCTAAAAAACTGTGACAGCATTCAACGCATTGTTGAATCAGCTTTCATACATTATAATTTTTAGAATAAGTTGAGAACTTTGATCTGCATCAATATATACACCCCAAGAACCGCCTTTCGGCATGTGAGAGGGGGTGCATGCACTATTACTCCAATCCCCTCATCGATTACTTTTATGTATGTTCGCGGAAAAAAATGAATTCTTGAATCGATTCGTTTTAGAATCTATTTCTCTCTCTGATTTTTCTCTGAGAATCAGAACGACATATGTAACAGGGAGGACGCTTAATATCGGCTACATCTTCTACGAAAGTATCTCTCTGAACTTATTTGGTAAATTTATCCTTTGTTTAAACTATCTATCTTCCAGAGATTCCCATCCTGCCTCCTGAAGCATTTGAGCTTCCTGATTTGTCTTAACAATATTTTACGAAACGAGCCTTTCGCTGTACTTTTCCTAATTCTAGAATACAACACACTATACACTATATCCTATCCACTACATGCGTATTCAAGGTAAGACCTGACCAACGCAACGTAACATCTCCCACGGACTTTTTCTTCGCTCCTCGCGACTATTCTCTTCACGAATTCGAGTTTCTTAAGTGCTCGTCCACATATATTACGAATGTGGGTACCCCATGTTAAGTTATTTGTGAGGGTTACTCCAAGATATTTCACCCATTCTACTGTTGATAAAATTTTCCCTCGGAGGCTGCACGAATAATAATAGAAGTTATTTATCCTTAAAAAGAAGTGTATTACTGAACATATGTCTATATTGAGCTCTAATTGCAAATCAACGCATTTCATGATATGAGTGTGTATAATATAATATCGAAGCGTCACGTCTTATTTATTACAATATAAAATCGCATGCATGATAAACATTTGACTATTTAGGTGTGTTTCTTTTTGATAATTCCAACGGGATGGGAAGGTAATGAAGCAACAAAATCTACACCCAAATAAGTACCCTGTGATCCGCCTTCGGAGAGTGGATAGGATGTGCATGCGATATGCCACTCCACTTTCCGAATCGGATACTGTCTTTTTACGTATTCATATGTCCATAATATCGAAGTAACACGTCTCATTTATTATAGGGATATATATTTCTATCGTGGGTGTTACGTGAGTTGCAATCAGTATTAAAATTATCAAACTTTACCAAACGTTGAGAATCAAAGTGCAGCTATTTAATATCATAAGTTTGAGAGTGGGTGTGTATATTTGCCTAAAACTCCAGAAGCCTCACAACTTTCAAACTTATTATTGTAAGTCGATGTCGACCACATTTTAATAAATTCAATATAATAATATTATTATTATTTATTATGAGACTTGAATGAGTTCGATCAACGATTTTGTCTAAATTTTTAAAACTGCAAGCTATTGAAAAGAAATTAATGTGCAGTTCTTATCGAATCGATGGTATCAAACAGTGAACGTAAATTAAAATTTGGTCGACATCGACATAAAATAATAAGTTTGAAAGTAATAAAGGGGTTCTTTAAAGATTTTTATTCTTATAGTTGAATATGGCAACCGATTTTAGATTTTCTTCCGTACAAATAGGACTATTTTATTTAATTTTATTTCTGTATTCTCCGTTTAGGATCAACGGGTACTTAGTTGGTAAATTTGAAAAGTTACGCAGAAATGTCTTCCAAGTAGCAAACCTTGATGAAGAAACCAAGTATTTGTCCATCTACCCACTAACATAAGAGAGTCACCGGTATATGGAATTTTAATGTTATAATGCCGGACTAAAATCGAAAGACGTAAAATCCAAATGTCATCCTTACATCAAAAATCGGTAGCTGTACGATTTAGACAAATTTGCGCGGAAGATGCTTTAGCTCGAACGTGGGAATTGAGAAGTAAACAAAGAGTTTTCGGTAGTGAAACGGTATTATAGGTGCTGCAAAGCACAAATGTTATTCTCGCTCGGTTACCTCAGTGCCTTCTCTCCCGAAAGCGAGGCAAGTAAATTGAAAATGATCGTGCTTGGGCGTTCCTTTGAACGGAGAACGGCTCATTTTTCGCTTTGAGTCCCATCTATCTCCCGATAGATATCCCCCGATCTCCACTGCGAACGCTCCCTTTTTCCAAATATTCGCGAACGAAGCAACGCTCTTCCTATCCTAAACCGGTTAGCTCACTTCGTGATTCTCTTGTTTGATTTCCGCGGTTGTGACGGTAGTTGAGCGAAGCAGGGATATTCTGTGTACGGAGAGGGAGAGGATTATCTAGAAATCTGTCCAGTTCGTGGAAACGAAGTACTCTGAAGAGTTAGAGATATCTTCTCCGAGCAAAAATTATCTCCACTCGTTTGAAAAATCACGTTCTTTGTCCTCGTGATGGAAAACGCACGTACCATTTACTATTCATTATCTCTCTAATCCCGCGCATTTCCTCCCATCATTCCGATTAAGTCTCGACGCGAGTCCATAATTCCCTTAAGTCTAATTACACCGAAGGATTCTCCCCAATTTAGTCCATAAGGGCGAACAAACAATTATTATATAGGAGACGGTCTGCTCTGTTTGCATAAACCTGGCTGCTTTTTGAACCACGGGCTTAACTTCCAGGCCTTCTTATCCTCGTATGATTACAAATACAATGGAGCAAGACTCATCTACTCGTGTAATCCTTTTTGTTCGGCTCGTTTAGTTATTCTACTTCCTCGGGGGTTATATTAAGAAAGGCATACATAGATTCAATTGCGTAGCAATTAATGGCTTTTTTAATTGAGAAGGACATTCGAGATTGAATTGAATCTTTTATCCCCATACCTTGTAGCCATTGCTGAAATTTATTGACCTTTCATGACAGAATGTTTACTAATGTAAAGTAATAACCACGCAATCAACACACATGCCCAGCAAAGTAAGGCGATGAGAGTCGGTCGAGGGGACGCTTTCCGTGAATTGGATTATCAGAAATTAACCTTTGAGGATAGATCTGATTTTTCATGAAGCATATAGTAATGTTGGTCGATGGAAAAATCCTCGATTCCTTCGATTGAATGTCGTTCTTTTATTTGTGATAAATCATCTTTTTAATCTATAATGCAACTTTTCATCGAAAACGTTTGTCCACTTGAAGTATATTTTCGAGTAATTTTAGGAATCATCCAACTTCTTATGAGTACTTAGGCTATCGGCGTCAAGTATAAATCTTACGGAATATAGCTTTTTTGGGTGAATGGTCAAAATGTAATGCTACAACTTGATTGCTTCGTGTCATGTTTGTTTTTTGCAAGAGATTTTCTAAGAGCTTGAACAGTTTGGATTTCCTTTGTCTCCGAATAAGCTGAAAAGTTCGCATAGATAAGGATTGTCTCCCTTTTTCCGGGACAACCAAGCGAGCACTAGCTATCCTTGAAAACTATTCCCGAATTATAAGATAAAGGAGCTTAACAGGAGAGTATGTTTACCTTTCAAAGTCTAGTCATTATGCCTTATTAACATGCAGAATACAAGCGAGTTTATGCGGGTAACACTTCAGCTATTCTCAAGGTATACATCAGTTGTGCTGAGAAAGTAAGCTTCCGAAGCATAGAGACAATAAAATGAGGGACCGTGTCTAGGAATATTCGAAAGAAGATTTTAAACGACAAATGGATGGAAAATTTCGGACTTTTGGCCATTCGAGATATCGAAGTTGAAAGACAATCGATATGTTTAGACAACTCGATTCTTCTGGCGGTCATCGAAATCGTTCATGATATTTATTTAAGACGGATGTAGCAGCAAATCAATAGTTCATTTTTGCTTGAATCGATTTACCTTACAATTCTTCAGCGAGAGCAGAATTTTAATAGCAGATTTACTAAGTCCCTCTGAAGCACTTAAAGTAATCTTTCCCTCGCTGTATGCCTGTAATCTATTCAACACTAAAACAAAAGGTTTGGATATAGCAGTTGTATTTGTAAATAGCGACTATGCTTGTTTATATAAACTCTTTTTATGTTTATTTAAAATATATTTCTGCTGTATTTTTAACGATTGTCGACGCACGGAGATTGTCTACGAAGATTGACATTTACTCCTTCAGAGTGATGTTGTTGAATGTGTAGGAGTATCTTTTCCACACTAATTCTTTGTTGATTCTGAACGATGTAATAAGCTTTTATTCACTTAAGAATAACAATAGCGTAACTTTAATTGGAGGAGATTTCAATTTTCCTATTATCGACGGGCTAAATCACGTAGATAAGAAAGGAGCTCGAGATAGTAACTCTCGTAGAACTTTATTAAGTATAACGCAAAGAAATTCGTTATATGAGATAGTTAAAGAGCTTACCAGAGAAATTAGCATAGTATGTCTTCTTCTCAGAAATACGCCTCGCAAATATTATATACATCAATATAAAATGAATTATCTGATCACAAAGCCGTTGTTATAGATTTTAATATTAACTTAGTAAGTAAGGCACAAAAAACCTAAGCTCAAAAAATATCTATACTCGAAAGCTGATTTTGAATGATTTTGTAATAAACATACATTTAATTTTCTGATCTTTTAAAGGCCCGCGATTACTTTAAATGCCAAGGACTCCTGGAATGTGTTTGTTCGGGTAATACGCGACCCTATAGAAAAATGTTTAACCTTTAAATACTCAAAATACAATAATGATCCTAGGTGGTGTGATAAAAAGACTAGGAAACCTCTACAGTATTAGAGTCGTTTGCATTTTAAATTAGAAGCCGCGGCGAGGCATTCAAATAATACGAATATGGATCAAGTAAAAAGCGACTATACACAAGCGACATTAAAAACGAAGAAAATCACACGAAATGCCCTCCGCCAATTTTAAAGGAAGAGCTTATGTGAATACTTAGATGAGGACCCTAAAGCCTTTTGGTCATACATGTGTAAGGTACAAGGTAACGAGCAAACGGTAGGTTCATTGAAAACATAATTGCCACAACATAATTAACGATGACAAGGGCAAAGCAAACATCTTAAATGATTTTTTTCGTTGGATATTTACGTCTAACAGTACATACATTAAATTCCGTGCCGGAAGTTGATCTGTCTAAAGCAATGTTCAAAATCGCCTTCAAAGAAGACGGCATCATTAACCATTTGCGATTGATTAAACCTAATAAAACTGCCGGTCCTGAAGATATACCACATTGGGTATTCAAGGAAGTAGCGGAAAATGTAGCTTCCTTCCTGAAAGTAATATTTGAAAAGTCGTTGACCCAAGGTAAAGTCCCAGAAGATAATAAAATTTCGAATTTCACTCCGATATTTAAAAGTGGCTTAAAGGAGGATCCAGCTAATTAAACGCATATCTCTTTAAGGTCATTGAGCAGTAAAACAATGGAATATATGATTGCTAGTTCATAAATGGGCTTCCTCTACATGTTCAAACACAAAACCAATACGATTTTAGTAAGACACGATCAAGCGATTCTCAGCTGGCATTGTTAGTTCATGATGTC
Organism: Ladona fulva; assembly: GCA_000376725.2. Taxonomy (NCBI): domain Eukaryota; kingdom Metazoa; phylum Arthropoda; class Insecta; order Odonata; family Libellulidae; genus Ladona; species Ladona fulva. The sequence continues at coordinate 1,153,196 of KZ308256.1, forward strand.
TAGAAAGCTGTCTTAAAAGGCAATCTGTCTTAAAAGCATATGTCCCATATAATAAATTATTCAATAGCTTAAAATTTGTATCAATGTAGAAGTAATACTGTGGGTTAAGGAGTTCCTTTCAGTCAGAGAACAACGAGTAGTACTGAATCGTATTAGTTCCAATCTGGTTCAAGTGACCTCGAGCATCCCGAATAACACTGATGGTAAAGTTAGGATATTTGCGGACGACACTGTAATTTATGGAAAAATAGGAAGTTCAGAGGATAGATTAACCTTGTCGAATGATTTATATAATTGCTATTATGAAATGGTGAGATGATTGGCAATCAGAGGTAGACAAATGTTCAGTAATTAACTACTTCGAATAAAAATCTATTGCCATTGATTATTCGCGCAGCCTTCAAGGGAAAACCTTATTAATAGTAGAATCGGTAAAATTGGAGTAATAATCTTAATGAAATATCTTGGAGTACAAATAACATAACATGGGGTACCCACATCCGTAATATATGTGAATGAGCACTTGAGAAACTTGGACTCATGAAGAGTAGGAGCGAAGAAAAAGCTCGGTGAGCGATGTTACGTTGCGTTAGTTAGGTCTCCTTCACCTTCAGTGTGCGTGTAGTGTGTGGTATCCTGCCAAAAAAAGTAGTTCGAAAATTAGGTACAGCAAAAGGCGATACGTTTCATAAAATATTTGTTATGACAAATCATTGAGCATTACTGAAATTCTTCAGAACGCAGGATGAGAATCTCTAGAAGATAGAAGATTTAAAGGAAGGCTTAATTTACTATTAATAACTGCAGAGAAAGTACGTTCTTAGAAGATGTAGCCGATATAAAGCGTCCTCTCAGTTACTCAGACAGTTCTGATACTTCAAGAACAATCAGAGAAATAGATGCTACAACTAGCAGTTTCAAAAATTAATTTTCTCTGCGAAAGTAATCGATTAGGAAAGTAGATACATGGTGCTTGTAACCCCTCCCATACTCCGAAAGGCAGCTTGCGGGGTACATACGTCGATGTAAATTGCGGTGACATACAAGGAGTAGATGTGGCTTCACCTACATGCTCACCATGCCATCGCAATTCGGCGAGGGGTGCACACACCGTTCAGCCTTGTCCTTCTTGTGCGTTGTTTTCGTGCATTGTTCGTGGAAATTACTAATTGAGGACTAATAGTCTTATCATCCATTCCGATGCGGTTAGCGGGGTTTTCATCGTCCAATTCAGCTTGTTAGAGAGACAGTATCTATTATATTTTCTGAGACGGAATTCTCTTTCATTATCCGAGTTTGGTGTAAGTCACATGGAAGGGATAGATGGCATACTGAATCACGTGTTTATTTATTTATTTATAACTCAATACCCCCACAAACATCCATTTATTATTGATTACAGTGGTGGACTTCAACAATAATAATGAACGAACACAGATGACCATTCTCTAACCGGAGAAATCCGACTAGCCGGGATTCGAACCCGGGACCTTGGGGTTGGAGTGCTAGCGACCTCAATGCTAATGGTCAATGCTAACCACTCCGCCAACGCGACCAGTGCCACATGGCCATATTGACTGATTTGTAGGGATTATTCAATGCTTTCGTCATTATTACTTTCTCTATTGCTTTGACCGCTTTTTCTGTCAAAGGGAAAATTATAGGAACGAATGAAGAAAAGAGAAAAAATGTTACTGTCTGCTAACATAACAATTCCAGGAAAGAGTTTTACATCTACATATGCACCCTGCAAGCCGCCTTTTGGCGTGTGGCAGAGGGAGTTAGAAGAAGATAGAATAATTAGAAGAAGCATGAGTAAAAGCACGTTTCTACCGCAAGTAAGGGGAGAGTTGATAAAAGAGGTGGGAAATTAAGTGTGGAGGGAAAAAAGAAACGAATCGGTCATTACAAATGACAACTTTCCAAACTACCGACGATATTTTCTGAGGGCACGTTTTGAAAGATTCTACGATATGGAGCTGTCACTGTAGAAATATGTACGCGTTAATTTAGAAACGATAGCTGGACATTCAGAAATCGATAGGGATAATCAATAACGATTTTTACAGAGCCTTGTTAATTCATAACGGACAATTACTCGTCTGCCAGAGATCGGAAAAATTCGCAATTACCGTTGTTTTTTACGTTTGACCTCACTGTTAAGAATAGTGAAGTTTTCTGGCGCGCAAGATAAAGTGAGTATTTTGAAAAGTGAATGTCATATATTTTTTTATTTCATTCAAACACTATACTGCGGTTAAACCATTATTTCTCTCAACATAGGTCCTTATTATCATAAAAAAATTATATTAACATTTAGGTCCATGATAGATACTCTTCGCTCTTATGGTTTACTCGTATGTAAGCCCATATTTCTAGAGAATTTGAAACTAAGTTGTCAATAAACATACAAATAAATTACAAATGTAGAATACTATCTAGGTATACATAAATAAAACAATACAGTGATAATACAAAATATTCGTAGAGGTTTAAATTAGGAAAAATATATTAGCTAGATTAAAATTTAAACATTTTTGAAGAAAAGAAATAACACCCTACACTTCGCAACCTACAACTTCCGCAGCTTGAAGCGTGAAGATAGACTCCTGGAACTACTCAATGAAGCAGAGAAGATAAAATGGGATGTCATCGAACTCAGTAAAGTACGAAGAAAATCAGAAGAACTGATAACGCTCAAGGAAGGGCATATATTCTATTATAGGGGAACAAAGGATGGAAGACTTGGAGGAGTTGGCGTCTTGATTAATAAGAAATGGAGAAATAATGTGGAGAAAATAGAAAAAGTATCTAACAGAATATGTAAGCTGATCCTCAGGATAAATAAGTGTTACTCAGTTCAAGTCATCCAAGTTTATGCACCAACAGCAGCAAGCAGCGAAGAGGAAATTGAAAATGTCTACCAGATACACGGCACTGAACATGATAAGGAAGACCATTATTATAAAATCGTCATAGGCGATATTAACTCTCGTGTAGGTAAGCAGGAAGCAAATCATACCAGAGAAATGGACGAGGTCACCGCCTGGTAGAGTTTGCAGAGTGCACCAATATGTACGTAAGAAATACATAAATCAAGAAGAATCCTACAAGGAAGTGGGCTTGGATATGTCCTAATGCAGTAAGAAAGGAAATAGACTACATATTGGCTAATAAACTCTACGAATTGTGAAGTTTTAAACAACTTCAAGACAGGAAATGACCACAGGATTGTTAGATGCAGGATGAGGATCAATGTCAGAATGGAGCGCAAGAAGTTGGTCTCAAGCAGGAAACAGGAGGTAAGTATTGGAAGAAAATCGGAAAGAGTTCCAGCTGGAACTTCGAAATAGGTTTTCAGCACTTCAAGAAGTAGAACTGGAAGCCAAAGTCATGGAAATCGTGAAGGAAGCGGCAGAAGAAGTAGCAAGCGCACCTAAAAGGCAAAAGGATAAGAAGTTCAGCGAAAGGACCAGGAAAATGATGAAACAACGAAAGCAACTGAAACACTCAGACTTGCCAAAGGAAAATATCGAATGTGTCCATCTATGCAAGTCTATCAATGTGGCAATGAAGGAAAACGTGAGGGATTTTAACGAAAGAATTGTGCAAGAGGCTATAGAGAACAACAAGAGCATGAAGAAGGTCAGACAACGCCTAGCAATGGGAAAGAAACAAATCTTGGCTGTCCGGAAAGAAAATGGCACAACAACTTCAAGTAGACAAGCAATACTGAGGACAGTAGCAGAATACTTCACCAACTTATACAAGAAGACAGAAAATGTTGAACAGGAAAAAATAGAAGTATCACAAAACTCAGAAAAGCCCCACTCTATTCTCCCAGAAGAAGTCACAGAGGCCATCAAGAAAATGAAGAATGGAAGCAGATGGAGTTTTACCGGAATATCTGAAATTTGGTGTTACAGAAATATCTCCCATTTTAGCGCAGTTATTCACCAATTGCCTTAGACTAGGAAGAATTCCCAAGGAATGGAATCATGCAAAGACCGTCCTTTTGCACAAGAAAGGAAGCAAGGAAGATTTGAAGAACTACCGCCCCATCAGCCTCCTTCCTGTTATTTACAAAACGTACATGAGAGTAATAGCTGCACGTCTGAAGACGTCCCTGGCAGCTGCTCAGCCCAGAGAACAAGCTGGATTCCGCAAGGGATCCGGCACTATGGATCGCATCCACACGCTGCAAGAAATTATCAGCAGAATTAACGAATACGAGATGCCACTAGTACTCTGCTTCTCAGACTATGCCCAGGCCTTTGATTCGGTAAGAACCTCCTCCATACTGGCAGCACTGGGAAAACAAGGAATAGACGACAAGTACATCCAACTTTTAGCAGCATCTACAAGGATGTCACGGCCTCTGTAATGCTGCATGAAGAAAAAGAGGAATTCCGGATTGAGAAGGGAGTGAGACAAGGCGACTGCCTTGTACATCAGTCATCTGCGTTTTTCAGATGACATAGTACTCTTTGCAACCAACGGTGAAGATCTAGCATCAAAACTCCAGAAACTGTACACGGCGGGGCAGAAAATAGGACTCAGGATAAACTTATCGAAAACTAAGGTAATGCATAACTCTTTTGCAACACAAATACCAATTCAACTACAAGAGATACCCCTTGACATTTGTTCAGAATACACTTATCTGGGACAACTGGTAACAACAGGATGAAACTAGGCTGGAGTGCCTTCGGAAGAAACGCCCATATTCCGAAGTCAAAAATTCCAATGGTCTTGAAGAGAAAGTTCTTCATCCAATGCATTCTACCAATTTTCACATATGGAAGTGAAACGTGGGTGTTAAACGTGGGTGTTAAAGCAATAATCCAGCGACTTCAGACTACACAGAGAAGTATGGAGCGGTGTATGTTTGGAATCACAAGAAGAGATAGGAAACGCAACACCTGGGTTAGTAAGATGACACGAGTGACAGGCATCATAGATAAGGTAAGATCACTGAAATGGATGTGGGCAGGCCATGTTGCAAGGAGAAACGACAACCGATGGACATCAGCAGGTCTGAACTAGATACCAAGAGATGTGAAGAGACCAAGAAGAAGACCAAAGGACCGATTGAACAGAGACATCATCAGTATTTAGGGGTAACATGGTAACGAGAGGCTCAGAATATAGAGAATTGGAAAGCGCTTGGGGAGGCCTACATTCGACGTCGGATTGAAAATAGCTGCTGATGATGATGATAAGATATATAAAATGTTGCACCGATCAAGTCTAAAATCATTGTGCAATTAGTGTAATTGACTGTTGCATTTCAACCACAAATACCATTAACTTTCATGCATGGCGTTTTAAAACAATCCCGATATTTGTTTACACATCGAATGTTTTAGTGCGTGTGCAGTTAAGCCCTTAATATAAAATGATATTTCTCGAACAAATATCAAATTTTATCTGTCATACCAAAGGCAGTAGGCCTTTGTTGGAATTTTTACTGTACTGAAATTAGCGTGATTTCGTTGTGTAATGGGTTAACTATTGTTAAAAAAGTATTAAAATGATGGAGCTGTAACCAAGCAGCATGGAAGTAATTAGATAGGTTAACGCGTTTTGAGAAAATTGATCGGCACTTCTTATAGTTGTACATGTTTACATTTCTTCGAAGCTCAATTTGGAGTTCTGTACGAAATCACAGTTTTTATACAAGTTTAATACTGTATCTTCTTTTGAAAATAATTCTTATATCATATATTATCACGGTGAAATTTATATGAGATGTATCAATGCAAAAACAAGCAAACATCGTTAAGGAATTTGATCAGAACATTCTAACTTTTTATTTACCCTTTTTTGATGATTTCGCTTTGGTACCTACGAAATAGTTCCTTCCTTGCAGAAAAACCTTTAGAGACTTCAACAAACTAAATTTTACCGTTAGAACGGGATATATTTGAGTTAACCTTCGCGGATAGAAACATGTTCCCGATTCCATAAAGCGGTTCTCCAACGACTTGAGACATCAAAAGTTTTCCGTTCCCGCGAGCAAAAGGTACTAATGCCAAAATATTGCAGAAAGATCTTCGTGCTCTGCTTTTTCCGCCCGAAATCTCAAATGCGAGTTCTTAGGCGATATTTCTCATGAGAATAACCCCCCACAAAGACGGTAACAAACGCTGGAAACCTTTTGATGGAAATTCGGACAGAAAGGATACAAAAAGCCTTAAAAATAAGGAAAACTCGAGAAATATGTCAGCGGTTTATCTCCGCGGAACGGCCCATTGTTAATAGACGTCGTTAGCGCAGCGCGGTTTCGGATCCAAGTCATCTGGTGCATCTACCCATAGCTTCACTGTCGAATTACACTGCCTGAGGGGGAAAGCCGGAAGGCATTTCGAAAAGAAAAATATTCACTTGAGGTGGAAGTAGCATGAAGTAAGAAAAGGTGGAGACTTTGTGTCTTTAACTTTTATACATGCCCAAGTATTCCAGGCATTCTGGATCCCTCTCATGTTCTCATAATCACATCAGGGGATCCATCGACGTCGTCAACACCCCCATAATGCTATCACGCTTTCCACCCGGCAACCTCACGTCAAGGCATGAGATGTTCTCGTCCTGCCGCCACTAACTCCTTCAAAATCTGCACACCTCTCCCAGTCCCCTATCGCCTTCCAATTCCACTCTCTCCCCCCTTGTATACTTCCCCATCTGTCTCCGTGCATGTCCCGTTCACCTCCTCCCTCATATTAGCCCTTCTAGTAGTTTCCACCAACTAAGCTGATGTTCCATTCGTACCCTCCGCCCTTCGCCTCATTTCTTTCGCCTACCTCCCGTTCCTGATTTCTCCATTTACATTCATATAATTTTCTTCCTACCTACACGTTTATCTGTCCTTGTGTATCTCCACCGGTCAACGTGTCCACCGTGAGTGTGTATGCATCTTATTGAGAGGTGCCGAGACAGCTTCATCCCACCGGCACTGCGCATATATCCAAATGCTTGTTTTTGCTTGTTTCGCTGAGTCTGATTCTCCATGTAAGTTCCCAACCATCTGACTGAAGTCTCCTCACGTTTCTGACTATTCGTTTCCTTACTCCAACAGCACCTTATGCCTCTGTCTCTCGAGTGAGTTCGTTTATGTCCATTCTTACTTTCCCCGTTCTCTTCTCTATTTCCTCCATAGGCTACTTCACCTATTTAATCCTTATCCCTCTGTGCGCAATTTCCTCCGATTCTCCTCCCATCTCTCGACTCTTTGGCCGCCCAACTCTCTACTCCCGGCCCATCATCCCCTCTTCCCCTGCCTCTCCTTCTTCCCATAGCCCCCGTCCATCCGCCTGCGTTTAGCCCCTCTCTGCACGGCCACCCTCCGCCAACCTCCGCAAAACCCTCCACGCGTCTTAGCTTAAGAGAGAGAGAGAGAGAGTAGTAAGAAAAAAACCCTTCCACAGCCTCCTCCACTTGGTTCCTCATTTAATATTTTTTCTACGAGTTTCCATCCCTTCCTCGCCTTTGGTTTTTGTCCGACATTCGTTTCCTAGGTCATGCTAGTGGACTTTCCTTCCCACTACCGCTATTCCAAGACTCTTGAGGAACCAGCCGGGATGGGAAATTAAGAACGTCGCGTAGGTGGAGTGGAAAGGGTAGGGATCGAAGTGGTGGTGGAAATTTTTTCCTCTGAGTCTCGGTACGAAAAGTGATAAAGAGACGTTATAGAAGGATGGAGAGAAGGGAGTTGACATATGCAGCAGTGAGGTCTTTCTTGGATACGTCATTTCAATATAAACCGCTCGCCCTCTTGCAAAAGGGAAAAATAGGAGGGGAATAGTAAGCCACCCTTAAAGGCGAAGGCCGCGGAAAATGCTCTGAATATAAGGAATTTATCTTCCATTACCGGACATTTTTCCGGGTCAGTCCATACGGAGAAAAGAACAACTTTCTTCGACTCTCGTGAAATCACCTCACGTTTCTGACTGAGTAAAACCTGTCTAAGGCGGAAGCACAAGGGAACGAGAAGGTTTTCCGGCTTAGGTAGGTAAACACAAAGTGCATTTATGAATTAAGTATTGCTGTTTCAAGAAATGGGTAGCACATGAATAAATATAAAGACAATGAATATGGTAAATTTATTGGGAGAAATCAAATTTCTTTTAATTAACAAGTAGCCCACTGGAATAAATGAAAATGGTAAATGGTGATAAAATAAACTTCTAAATTATACAGTACAATGTAAAGCAACACGAAAAATAAAATAGTGGGAAAATTCAATGTTTAATATAAAAATGCCAAGTGTTTATCAAATTTACTTAAAGAAAGTGTCCAAGTTCAGCTGTTTCGTGTTTTCAACCGGCCTCCTCATACGGCTAAAAGATAGTGCCAACTTCACAGCTTTTTAATGAAAGTCATTTTCTCCCGTAGTTTTTGCGTAGAATTCAGTTGCATCAATGTAACACAACACCTGTGATGATGTAGAAACTTTTCCTAAAACTTTGCAACCAACCAATTGATGCAGAAAGGCAATCTATGTTAGTTATATCTGCCATTTCCTTTGAGTTTTCTTACAAAATCAGACCAGAAATTGAGAATTTCTTTGCTCTCTCTGCTGAAAAGTCTCTCCTATAAAAACTTCTCCTAGACAAATATGTTTTGCTACTGGATAAATATTTCTCAAGAGTTTTATCCTTTTCCTTAATTGCGGTGTAAATTTGTTTTACCACATTTCAAATGAGCAGTGACTTCTTTGACGTTCTTTTTAAGCCATTTTTATTAAATTCCATTTTTCATATCCAAGATTTAAAGTTTTCACTTTTTCATCAATGAATCTGTGAAAAGAAAAGGATATCAAATAATATATCAACACCAAATTATGAATAATTAGTTATGAAAGAGATTGTTTTTATAGTAATTTTACTTTTTCTTCTATATCAGTGTTCATAAGGTTAGCAATAGTATAAGTACCGCAAAATAGTCTTGATTAAAAGTGGATGTCTCTGATAGAGACTGAATTGACACTTCTGAAGAAATAGCGACGTAAACAGCTTATGAAGTTGCTTTTTATAGTAAAATCACTCATATATTCTGACGTTTTCTTCTAAAGCTATTGATGACAGTTGTGTTTTAAATTCAACTCTTTGACTTCTGCTTCTTATTAATAAATTCAGTAAAGTCAGAACCGTACGTTTGTTTTGTTGTATATTTTTTGATATGTCTTCCTTAGATATTTTTAGATATCTCAGGCACTATTTATTTAAGTAACGATTGTTTATGTAAAAATTATTATTGAGAAGAATTAATGAAAATGTATAATTTATTAGTAGCTTCATTGATTAGTTCTGAATCATTTCGATAAATTATTATGTGCTTTAAATAACATGGAAATTGGTATTGACGATCACTCTAGAAATAGAGAACAAATAGGTCCGAAACTGTTAGCCCTCAGCACTAAGGCGTGTACCCACGTCAGTGTCCTAAATAAATATTCATACTGATACTTAACAGCTAGTACATTGTATGAAGATTTTTGAAACTATTATATAAATATCACAATATATCATAAATCATCAAGGAGAGCAATGAAGACGGCAAGCATAGCTGCATTCCATAAATTGCCCACGGGGAAAGTTATGAAAGATTCCCAATTGCCTTATTTCCAGCTCCTCTCTTGCGTACATGATTTTCCAGTCCTAGGAAGGACATCCTCTCTCATAGTTTCCTCGTTGGATCCGTTCTATGAGGGGGTATTGAACCCACAAAACCACCCCCTTGGCTTTGCCTTTGCTTCTAATTAATTTTCCTTTAAAGGGCGAAGTTCACCGGAATAGCACGTTTCGAATAAAACGATCTCGAAACACCTACATTTTCAGAAGGGACACAAAAACGACTCCGACCAAAGGCAAAAAATATTTGTAGTGTTTCTGCCTTCACGTTTCTAATTTATTTAGCAAGAAAGATAAAAAGATCATATCTGGTCATAGAAAAGAATCGGTTAAATGGATTCTATGGAGGTTAAATCCTTAAATGGATCACAATGTAAAATGTATTTTCAGTCTAACGGAAATCATTTTATATCTCAAATAAATTATTATTATAATACATAATTTACAAGACACTAGGTGGTAACTTGTCTCATCCTTTACTACTACAACATTACATCATGTACAACATAATATGTTAAAGATTCACATTAAGTTACAGTCGTCCAACATTTCGCAGCCCTCCTCGCACAGCACATCTCCTCACGCACTAAAGATACAGTTCATTTTCATACAAAATAACCACAAAATTAGCCATAACAAGACAGCATCTCATCTTCCACTCCGCTAAACAGCATCATAATCACGAATTCCATCCACTACATATTAATACTCTTAACGTATACATATTTATACATGCTTATTTAACCCTTGTGTAGGCACCCGACTTTACCTACGTTGTTGGGCACCCGGGGTACCCGGGTACCCACCTCTTTAGATCTCATTTTTGAACAGATTTGTAAAAGAATTCGTTCTCTGAACATTTTATTCAATAAATAGATATGTTATGAAGGTATTAAAGTCATTTTTATATCATTTGACCGGTTAGAACATCTACAATTAACAAAATCAGAAAGGTATGTTTATTCTTCGGTTCTTGACGCCTGAATTCCTTTTTTTTTCATTAAAAACTCAAATTTGAAGTCATGTAAAATTTAAAGTAGAAATTGCACAAAAAAACAATTTACACCAACGTATAGTACGTTCTATCGTGCATGTAATCATAAAAGCTAATCATTTCTGTTTTCATAACATTTGGTATTTTTCATAGATAGAGCGGAAAAAGTGCCCATTTTTACGAGCTGTTTCACGGAGTGCTCTTTTTGAACGTTTGTTCTTCAAATGCTATTAATTCAATCACAAAGATATTTTGATAAAATATTAATACGCTTATTGTTCATTAAAATACGAAGTTTCAGAGTATTTGTGTCAAACGATAAAAAGTTGTTGTCGATTTTGTGAAACAACTTTTTCTCGGAAATGGATAGCCGTAGAAGTACAAAATTGAGTTCGTTAGAAAGATTTCGAAATGAGTTTTCAGGGTAAATAATTATCGTTCACTACAAGTTAGCGGATTTTTGTATACGAATTTATATTTAACGCCGGGATTCGGAACTGTTGAGCGGTGTTGCCGTGTTGAAGTCTTCGGGAGTTCCTAACGTCAAACAATTCCCTTCACCCTATCTCTCCAGGCGTGCTCTTTCTTTGTCTCGTTTTTCAGCTGCGATAACATCGTTTTATCTGAAAAAATCAGTTAAAGTACTAACACCTCAAATTCACCCGAGCACCTTCAGTTAAGCTTTAATAATATTGCTGTACTCTCTGTGTGCTAGTTTTTCGTTAGCTTGTATAGGGCAATATATGTTGCATAATATCTGTAACAATGATAATTTTTACGAAGAATTTTTATTCACAACAATCGTTACAGCCAAAATTCAGAGAAAAAAGCCAAATAGGCTTTTTTCTCTGAATCTCCCAATCTGAATTGAATATCCAACCTTTTAAACTTTTGTCGAAACACTGAGTGAAACCAGAATTTTTCAACGAAACCATTACATAAATCATACATGCAAGTAGTATCTTACCATAAAAAATCAGCTCTCGATAATTCCTCCATTTCTTCGAAGTATTTAATGTAGCACTTATTTTACCAATAAATTATTGTTCTTCAAATAGTCTTTGTACGAAAAAATTCTAAGAAAAAAGAAAGTGACACTATGTTTTATGTATTCTACATAAACCTGTGAAGCGTTCGGCTCACTCAGTAATTTAGCGACCAGAAGAAAGCCAGCAGTGGCACTGAAGCACAGATGTTCAGTTTCTACGAAACATAAGGGTAAGAAAGATGATCAATAAGATAAGATAATAAGGAAAAATACGAAACGTAATTGATATGATTAGGCGTAGCTTCGCAGTCCATGGCGATAGAAAGAAAGCATCTCTGAGGGACGGAGTGTTCAAAAGCTCGAGATGCAATCCGACAACACTGCTGCACAGTTGCGAATCCCGGCGTTAAATATAAATTCGTATAAAAAAATCCGCTAACTTGTAGTGAACGATAATTATTTACCGTGAAAACTCATTTCAAAATCTTTCTAACGAACCCAATTTTGTACTTCTACGGCTATCCATTTCCGAGAAAAAGTTGTGTCACAAAATCGACAACAACTTTTTATCGTTTGACACAAATACTCTGAAACTTCGTATTTTAATGAACAATAAGCGTATTAATGTTTTATCAAAATATCTTTGTGATTGAAGTAATAGCATTTGAAGAACAAACGTTCAAAAAGAGCACTCCGTGAAACAGCTCGTAAAAATTGACACTTTTCCGTTCCATCTATGATAAATACCAAATGTTATGAAAACAGAAATGATTAGCCTATATGGTTACACGCGCGATAGAACGTACTAAACGTTGTTGTCACTTGTTTCTTTGTGCAATTTCTACTTTAACTTTTATACGACTCCAAAGTTGAGCCTCCGTAACAAAAAAGCCGATATTTCGCGTGACTGACGCTGGCCATTATACGGAAGTAAGAAACATACCTTTCTATTTTTATTCATAGTAAAAGTTCTAACCGTTCAATTGATATAGAAATGGCTTTAATATCTTCAGAAAATGTCTATTTATTGAATAAAGTTTTCAAGGAACGAATTCCAACGAATATGTGTCAGAAAATGAGAAGGAAAGTTCAGGTGGGTACCCGGGTACCCCGGGTGCCCCCAAGACGCATGTGAACTTTGAATGCTTTTATTTAAGCAGTAAATTTAGTTAACGTATTTATAATGGTAGTATTTACTAGGGATTCAGGTATATAACGACGATCTGAAGCATCAAAGTGTTATCTTTCTTTATAATCAACGTACAAGCAAAAATATACCTTAGTGGGTACCCGGGTACCCGGGTGCCTACACAAGGGTTAACATATACACACTTATACGCAACTTATACATATATATAATGCAATGGTTAATGACATTCGTTAAAATTCCTTAGATCGATTAATAAGTTGTGGTTTTAATCAAACTTCTTTTGTATCTCACAATGAGTGTAATTTATCTGTGTTGTAGGAAATATAAATTTAACTTTAATCTCTGTTGTAGGAAATATAAATTTAACTTTAATCTCATTTCTGCAATAATGTGCTATTTATGCATAATCATATTCCGGAATTAGTCATTAGGCCGTTTCGCATTGGACAGTTGGAATTCAAAATACACAAGTAACCACTGCTTAATATAAACCTCCGTTTTAAGTTCGGAAGGGACGGAATAGCCTTATTTCCATAAAATGGCGGATAATAATTTATTCCTCGCCGATTAATTCACAATACGCAACCTGTTGTGTAATGCTCGTTACTCTTCCTCAGTTCCATTTTATATTCTTCAAAAGAATTCCCAGAGATTCACCGCACACACGTCCAACACCCAACCGCCCATCCGCTTGAGAAACGGACATTTAGATCAGAATGCCAATGAACAACCAACGAATAGATCAGAGCAAATGCGATATGGGAATACTTCCGGGAAAGGGTGTAAATTAGACCGTACCCTTTTCAACCTCGCACCCAGTAGAGCGACGACGAGCGCAATCAAAAGCAGTGTTCTTCAGTTGATCCGCTGGAGGATTTTCATTGTCTGCGATTGCGAGAGACGTTGGAAAGTACGAGCGAGCAAGAACGTCGAATAAATATCCCCGCAATACCTCTCACCTGCGAGCGTAGATAGTGCTTCACGTTTCCCACCCATGTGACGGTCAAATGAATCCCAGTTGACCGTTAATCAAGGGGGAGGATTGTAATGTGGGCCATTACGCCTTCATCCAGTTACCCTCTTCGCTCTGCTCGTTCAATACAACCAAGGGATGTATTTATGGTAAACGGTATCCTTCCTCTGCTGGAGAGATAGCGAGGGAGAGTTGGACATTTTTTCACACCGAGAAGAAATATATTAGACCGTTTTTAACCGTATTTCGACGTGAATGACGAATATGGAAAATTATACAGCCGTTGTGTATTCCCCTCTGGTAAATGCTTTAATGGGGGAATAAGCGGCAAGCGATTATGCTTCCCTTAGACTGCTTTCAATGTATTATTTTGCGAGAAAAACTGCGTCGGTAAGGAATTTCCCGAGGTTTCTTGTTTCTTTTTGGACCGTTCGTTCTTGAGAAACATCACACGACAGAGATTCACGTTGACAAACTATTTAGGGAATAGTCAACGGATTAATGACCAAGAAAAACGAGGATTTCGTAACATTTTTAAACCAACGCACAATGATAACTTATGCGTCCTTCAGTCTCCGAAGCATGTAAGTGATTGAGGGCTTAAAATTTTCAAAATTGATCGGCTATCGAGCAACTGAATTCTCTGGCCGATAATTGAAATTATCGCCTTGTATTTAAAAAGCAATTCAGTCAGTGATTTTACATTTACATATACAATATACACTAATCTCCGATGATACTTATCGAAGCGCAGTCTGATAATCTAAGCGACGGTGGATTCAAAATATTACAACTTCGCTTTAATTCATTCCCACATGGGTGTATCGAAAATAATTCTCCCGATTTATTTATTGTTCATATTGCGAACTTGCAGATTTTCTGGAAGTTTGTTTCGATTCTTTTTACTTGAAATAAATGCACGTACCTTCTGATGGCTATATATAGTGGGCAAACCAGTCTGAGAGAGCCGTAACACATTACTAGGTTTCAGAATTAATTCAATCGATTGAAATAATAAAGCTGATAGAACTTAGAAGCTGATGCTCAGTCTTCAGTTAAAGACGGAGAGCTTTGTTAAAATAGAAAATTCAAATCTACGTAAATAAATGTTGGATACCCTTCAGTGAGTACAAAAATATGCCTTAAATACCCACCAAAAGATTTCCTAATATCTTTTGCACACCGATAACATGTTAGATTATGGGTTGTGTTCGCAGCTCACGATCTAACATTTATTTTTCGTGATTTTCTTCCAACGCTAATATAATTTTAAGTTAAGTTTAAATATAAACCTGATATGGTAGGAGATCTGGTACGTGAACAGCTGAGTAGATTAAGTGTGCATACAAATTTCATTCTATTTGCAAAATCTTCTCAATTAAGATTGCTTTCGCATATCTTTATCCAATTCATTAATGTAACACATTTAGATTTAAATTGTAATTGTAATTAAATATGGTCATCCGTTTCAGTAAAGGAAAATGGAATATATTTTGAACCTACAGAATAAAATACAGCCAACAATTCACCGTACAAACGGTTCTGAAACGAAACCGAAAGATAATTAGTCTGATGAGAATAAAGCGGTTGAACGTATCACGCTTAGTAACTTATGTACGCTATTTAACATCTAAATTTGAGATTCCATTTTATTTGCTCCTATATGATGAAAATATGCAATGAATCACAAAGATTTATATTTCTTGCTAGGACAAATCTTTTTAACTATATCGAGATTATGAAAGGATGGATTTGAGGTCCACATTTTGAAATATTAATTTACCTTGTTTTCAACGAAGTGAAACCAATCGATTCTTTAACGCTTAAAAAAGATATCCAAGAACGGAATAAAAATAAATGGGTCGCCATAATCGGTCTGAAAGAACGTCAACATATATTTTCCAACAATTTTCTTGTTTATTCACTATTAATTGAAAATTTATCTCCGAATCAATTCCGCTTTAGAATCAAACAAAAATGCTTTATTTGTGACGGAGCAATTACCGTTCATGATTACACAATATCGTTTATCGGATACGTTGTCCTAAAATTATCATCAGAGATATTCTTCGAAGATCCTTTAGTAGATTAAAATAGAAGATTATATTTTAGTAAAAAATCCCCATTTCCCAATCTCTCTGACCCGTACTAAGCGCGTTTACGCAATCTAATTCTCCAGCAAAACTTTTTCGCGGTCGCTCTCCCCACATCATGTGATCAAACCAGAAAAAAATAAACTCCTCCTTTCCTCAAACAAGTAATCACCGACGGGGTATTTTTCAGAATTGCATATTTAAACAAAATAATTGAGCCGCGACATATTCGGGATTTAGCTATCATCCTAAGTAGGGTAGGCGTAATTGAAGAATAATGAGCGCATAATTTTTATTAACCGTTTTTGCAAATACTGTTAAAGTGCGGAGGGCGAGGTAGGAAAAAATAAACACTGGTGACCGTGTTAATGGTAAACTCCCGAGGGGGACGGAGGTTGTTTGAACCACCCGTCCAATATTTATCACCACCCTTTTTGGAATTCTGGAAACCATTTCCCCCATATATTTTCTTCTAACGCGAAAATTATTTTTCGTTGGGTGAGCAATGAGGTTGTGGCGGCAAGGGATGGCAATATTTCTTTGGCGGTGGCCATGTGTGGAGGGTTACGCGCAGGCGTGGCGCCAGTGCGCGCGGGGACCCCAGAAGAGGGGTTCTTCCAGTGAGGGAACTGAGGTATCACTGGATATTCGCATCACCCTTTTCTTTCCTCATCCCAACTCTTCCCGAAGCTAAAGATCCTCGATCTACACCTCACCCTATTCCTCGATCCGTGAGACACGGAATGGCCATTAGTTACCGGGGTTTCCGCACGCTTCCAGCGCCAAACACGGAGTAGACTGGTACTTAGGCGCTCTGAGAAACTTTCTCAACTACGAAGTCGTAACCAGCATGTGCTGCTTGAGCACCGTGGCACGCCTCACAGTTCGCTCCTTTCTCCGGCTTCTTTCTCCGCCTATTCCTTCCTTCCTTCTCGCTGGTCCTATTTCGGCGAAAAATCCTTCCGCACGTCCCTCAAAAAGCGTGAGATGATTGTGCGGCCAAGGTTTCGTGCCCCGGAAGGAAATGCGTGAGGGGTTTAAGAGAGGCTGTGGACTACACCGTGTCGTTTGACTATAATCGAATGTGCACGTGTGGGAGAGTGCGGAAATTAAGTGGACCGTGAACGTAAAGGATGGGACTGTGCTAAAAGAGAGAGACTAACATTAAATGGAAAGAGCGAGTAAAATGAAACTCAAATGTACAAACGGCTTGAGAGAAGAGTACCGTACCATAAAATGAGGGACCAAAGTCAAATTAGTGGATAGACGAGAAGTCTTTATCACGCAAGAATAATTTGTAGTAATGGGTATCATCATAAAGAGGACTGATTTAGTAAAGCCATGCCTAATAGATATAAGATCAGATTCTAACCCACCAATGTTGTCCACCTATGCAATATTTGGCCATCTAAAAAAACATGCTAAATTACTAGGGAGGGTTAAATATTCCTCCATATGAAATGTAAAAGAAACTCGGATCTTGTTTGGAGGTACATACTTACCGATATGATGTCGCCTTGAAACCTAGAGCAAAGTTACTGAAGGTGCTTCTGAAACATAGTTTGAACGGACATCCCCCAAAATGATTGATGCTAGGTGTTCAAATTTTGTTTAAATACACTGGGCATATTTTAAATATATTTTTTGGTAATTCTCGAAAACCCATTTTGATATAACTCGGTACGTAAATAGATATAATGGCTATGTTTTATATTCAAATATGACCGCTTCCAAATGAGCCATGATTTGATACCAGGGCAAGTTAAAATTCCCGATATGATGTCTCCTTGAAAGGGATAGTTACCGGAGGTGCTTCTGAAATGTAATTTCAATGGATATCTCCGACAATTACTCTAGGTTCGGTGCTAGATGATCAAATTTGCCGTTTAACATACACAGGGCGGAAATTAAATATTGTTTGCGGTATTTTCCGAAAATATTTATATACATTATTCTGCAGGTGAATATGAATCGAAATAGTGTTTTATATTATAAGTTAACGACACCCAAACGGATCCATGGTTCAATGCCAGGGCATACTCTCCCATATGATATCTATAGAAAACACGGACCCTATTCTAAGGAACTTTCCGATATGATGTCGCCTTGAAACCAAAGGGAAATTTACAAGAGATGCTTCTTCTACAATTTTCAATGGGCATCTCCTGAAATAATCCTGCGTTCGATCCCAAGATGGTCAAAATTTGGTCTATCTAAAACAGACACGGCGAGTTTTTTTCAAATTTTTTGGGCTTTTCCCAATAAGATGGAGAGCTATAATTTGGCGCGTGGATAGGATCCGTTGTTTTGATTTATATTCGATATTGACCGCTTCCAAACTGGTACTTGGGTCGATGTTAGGGCGCATCATGTTTTCGTCCAATAGAAATCTATGGGAAACTTGAAATTCATTTTTCGGAACTTCCTGAATTGATTGCGGCTTGATATCTTAAATTATTAAACAAGACGTAATATTGTAATAAGTACGAGGATTGGCCAAAAAGTAAGACCCAAATTAAATTTACATATATGAAATAATTATGTTTTATCTACTCAATCTATTTTTTTCTCTTTATAGTCACCTACAAATTATATTGCCTTCCTCCAGCGATTCTCTAGGGCATGTATGACCTATCGGTACCAGTCCTCCCTCTGATAATGAGCCAGTTTTCCATTTTCAATTGCCTTATGATTCACTCACCTTCCATACCCAGCAACCAACTGTACTCCTATCGAAAAAATGTAGGGAATTACTTTTTGATCAACCCTCGTAAGAATATTCTTATGAAAGGTCCTTGGTTCGACGTCAAAACGGTTAAATTTCTCAGTAAGTTTCTTATAGAGAAATTAAACCTGTTCTTAGATTGGAACTTTGCAATACAAGAGGAGGAGTTCATAACCCAAAGTTTGCAGTATGCAAGCAAGTTTTACTAACTTAAATTTCAATTCACTTTCACTATTTATAGATCTATAGTTGAATATCTTTTAGTGCGATGTAAGGTTGAAACAGTACGATTTTGAATTACATTTTCTTCAGTGATGCAAAATACGATGTTACAGTAAAAATAAATGTATTTAAAATTCATAGTTTATCGGAGTCTATCTGACACAATGTGTAATGAATGCCTAATAACATTCCCAAGGAGATACGGTCATGAAAAAAGTCTGAAAGAATCGAGACACTAAACCGGGTCTTTCGCTTCCTGGGCGATTGCCCTGACCATTGAGCCATCCATCCGATCATTTTTCCGTTTGGTACACGCCATGACTTTTTTCTTTTTGGAATTATTCCTATTCGCACGAAGTTTCGAGCAATACCATCTTTATCTCTTTCCTTACCTATTGAAATGTTTCAAATTAATAGTTAATAAGCTTTTATTTTCATGTTACCCGTGAAGTGTAGGACAATACAAGAAAATCTTGCTAATTTTCTTGAGTTTTGTGAAAAAAAGGAATAATAGTGCCGTAACAATTTCTTTTAAAAATAACGTAATTATAATGATTTCGCTAGAAGAAATCACTTTCAATGAGCTGAAAAAGAGGGTTGAAGTATCTAGAAGACTAACGAGAAAAGAGTGACATGAGTACTTTTCCCGCAGTTTATTGAAACACGACCTGTTCCAACGCGTAATCGAAGCCATCAAATGACAACAAATGTTAGCCAAGCATATTTGAGTGGGTGGGGAAAGGGTGATTGGGGGAAACATGATGTAAACAATTGCAGGCGGTAAGTGGCCGTCAGTACAAGGGTCGGCAGGGGAATGGACTAGTTGGGAGAGGAAGAAAGGTGTTTGTTTAAAATGTTAAATTATTTATGTCTAACCTGGCTGATAAAGGGTCAAATAATAATAATTTTGAGGAATTGTTGTTTGCGGGAAATGATTTAAAGTTCTTTGAGAAAATTCAGATGAGTGCCTTTACTCGCCGGATTTAGGACAGAAGAGAAAAAATTTGTAAATCGACCTGAAGGAACTGCTACGGCACCGAAACTGGTGGAGAGTATTAATATTAGTAATTACACTGCAGCCATTCTCAGGATGACTCACACTGAGAACGATTTCAGAGTTAGCGGCCGAAACGTCGGTATTCTACCACGAAACCACCCGGTTAGTATCCCGAGAAATCTTCCTTCAGCAGACCGTTCACCAGGAAAGTCTCGAGTCTTACCTTCAAAGCTGCCTATTTACATGCCTTCAAGTTTTACACTCCTCACCTCTTAACTGGATTCATATTAACATTTCTATTTCATTAAATGCTCTGGAAATTCAAGCAGCTATTAAGGGTTTTACGGAGTTTTTAGGGAACAAATTGGGGAATTTTAAGGGACAAGTTGTTCATAAAATTCAAATTAACCAAATTCGGTTCAGTTGTGACATACTCAGGGGGGGAAAGGGGGGTAAATTCTCTCAATGGCACGTCTTCACTGTTTTCTATAAACATTATTAATTGATTTTATTTGGTAATGATTTTTGGAGGCAATATATTTTATAGTTCTTTCATAAAATAAAGTTAGTACAGAGGAATGGTTATTAAACGAATATTCGATTAATGTAACGGAGAAAAATTATGAGAGAAGTGGTTGTTAGAATGAAAGGGGATGACATGATCCGAATAGGATGGTTTACGAAAGATCGAGTTCCATTCCTAATGATAAAAATTTCGAGGTTTAGATAATTAAGAGTTTGATTTTTTCAATTTCTACTGTGACATTGATAGAATGTGAGGAAGGAACATATCCAGTTGTCTCAGCACGACAAACCTAGGCCTGATATAATAAGTGATAGTTAGCTTAGAAGTTAACTTTAAGCTCCACGTTAACTCGAAAATCCGTATTATAATCGATAATTAAGCCTTAAATGGTAGTTAAAGTGCTACTTATATTGACTACCAGATAAAAGTAGATCCTAAACAGATAGCTAAACCGACCCTACAAACAAGTTGGCAGAGTACCGGTGAAAAGCTCGTATCAGCCAGTTTATTCCTAAAAAGCACGCCTTACCTGCAGAATGTTTTGAAAAGAATACTTCAAATAATCCTATTATTATGGTATATATTCTTGAAAAAGATAATTCTAATGATGTGGGCTTTTTATCGTCTAAATACCCTTATATATGTGTTGGGTGTTAGCATTTCCCTAGATATCAAATACTACTTCGGAGATGACAAGTTTAAAATTGGCAGTGAAATAAAAGTATTTTTTTATGTAAAATACTAATATGTATTTATCATACTAGTTTAAGTGCGAAATTTCTGGTTAATAATCTGCTGTTCTTAGTGATTTCGTCAACATAGACAGTAGAATTGGAATGAGTAAAAGTCTGCATAAATGTTAAACACAGTACACAGTATCATAAGAAAATTCATTTATTTCCACTTCTTTTAATTACTAGCCTATTGATTTTCACGTAATGATACTGCCTAACCGAGTTTACTTTCCGTGATGGTTTGATGTGAAGTTGAATTCCTAGAAACACCGCCTACGTTCGAAATAACCTAAGCTGTCGAACCACTTTCAACAATACTACTATAATACTGGGCCCTAATGTAGAAGAAATCGTCGACAAATCTTTACTAATAGTTAATAACTTTTAGAATATTATGGGAGGAGTTGAATAAATTGCCCTTGAAATGGGAAAAACGCTTCCGCTAGAATTCTGAACACGAGGAACCAACGAAAAGTCTGGGTTTATTTATAATATTATCCGTTGAGTATTTTGTTCATTGGAAACTTTCAACATAGATAGTGCCCGCCATCAATTCATGGTCCATTCTTGCATTATTTGACCAATTATTTAGAAAGTCCTAGGCCTAGTCCCAGGCAATGGTATGTTACATAATAGATATGTCAAATAAACTAACTTCGCAAAAAAAAGCTAGTTTAGAACGTTGATTCTTTCACTCAATTCCTTGGAATGCTCGATGCTGTACTTCCTAGGCGGAACTATTTAATTTTGGAAGGGAATTTATGGACGAAATAATGGACACAATAGGACATCTTCTCTTTATGGATTTTAGGCAATCCATGTAATCACGGGGGAAGGGGGTTCAGATTTATCAAACGGAAGGATTCACTTGTGCAGATATATCAAACGGTCATACCATAGCTATACGCTGTAGTACGCAATACCCTTGTAGTTCATTTAATTTGGTAATTATGATCGAAATTATTCGGATAAAGACGGTTAAGCGGAAACTTCAAACGGAACGCCAAAGTTTAGTTTCTTATCAAATGTAAGAAAAAGAAAGTTGGAACACGGCTGTTAATGAATAAGAGTTTCAAATTCCACTATAACTTAAGTCACTTCCTTTGCGGAAATCCCCTGAAGATAGAGGCTTTGTCTCTGAAATGGTCATTAGGACTTCCCAGAAATCGGTAATCCAGAGCTTCCCGTTTGTCTCTTAGCGCAAGTTCCGCTTGCCGAAAAACGGCTTACGGAGTGTTTTTGAACCTCTAATTCTTATCAAATGTTCAGCTGAGCAAAAAACTGCGCGAGTCCTAGTTTATGCAGTGGAAAATGGATTCCAATGGGAAGATGTGAAGGCATGTGAATACTGCACAGCGAAACCCCATGGGAAAATGGGAATCGAATGACTTCGAAAATCTCGGTGGTGATAGGAAGGTTCTAGGGGGAAATTAGATCACTACTGTCGGATATTTTATTATGAATTCTCGAGATTGGAGTCGAATGAAAACTAAACTAGGGATTCCACAGAAAAACAATATTTCAACCGTATAATGCAAAATTATTTATTTTCATCTGGTTGTTATTTTATCACGGGCAGAACGAAAAAGTGCCCGTTTTCAGCGCTCCTTAACGGAGCCCACTTTGAAGTTTTATTCCTCAAGAAGTATTTTTATAATCGAAAAATATTTTAATATAATATCTGATTATGAAAGAGTAATAAGAGCAACGTATACACGTTACCACAGGATTTAACACATACGACCTAGGTTTTGACGCATCATCATCAGGTGATATGCTGATTATACCTGATGATTATTATTCACTTGATGATGACGCTATGGGTCGAAACCTAGGTCTATGTATCCTTTGGTAACGTGTATCAGTTGTTCTTATTCCTCTTTCATCATGAAGAGCTACGACAAAGTTGAGGCCGAAATAGTGGATTTTGTTTTTAATATTTCATTACTTATTCTTGACTGAAACATAAAGATTCAAAATACTTCCGTAACACAAGAAGAAGTTGTTTTCGATTTTTAAAGCAACTTTTTGTCAGAAATCGATAGACGTATGAATACGAAGTAAGTATTCCGAGTACGATTTACGAGAGTAGGTACCGCCGTTTTCTGACTGGATAGTTCTCTTATGTGAACTGGTTATATAGTTTCATGGGTAATGATACCGAGGTGCTGTACTCGCTGGCATCCACAACAGGAGGACAAGAGTCCTTCCTATATGTAATTGGCAGAACAGTACTGAGAGATAACTAAAGCAAGTAGAGGAGAGATATGAATATCATAAGGAATAGTTACATTTCTTTATTCGTATAGAACGTCATAGCTACTCTGATAGGGAACTTAGGTATGAATTATGCTAAATACTTGTATTAAATTTGGTCACTCGTTATTAAATGCCGTGAGGTGTTAATTTAGTGTCATTGTGCTGCACTCCGGTGATTATTTCACTCGCATGGTTTCTTCATTAGTGAGGAAGAAACAGCATATACCTCACTCCTAGTTGCCGAATCTCCTCTCTGTGTCAGGAAAGCAAGGGTAAAGTATGTATCTCACTCATCATTTGCCTAGTTGTCAAATCTCTTCTCCAAAGCTTTCTGTAGCTGATAATGGAGGATCCAGTCAACCTGATGACTTACATGCCATAACCTACTCGAACTTCACTCTCGTAATCGAGTGCCACGACCTCTTCTATTTTTGTATTTCATAATAAATATTTATGTTTATAATACCGCTTTGTATACCGAATGATCGGTTAATCCCATGTGTGGAAGGATTTAGAGAAGCAAAGTCGGAAACCGCAGTCACGTATATGGTAAAGGTAGAAACAATTTTTCATGCATCAACGGCGCTATTCCGAGTATGCATAATCCCGTTCAAATAACGTGACGAGCACAAACACCGGTGTATTAAGTGGGATGTGAACCCGTGATTGCGCTGGTAGTCTCTCCGCACCTCCTCCATAATCCTGGCAGGATTCGAGACCACAACATATTTTGAAACGCGGGAAGAGATGATTTCAAACTCAAAAATGTCTCTTTTCACTTAGGCCAGGGCTTTTGTTAAGTCTTTTTCATATAATTATCTTTTTTCTCTGTGAGAGTGGGATTTCATTGGCGACAATCGAATGTAACCATAGTTTTCTAAGGTTAAATTCCGCTTTTCCTGTTTGATTTTTATTTTAAACGTTCCTGGGGTAAGGGAAAGAACAAACTCTATTCTCTAACGCAGATAACGAGATCATTTTCATATATTTTTCTAGCTCCGGATCCAGTTCAATATATTTCTGCATAATCAAGTTCGTGAGTATAAATATTTAGGCGTCCTTTTCAGTAGTAATTTATCAGACGGCAATGAGATTTCGCGAGGTTATAGCAAGAAAAAATAGCTGATAATTGTCTCTTTTTCCAGATTGCATTAGTTATACGAATTAGGTAGCGAATTTTCAGAGTTTTTTCACCCCCTACTATACCATGATAACTCAGCATCACTCATACCTGAGTATCTTTCATTTTATCACAGGCATGATTAAAAGTGAAACAAAAACAAACGAAAGATACATTTTTGTCTTGATTAGTTAGCATCAAGATGAGGTCGGGCAGTTCTATTTTCCCTCCTCCTATGGAACTTAATTCCCTCTTTAATCAAGAAAAATTAATAGCTGTAGCTTTATAAAGTCATCAATAATCTTTCGATTCACGAAAAACCTCGTTCATGAGTAGAACGGTTCCCGAATTTAAAAATGTGAGGATTGCCGATTCGCCACTTTTAGCAGTAGGGTTGAATGACCCGAGAGAGAAAAAAAATTTAGTCGTTCAGGAAACAACACGGATTGAGTAACATCCCCTACGGAGTAACTCCGTGAATTCTTTTGAAAGGAAGTATCGAAATCGCCTTGCCGAGAAGTGAGTGAATCATGGGTGGCATGATACAAGTCATACAGCTCCGCGGAATTTATGCCCTACTCACTATCTTCACTTTGTCCAGTTGACGAGCTTAAGTATTAGATGCAGCTGAAAGAGGAGTGAGTCTCATTCATCATTGAAGACTACCTGGTTGCAGAAGCCAGACAATTCAAAAAAATGAGACAGCAAAGAGGAAAATCCCCCTCCACACGGGATCATCGCTGTGTTAGCACATAGGCACTCCACCTCATCTCCATCCTCGCGTACTTCCTCTAGAAACGGAAGATTAACTTCAGCTGGAACCCGCTTAAATCAACACACGAATTTCCAGAAGCGCTCCAAAAATAGAAAGCGTAAATAGGAACGCGCCGTTTCGAAACGAGTACCATTACCGAAAAAATCGATTGTTTGTCCGGAAAAAATAATGACGCGGAATTGGAATTTTGTAAGGGTTTTCGTATAGAATTGCGGCGCTTAAGGTGTCTTTTTCCGCTTTGTCCTCTAGAGAACTAGCGTGGGAAAATATCAATGCTGTATCCTGGATTCGGGCTTTGGGCATAAGGGTGATTACAGTGTCACAATATGAAATTTGGGTGATCCAGATTTGTGGACAGATAGTGTATTTCGGTCAGAATATTTCTTTCGGGTGGACTTGGCCATAGATTTGTGAAAATATAGCTTTGTATTGGTTGCCGCAATATACAACTGTACGATTTACAAACGTAAGAATACAACTTTCTGCACTTACGCCGAGAATAAAAACCGAAGCCATTTGTAAGATTATTGCAAGAAACACAAAATTCAGGCATTCGGAAATTTAAATTTTATTCCCTCTTAGCGATCCTTGTTCATCTATTATATGCCTTCTGCTGAATCCTTGCGGCTTTTACTCTTGGGCCGTGTTAATGGACCCTCGGCAAAATTGAAGGTCTCAGGGAACCATACACTACATCATCAAACATTTTGACCTCGAATGTGCAATCTTTTCCTCATAGAGTAAGTAAATAAGGTACTTAAAATATCCACCGGGGGCCCTTAATGGGTCCTTAAAGAAATTCAAAGAATAGAAACTCTAAAATTTCTATTTTCCCCGTAACGCTGATCTTCGGAATTTTTTTTTACTCTTGTGATAGAGAGTTGAAAACCAATATACGAGTATCGTAGAAGAGGTAATGCACGGGCATACTCTCCCATATGATATCTATAGAAAACACGGACCCTATTCTAAGGAACTTTCCGATATGATGTCGCCTTGAAACCAAAGGGAAATTTACAAGAGATGCTTCTTCTACAATTTTCAATGGGCATCTCCTGAAATAATCCTGCGTTCGATCCCAAGATGGTCAAAATTTGGTCTATCTAAAACAGACACGGCGAGTTTTTTTCAAATTTTTTGGGCTTTTCCCAATAAGATGGAGAGCTATAATTTGGCGCGTGGATAGGATCCGTTGTTTTGATTTATATTCGATATTGACCGCTTCCAANTTTTTAATAAATCTTTGAATATATTGTAATGAAATACGAGGTAAATTCAATCGTGTTAGGCCGTACTTCGTGGGACGACATTATTGACAAAGTAAGAAAAAAGAAATTCGTAAATGTTTACACTTAAGTTAAGTGTGGAAATTTACAAGTTCCCTAAGTGTGGAAATTTACAAAGTTCTGTTTTGTGGAAGAGATGCGCACATGCTTCTAACCTCGCCAACATAGGGTCTATCTGTCAATCAAAATGAAATTGGTTTCGATACCAGGTCGGTTCAAATTCAACCATAATTATATATACTGATATTTCTGAAGATACTCCGAGAATGTAATTTTTTAAGTACACCTTTCGAAATTATCTCGGGTTCGACGCTAGGACGGTGTACTGTTCTCACTTTAGAAACGCGTTTTAGATAATTTGAAGATATTTTTGGAGCAGTTCCAGAAAAGATAGAAAAGTATAGCCTGGTTCAAGAATGGAACTCGTGGCTGCGTTTTATATTCCCAATTTACCGCTGTTATAATGATACTTCTTTGACGCTCTGGCGAATCAAATTTTTTATCCATAAGAAATTTACAGAGAACTAACTCCGAATTCATTTTTAGACACTTCCTGAAATTATCACGACTTGAAACCTAAGATTTAGTATTTAACGGTAAAATGTTTACAATTGGTGATTTCTAAATCAACATGAGACTGAAGAATACGTTAATTAAGTATGAGAGAAAAGAAAAAGAAAAACAATCGAAAGTAATTCTTCGCAGAGATGCCATGCGGGATAGTTTATACCCATGGGGTTGGCACCCCTGCTCGCAATCTTCTCTCCATGCGTTACTACCGCCTATGGAGAGTAGTAGGCTTTGCGCCACCGATCGGTTTCTACCAATCAGTTTCTTAGTAAAAAGAGATCATTCCAGGTAGTGTATGGATGAGAAAGACGACGCTCCTTACCATACACTAACAATGGCTGAGCTGCTTTCATACCAAATTCACCATAAATAACTCATTGCTAATCTGCATTGTAACAATAAAGAGTTAAATTAAGGATCAGTTTGACGATAAAACTTTTTAAAGGCATGAGAATGAGTCTATCAGAGATGGAAACGGAGGAAAGAGATTGAAAGCGACACATAATTGCGCCCATTTTTTGACTTCGTATTGAGCGCACATTTAGCATTGAGACGGTTATGGATACCATTTTATAATGAAAGGTGTTTGACTTAACACGGAAAAGCCGTGTGGCTGAATTCCAAGGAATAGCAGGTGTGAAAAATAGCGAGATGACTGGAACTCGAACCCAGGTCTCCCATTTTCCAGGCAGGTATTATATTTTTAAATTGGTAAAATAATTAATTCAAGATGCAAATCTTACGCGAGATCTATTCTCACGGTAATTTTGAAAATGATTTTTTTCATGCCTTCGAGAAATTCGACAATCTGTTTTTCTTATCACAAATTCTTACGAATTATTGGGTATAAATGCTTTAAATACAGATTTTTCTTAATTTAGGTGACCCAAAGTATTTGCACATATAAAGCGGAGTTGAAACCTTTTGCTAAATACGCTCAGGCTTCTCTTTATTGCTATAACATGGAAAATATATTTTTATTCAAGTTGAGATATATTTCTCATGTTGTACTCAGCACCTAGAGGGAGATAATTATGCTGATTAACGAGAGTGGAAAATTCACCCCTGTACTAACATTCGTGACAATAAATCAAAATGTATTTGACCCAATCGATGAACCAATTCAGCTCTAGCAATAAGTTATTCTCGGGACAACCAATGACTAATTGTACTGTAAATTACCTGTATCGTACGAAATTTCGATACAGAAACGATTAAAATCGGATAACTAGGGCTCGAATCTTACTTTGGTGTCTCGCATCATCAGTCTTCCTTTCGCCACTCCCTCCTTTTCACAGCCCTTGCTCTATAATAAGATTATTCTTCCCACGTGTCTCTTCTCTTTTCTCCTATTCCCAACCGCCGTCCGTGATTGGATTGAGCCTTCTTCTTTCCCCACGGAGCACATACTCCTTGTCTCAATGACAGAAGCAAGCCTTTTTACTCATCCCGTCAGCCCCTTTTCTTCTCTCACGTGTCATCACATCCTTCCTCTCTCACGCACCCATTCTTCAATTCCTATTTCTCGCTGGACATCCCATCCTCCGCCCAATTTTGCTTCCCTTCTCTGCTAATGGCCTATCTTTCCCCTCCCACTCCTTGCACATTCCCTTCTTCCCTGGCTCGTCTGCCTAAATCCACCTTACTGTCTACCCTTCTCTCTTTCCGACTCCAACTAAATTCCACTTACTGAACCACCAATTACTTTTCTGGAATGACGGGATATGAATAAGAAGCCCGTTTACCATCATTGAGGAGCCATCCTTGTTTTTCTGCGGAAAATAAAAGTTACCATTTTCTCTCTGCGATTCTGCGCGATCCATTACGCGTTCCGTTTTTTGGCAAACACAATATGAATTGAAAATACACTCGTAAATGCAAATCGCTTTATTTATGCGAAAACGAGACACGATTTACGCCTGAAATTTAGCTCCTCTCGAATAATAATAAACTCATGCTTACACGATCGTACGATGGTAAGGAAGGATATAAAATGAGACACGTCATGAAAAAAGGAAGAAAAAATTGGTCCTTTCTAAATTATATTTACAGGAATGTTATAGCGTTTCATATGAGGAGAATATTATCTACTGAATGGAATTAACCACGAATAAAAGTGGATTTAAAAAGCCTATGAATAGAAAGTCTAGCAGAAGATTTTTGCATAATTAATTTTAGAACGAGAGGAAAATAAGATTCCTTGGAATAATGTCACTTTGAGAATTAATTATACCCTCTTTTAAGAGAATCATACGGAGACGTAGTCCAGGTGAGATTTTGGTGGTTCGAACCCCCCACCCATGATGCCAGATGAAATAAACCGTGAGAGAGAATGGCCGTCCTATAGAATGGCTAAAAATGTACGTAGAGTGAAGGAAATGAAAAAACTTGCGAAGCATTTATTCCTACAAACCATTTTGGAACACCGATTACATAAGATAGGATTAATTCGTTAATGATTTACAAAAAAACTTGCGATATTATTGCTAATAAATGTGATGAACTTCTTAACCCCTTCCACACACTGATTAGTATTTTGCAGGTTATACAATCAAATACTGCTACTTATCACTTCACATAAACCATTCAAAAAACAAATAAAACCCGTTAGTTGATTATTTTAGAAATTTTTTACTTTTTCTAGCTAATGTAGATGAGCAAAAATAGTATTTGATTATTTGATGGAAAACTTTAGGCCTATTAGTACTCAAAAACTAACGTCAGACATCCTTTTCATTCAGCAATAATAATGTCAATCGAAATCTCTCGCAATTGTGAGGTGGAGGATAAATCTCATACATGTAGAAGTTTAAAAACCTGGAGTTAAGTACCACCTTCCAAGCAAATGCGATCGTCTTAAAAATCGTTCTAACTTTTTATCAAGTGTATTCGAACATTAATGTGTCATTCTCTAGTATCAATTCCTCCTCTCCATTCTAAAAAGTTAGTCTTACATTCTTTAAACTCAACCTCTTCCGGGGAAAATCTTCTTTAAGATATTTGCCTTTGAGTTCTTGAGTAATAGTTTTAATAGTGCAGTCATTATTTTCTTTTAATGGACTTGAAGAATTCCACCATGATACAGTTAGTTAATAGTCCCTTGCTGCTTGCATATTTTATTTAAAAATGAAGAGAACTACTCTTCATCTACTCTTTTTCTAGGAAAGTTCATCACTCACAGCGAATGTTACAGGTAAGCGAAAAATGTGTATTTTTTTCTTATCATGTTATGCTAAATTCAACGATAGGAATATGCTCGTGTAATTTTTTCTTCTATTTGGTAAGCATTTCTTCTATTTATGTCATAGTAGTAGACGTTAATCTGTCATTATAGCAGAATCGCGCTGCAATTTTACGTGCCTCTAGCACACAAATGGCATTTTTTGGCCCTGTTTATTTATTTTTCTATTCTTCCAATATTTATTTCGGTTGGGTAGGCAAAAGCAGCTGAAACGCGTTGAAGGATTCTGACATTTAATTATTGCAACGATGAAAGAACATAGTTGCTCACAGTTTAAACTTAGGTAATCCAATTGCATAGACATAACTAATGTACACTCGAAACTATGTTTTTAGAAAAAGAAACTGTGATATCTCCTCGCCTAAATCTTTCCTTAGCTTTTTGCTACGTTAAACAATAATATTCTCATCGGATCAATTTCTTGTGCCTTGACTTCGTGGGAGGACTCCATCAAGGAACAGAGAAGACTTTTACAAACCTCGATATTTATCGAAAGACGACCATTTTTTCGACTCGTGGAATCATCATCCATTGGATGGTTCCCACTTACGTAAAACTCTTTTAAAATAAATATGGTGTGCTCGAAAATTAACAGTTAAGTAATCAACAAGTGAAGTTCTGAAGTAAAGAATGTATGATCGTCGATGTAAAGCGTCCACCTATCCACCATTCCGCTTCACGTTACGTATTTTCCGAAAGAGGGTCACACGGAAGCGTGGCTGTCTCATTAGTAACCTCCTCTCTCATTCGATCCACACAATTCAGCCATCCATCCTAAATATCCCTTCGATCACCTCTGAATCTACTACCGTTCAAAAGATGATTATCGTACGACACCTCGTCGACCTTAATTATAATTATTATAGCCTCCTGTGCGATTTCATTCACTAGATCAAAAAGCTCGAGCACAGCTATGTGATAGGGTACGCAGTAAAAAAGTGAGCATTTCCTCCAATATCCTACCACCCTTCCTCTTCCACTATACACCCAGAAGGTCTCTTCCGTTCCCTGGGGCACACCTCACCCCGGAAAAACGAAAACCTATCCCTCTCACTCCACCCCCATTCCACCAATCACGTTTCTCTTCTGTCTTTCTCTCCACTCTTTTCCTCCTACGCCAATCCTCCTCAACGGAGTCCTACACCTTCTTTCACCATTTTCTGCCATCCTCTTCTACCCACCAACACACGTTATTCTTCTTTATGCTTTTCCTATCGCCATTTTCTCGTGTTTAACTCTCTCGGGTTTATATATCTACCCGATTTCTTCTCAAACGCATACATTTTAAGTGAGTTCGTAAAAGTCTTACTTATGTATATGTGTCGCCTACACTCCACCCGTATGAGCTTCTCGTATGTCTCTATTTACGTTTTCTATTTCCTATACGTTTCCTTCTTGTTCTACTTTTAGTCTTCCCAATCCTAAATTTCCTTCATCCTTTCCTCTTTCACTTAAATTTTACCACCCATTTTCTCTCCATCTTCTTATCAACTCCTCCCATTAGAAGGGACTTTATTGTCTCAACCTGGCTCTTTAAGAGGCTGTTCACTCAACCGCCCTTTCCATCCTTCCTTCCGTTTCTCTCAATGTGAATTCCTTCTGTATCCCTCTATTCCTACATTCTCCCACCCTTTGTGACCTCAATACCCTGTCTCTCGCCACCGAAGTTCAACTTTTTCCCTACTTACCCTTTTCTTCATCGAACCAATAAATTTATTTTCTCTTTGGATACTTTCTCCTTCGAGAGAGTCAAATGAGACTTTCAAGTCCCAGATTTATACGAGGGGAGACAACTAGCATGCCCATCTGCCTGCCCGTTATTTCACATTACTTACCGTAGCATTTGACTACAATGCCCCCATTACCGTTCATCTGTTACTCCTTTTATCATTTCGTTAAATTGGAAATGAAAATTTGGTATCTCAATATCGTATTTTATATGTATCTCTTATGTATCTAAATTAGACTTGATTTGCGTGCTTATGAAAAGGGGGACCCTACAGTTTCAGCCTCTGCTCCTCACTAATACCACTCTGTATTCTCAACTTCGATTTCCTCATACGCATGGGAAATCTTTGTTTCGGTTGCTCTTGCGATATGGAATCACTATCTCGCCCACTCGCGAATACGGAACACGACTCAAAAGTCTCATTTATGGCCTCCCATTCCTCCTGTCTTACTTCCGTATGACGTAATGCGGTACCTTAAAGTCTCGTTTTCGATCTTCTATTTAGTCAATCGTTTGTCTTGTTTATCCCATTGCTATCCTCTACCCTCTCTATCAACATAAGACGGGAATATTAAGTCTCAGTTTCGTTTTTAGATGAAATTCTTCGGTATGTCTCCTCTCCCACTTCACCCCTTTTGCCCCCCCATTTCTTCTCTCCAACTACGCCCATGTGAGCTGATCGAAGACTTGACGTAGAGATGACAGCACCGTCCCAATCCTTCCCAAGATACTCGACTGCATCCCCGAGCGCTCCCTTCTCCTTTATACGCCCACCTATTCACCTGCATCTCTCTCTCACGCCTTTCAGCCCTAAGCCCCTTTTCCCCCCCCGCCCTCCCTTTCTCATTTCACCCCACCTTTCCCTCGTTCACTCTCCCGCCTATCGCACCTCGCAATTTCTGTCCCTACGGGACTCCAACCCCTCTCCATTCCACCTTCTCCCAATTCTTTGTCACTCCCTTTCATCTACTCTTGCTATGCGTCTCTTGCCAGTACGTTCCTTTATTCCTTTTCTGCCGTCTGACAGTTTCTACGCTATTAAAGCAAGCCGAAAATCTTGGAAATCTCGCCCAATTTCGTTTAAAGACAAGACTAAGAAGGGAACTTGTATTAATTTCACCGAGTCCCTTTTGATCTTGCGTATCTTCGATGCAATGGGGTAATTTATGGCCGGAGCTTCATTTATAAGGTCTCTTTTGAACCTCCTTTGGAGAGTTCTTGGACGTGGTGACTTTAATAATCTCTCATTCTATTTTCCTCCATCCTGGAGGCATGTATGTAATGAAATTAATTTACAGTTATAATTGTTTTTTAAGGAAAATTTGGAAGGTAAACAAGTGAAAATTGGACGTAAGAAGACATAAGTGGCAACAGTATCACTTAATATTTGGCGGGTTTTTGGGAACGAAATTTTCGGTCGTACGAGTAACGGAGAAAGTGCTGACGAGCGTGATAAAAGGTGAGCGAGCTTATCAATCAACTCATCTATAACTGCAAGCGAAAGTAAAATAGCAATTACTATAGATAATTGTATGAGCGTTAAAAATAAAATATTTGAGTTGGAGCATTTCATTCGTTGCCAATCCACCGATATTATCATTGGAAAAGAAAACTAGTTAAATGAGGATATTATCGACAAAATAATACTGTTTCATTGTACGATTTACAGTTGAGATCGTAAGAAAACACATGAAGTGGAGTGTTAAAAGAACTGGCAGAAAGCGTCGCTTCTTATCTCAAAATTATATTTACCATGTCTATGTAAATATGTTAGTGAATGTTACGCTTGTTTATAAAGGCGGATAAAAGTAGGATTCCCAGAAATTATAGACATATCTGATTAACTGCACTGTTTTCAAGGAATATTAGCGATCAAAATAAATTTCAGCTATTTAATTTTGTGGAATGTAGTAAAGAATACTTTTCTATAAAAACACTTTTATCATGAAGGATATCTTAAAATTATCTACATTACAGCTTCACGACATCGCAAGTATTCCTTTAGTATTTTATGCCAAATTGGATCTTCCTCTATGGAAGTAGCCAATTACTAAGACTACAATTTCAATTGCATAAAGAAATATCAGGTTCTGACGAGATCTTTATAAACTAAATGTCATTCAAACATTCTTCACGTTTTCACTTTATATCTCACTATCACATTTCTACCCTAATAGATGACTACGATAAGGGCGCAATTTTAGAATCATCCAAGTAAGCGTTGAAAATTCTTCTTCACGTAAATATAATCTTAGAAATCCAGTGAAAGGAGAAATATTTTCATGAGATAGGTCTCCAAAAATATGAGTGTCTCTGTGAAAGTAAGCGAAATTTTTCAAATTCGATCAGATATTTACATAGCATATAAATTTAATGAGATGATAGGTCAAAAGTGAAATGTTTCATCGAAATTTTTTACGTGAAAATTTGCTCATCTTCATTAATTCATTTATTCAAATCCAATGTCATTTGTTTAAAAACCAGTTTTTCTACTCTTGTAGAGTAAGTGGTACTTATGCGAAAATAATTTATAAAGTAGCATGATTCTTCAATACAGCAGATAATACTTCGACACTTCGAAGCCCACCACCTTTCTTTACTGTTTGGCTAGTCGTCTCATTCCTTATTCTTAGCTTTTCGCAGCTATTGGTGAAACAGTTGACAATAGGGTTAGCCATCCGGCTGATGACTTTCA
The DNA here is from genome assembly GCA_000376725.2 of Ladona fulva. Classification (NCBI taxonomy): domain Eukaryota; kingdom Metazoa; phylum Arthropoda; class Insecta; order Odonata; family Libellulidae; genus Ladona; species Ladona fulva. Next base: position 1,187,905 of record KZ308256.1, read on the forward strand.
AAATAAGTTGTGGTGAATATCCTTGATCCTTCTAGGTAGTTCAGTGAACTTAAGTGTGCAAAGCTGATACAGAAAAATTCAGTATATTTGCGAAGAAAATAGCATTTTGTTATGAACTGAGACTGTTTTCTTCCATTATTTTAAGTTGACACCTTTTCTATAAAACCGAACATTACCGTTTGAGAGGTAGATACACACAGTCGGATTTGTTATCAAACTATTCTCTTTTGTGCTTAGGAAAATTCATCTTTATTTCTTCGGAAATGTTTCATTTTCACATTCCTTAACCATTTCTCACATCTTCATATTTTGTAACTAATATTTACGGAAACTAGCGAGAAGAGCTTCTAATATACATGTTCTCTTGAATAGCATCAACGGATGTACGCAACTCACACCTTCATTTCACTAACTGCTGTGTGCTATTCGAAAGCTTTACCGCGGACTGAACTGCCAGACAAGGAGCGCCAACTATGAGACACGGTTCTATCACTTAATTTGGTTGAATGCCTTTCATAACTCCATCGGTTGAAAGAAATAACTAGGGCAGAGATCGGAGCAGTTAAAACTGTTCTAATCACGTAATACCCGCTGTCGTCTTTTGCTAGAATGCGTTTTAAGCCGTTGCACAAAAAGATAGCGCGAGATGCAAGGAAATGAATCTTGTACGTTATTTCAGCCAAACATATCTCTCTCTACTTCGCTATTCAAATTTCCGCAATTACACAAACTGAGAGGGATTTGCTCACTCCGCGGAAACTTCTAAATCTCCATTTTTATTTTGATTTATTAGCTGTAAATAAACAACCAATTCGGCCCAAATGTTTTATATCAATCATGCGCAAGATTTCAATTAAGTCGACGGATGGAAGCACCAAATGGAGCATTCAATTATCAAAAAATATCCCTACCAGTGATGCCTCCCCGTTATTCTCCATCGTCCAAAAAAATCTGCCTTGAAAAGCGTAAATTATTGATTTTCCAGCATTGAAATTCGACATCGCTTCCACTGGAAGCAACAGTTGCTTGAAATCAAAGGAATGATCCAATAGCTGATTCAATATAGGACAAGCTCCGGGTATGAAATGAGTTCTGTTCATTTTTTTAGGGAAAGTTCAGAATCAGAAAAACTGCGTATGAGCTCCCTGGAGTTGATAAAATAAAGTATGTATGTGTGAGTTTTCCCTAAATATTGAGTGAGTTTTGTTATGACTGTTGCCGGTTTGATAGTAAGTGTACGCCCACTAAGCAATGAATGTGTGTTACTTGTTTATTATGCAGTTCTTCCGAAACTCCGGAGTCCACCACAAAGCTGCGTTTTCGGGAATTTTTTTGTAGACAGGGGATTCTTTAGGCTCAATTTTCTTTATATAACTGTAAGTAATGAAGTCTCCATGTCAGCGAGAAAAAGACTTTTCTAAAGTCTTCCGAGAAATAAAAGTTGCTCTCCTGAGTTAGCACCGAGCTTTGACCGTAATAATAGGTAAAATCGTTTAATCGAGTTAAAGAAAAACAGAAATAAGGATCTTCACATCTAAGAAGAGCGTGTGAAACGTTTAATGACGGTATATTTCGGGAAAGGACGTAAGAAAAATGCAACTTTAACGATGAATTCTAAGCAATGCAAATATTTTCTTGAGACATGTTATTATTTTTTTCGTTAAAGTTGAATAATAGATGACTCTCGCTGCACATTCATAGTCGAAATGATCCTTCTTAAGGAAAAGACACTAAAAATGTACAGCAAAAATAATCCCATTATATGTTGTAACTGTAGTGCTGAAAACGGCACTTTTTTAATTTATTTACAAACGTATTTTTTCTGAATTTAAAAGGCGTGATTCGGGTGGCGTTGAAGCCATTTATTCGTGGCTTGATAATATTTAGAAAAATATTTCATTATTATTTATTAAAAAATTGGGAGATTGCCGAATTAATGTGAAAAATAATGCCCAATGTGAGCTGGACTTCAATTCTTGAGGAAGAAATAATTTTAGTGCTCACTAATTTTGCTTCTACTGAAGCGGATTACTTCCCAATAAATCGATGAAACTATCGTATTTGAAAATGAATTCAGCTTTCTTGTTGAGAGAAAATGAATCTGGTACCACCAACTCACTCCTAATCTCAGCGTTATCATGAATCGCTCATCTAAGCAATAACTTGGTCGAAAACGAATTTCTAGAGGGAAAAACTTGACTATGGCAGTACTCAATTAATTATTTCCTCCGACATGATGATGAATTATAGATAATTTCCCTAAATATTGAGTGAGTTTTGTTATTACTGTTGCCGGTTTTATAATAAGTGTACACCCGCTAAGCAATGAATGTGTGTTACCTGTTTATTATGCAGCGTTGAGCTATAAAAATATCAAAAGTAATTTCTCATTTTTAATGGTACCATATATGTCAAATTGAAGTATGAAATACGTGTATTCTGTTTTGCTATAGATATGTATCTATATCTACATATATTCCCTACAGGGTGCCTTTAGACCTTCATGTTTTCAGGGGTTCATGCACCATGACTCTATTTCCCTATTCGATTACTTTCGCGTCTCGTTGGCGGAAAAAATGAGTTCTGATTTTCTAACGGTATTGGAAAGGCTTATGTAACGGGGGACGCATAATATCGGCTATATCTTCTAAAACGTACTTCTTCTGAACTTATAAAGTAAATTAAGTCTTTATTTAAACCTTCCATCTTCTAAAGATTCTCATCCTACGTCCCGAAGCATCTGAGAAACGCACACTAATCTGTCATAACAGCAGTAGTATTCTTAAAAGTTCTTCGACAGCTTAGGTCATTTCGCACATGGGCCCCCACCGGGAATTGAACCCGGGACCGCTTTCACCGAAGTCGAACGCGTTATCCACTTGGCTATCCGGGAGCCCCCTGACGTAACAGTTTTTTACGAAACGTATCCGCTTTCACTGTACCTTTTCTGATTCTCGAATGCACTTGTCAGCAGAGTCTCATACACTACATGCACACAACGGTAATGCCAAATTGACGCAAAGTAACATCGCTCACGGACTTTTCTTCGCTCCTACCGAAATTCGTGATACAGAATGGCAAACTTTGAGAGAGAAATGTTATACCTTATTATGTAAAAACGAATCCTTTTATTTTGTTTTGAAAATCTTCAATGTTATCATATTATTTTTCTACTCGCAGTTTTTCTATAATATAATATATTAATTATCCACAGCTATATTTTTATTCTCCGTTTTTATGGAGAGCTATAAAGCTATATTTTTACTATCCACTCTTGTCTTATCTTTTTATTTTCCATTCGGTTATTCTTCATTCTACTATTGAATAGAGAAGAGTATATATTAAAATAGTCTCTTTTTTATTTCATCGTGAAGCATTAGTTTATGAAATATTATTAAGAAGTACTCCAACATAACACTTCATTGGATTAAAATATTTGTTTTACGTATTTTCACCTAAATCGTGACTTTTCCTTTTTCACGATTTTAGTTGAACAATTACCGAATGGAACTGAAAATAGGCTGTTGCATTTACATTTTCAGCGTATTGTGGGAGGAAAAATCGGATCATAGCAACCACTAAGTGAATATCTAATTATATCTTAAAATTTACTGGGAGGTTAGAGAAGATCGCTCCTCTTGCTTCAGACCAACCGTCTGATGGGTAAACGATGAATGTGATTAGCTCTAGGAATGAGAATGAAGAAATAAATGAAGGAAGGATGAATCGAAGATAAATAAGAAGAAAACAATTTGGAGAGACAAACTTAGAGAGAAAAAAGATCGCGAACTATATGGAAGGTAAAACGCATAAGTAACGGATGGTGAGATAAAGTTCACCACTTTAACGAGGTTAGGTGATAGAAAGTGCCTTCTGGATAGCTATGAAATAGAGATGGCATGATATTTATCTTGGGAAATATACTTTATTTTCTACAAAGCGAAACAATATCTTGTTGGAGCGGCGGTCCAGTTCAGAATGAATGCCGTTGGCAAGCTGTCAGAACATCTTATTACGTGAAACGCTAAACAAATTGAGGAAGCGAGCTCACGTCAGGTCATCAGCCAGGAAGTTATTCCCATCTGAAAAGCAGGTCTCATCCGCAGTCTGCACCAAAATATGTAGCAGCCAAGTGCTTTCTATATGTGAACCTCAATCAAGATTTCATTTAACATTTGGGTCAGTGCAACACTAGCTGGATACAGAAAACATATTATAGGCCAATGATTGTTAACCTTTATTCACTCCTTGGCTAGCTTACTGCTTAAACATTTCAAGAACAACAAAACGTTATGGTTCCCGGATAGCAAAGTGGCAACGGTTTCGACTTCGGTGAAAGCGGTCCCGGGTTCAATTCCCGGTGGGGGCCTACGTGCGAAATGACTTCAGCTGTCGAAGCACTTTTAACAATAATACTACTACAAACCGTACGTTCCGATAATCAGTTTAAATTTATATTTAGGGAATAATAGTGAAAATAATATAATATTTCATTTCGATAGTATCTTTCAAAATAAACACCCATATTCGTAGCAAAAATAAAATTGATATGTAAAATATTACAGAAAAATACAAACGATTAAAGTTTAAAATCATCTTAAGTATTAAAAGTCTCTTTTAAATAAAAAATCTTAGATAAAATTTGATGGGGATATCGAGAAAATAAATTTATAAATAAATTAATCATAATCCAAACATTCTTTTAACTAAATTAATGCAGCTGTAATTGCTGTAAAAGTTTCCTGTAATAGACCATCAGGACAAAAAGAATGGGTTGTCAACAAAAGAATACGTTAATAGTGGGATAAAAATATGCTATACTTTTGAGCTCTTGTTTTCTGACACCCTTTGAAAACATGCAAGTTTAAATAATTCATCATTGGAAACGAGGATCGCTATGTTAAAGTAAACTAGTGTCACGTCGCACGATAGATGAGACTTGTAATTTGCCTTTTCACTTGCAGTTGCGGAAAGAGTTTTAAGACGAATCGCATGTGCCTCTATTTATCTCATGCATCTTTAGAACAGCTGAAGTTTGAGGGTAAACTCCCCGGCGTTTAAAACGAGATTCCACTGCCATAATTTTCCAGGCAACTTAAATCGTGCACCTGATCTCCCTTCTTTCACCTATATCCAAGCAGCGGCAGAGACTTCTTAACACACATTCCTACTTCTCCGCTGCAATATTTAACAATCCTCGCATCCTCGCACTAGTTTATCTCCAATGCCACACTTGTGCGCTAAATGCAATCACTGCAGCTGAGGTTCCGCAAACGCAAAGTCAAATCCATCTTCGAATTTATCTCCGCATTCTTCAACAAAACATCTTGGGATTCAAATGCATAATTAACTTTTTATGTAATATATTATTATTTATGAATATATGCGTAACAATTCTTATAATTAAGCCCAGACTAATGGCTTGGTAGCAATCGCTGTACATCGTATACGTACATTTAGTATTGTTGTTTGGATTAATCTAAAGATGTATCCAGCTAGCTAACAATACAAAGTTTTCCACAAAGTAGTTCATAAAAATAGAAATAATAAATCGAAGAGTTTCGCTAATAACAAAAATATTTCGATAATAATCTATAGAATTTTATTCCATAGGCCCTAAAATACCACAAAGGAAGATTGTAATTTTTTTAGAATGAGTCAATGAAATGTGTCAAACCTGTCAAAAATTGTTATGAAAATTCATCCTTAACAAAATAGAGAATGTAAATGAAGACGCAAGTTGAATCTGCGCGAGAAGTGTCTGGTCAGCAGAGCAGCTCGAGTAGTAGTAGTATTGTTAAAAGTGCTTCGACAGCTTAGGTCATTTCGCACGTAGGCCCCTACCGGGAATCGAACCCGGTACCGCTTTCACTGAAGTCGAACGCGTTGCCCACTTGGCTATCCGGGAGCCCGAGCAGCTCGATTCGTTAGAGAGATCATAGGTGCGATAGCAGTGTATCAGAGATAAACTAAACCTTCGGCTGGGAATTTTGTAAGAATAGAAGATCTTAGTAAAAGGACAAGCTTTTCCAGAAATATTTGAGTGCTGATTTACCTTATTAAATACGTGATATAGCGATTCCCGTACTCAGTGAGCGCAATTTTGGANTTCTTTCACCTATATCCAAGCAGCGGCAGAGACTTCTTAACACACATTCCTACTTCTCCGCTGCAATATTTAACAATCCTCGCATCCTCGCACTAGTTTATCTCCAATGCCACACTTGTGCGCTAAATGCAATCACTGCAGCTGAGGTTCCGCAAACGCAAAGTCAAATCCATCTTCGAATTTATCTCCGCATTCTTCAACAAAACATCTTGGGATTCAAATGCATAATTAACTTTTTATGTAATATATTATTATTTATGAATATATGCGTAACAATTCTTATAATTAAGCCCAGACTAATGGCTTGGTAGCAATCGCTGTACATCGTATACGTACATTTAGTATTGTTGTTTGGATTAATCTAAAGATGTATCCAGCTAGCTAACAATACAAAGTTTTCCACAAAGTAGTTCATAAAAATAGAAATAATAAATCGAAGAGTTTCGCTAATAACAAAAATATTTCGATAATAATCTATAGAATTTTATTCCATAGGCCCTAAAATACCACAAAGGAAGATTGTAATTTTTTTAGAATGAGTCAATGAAATGTGTCAAACCTGTCAAAAATTGTTATGAAAATTCATCCTTAACAAAATAGAGAATGTAAATGAAGACGCAAGTTGAATCTGCGCGAGAAGTGTCTGGTCAGCAGAGCAGCTCGAGTAGTAGTAGTATTGTTAAAAGTGCTTCGACAGCTTAGGTCATTTCGCACGTAGGCCCCTACCGGGAATCGAACCCGGTACCGCTTTCACTGAAGTCGAACGCGTTGCCCACTTGGCTATCCGGGAGCCCGAGCAGCTCGATTCGTTAGAGAGATCATAGGTGCGATAGCAGTGTATCAGAGATAAACTAAACCTTCGGCTGGGAATTTTGTAAGAATAGAAGATCTTAGTAAAAGGACAAGCTTTTCCAGAAATATTTGAGTGCTGATTTACCTTATTAAATACGTGATATAGCGATTCCCGTACTCAGTGAGCGCAATTTTGGAGACCAGACCTCAAAGAGATTTCGCGAGGATATAGCAAGAAAGGATAACCGTTACTTGTCTCCTTTTCCATATTGTATTAGTTATACTAATCAACTAGAGAATTACGGAGTTCGGTGTTTCCACACCCCATGCCGTACACCGTATTGCGGCTCGCGGGGTATTAATTTAAATAATAATTATTATTTACCGCAAACAGAAAAGAACCCAAAAATGCGATATAATAAATGATCAAATGTAAATTTCAGATTTTAGCGTAGACGTTGCAACCAATTGCAAACAATAAATCTGCAATACATCTAACTTCTAAAATTATGCTAAGAACTCTGTTTAAATATGCATAAACATCATCAGTAAGAACTTCATCAAGTAAAACTTATTGTTGACCGTTTTTCCCATACTTCTATCGGCAAAAAATTAGACATTACTATGAATGAATTCGTTTTACTGGAGTCTACACTATATTTAACATACATCGAAGCGCAAAGTGATATTCGGCACAATTTATTATATCTGGATGGATAAAATAATCCGTCGAAAATTCGGCTTTTGATTCCAAAGTAGCTCAACGAAGAGAATAGTCATATGCTTCTGCGGCTGAAGAAGTGACACGTCCATTCAAATGTCCTCAGTGACTGCTCCAAATACGTCGTAGAACTAACTTGCTTCCTAACGACTTAAGAATGAATGCAAGTCTTGATTAATCGCTTTCACGTCATGTCACACAACTACTGAAAACATTTTCTAATATTTTACGTAAAATATGGGAGATCGACCTGCTAAAGCCCTTTATTAAATGGAGGAATTTCTTGTAAACTGAGAATACCTTGTCTTTTATCCATTCAATTTTGATATCAAAGGACTACTTGACGGTCTACCGTATCACTGGATTCTGAAATGAAAAATAATGTCATGTTTTTGTAATTTTCACCGATCAATCTTATCCTTAGATAAGATTGATCGGTGACAGCCAACGCCAAAATAGTAACCCAAAGATGGTTTTCTACGAAGTATAAATGATCTTGCCAATAACATTGTATCAATTGCCTGATTCCTATATTATATTATATTACAAATAAGGTACTTAATTGAGGAATCATTGCAAGAAATAATGAATAAAGTTATGTACAAATAGAAACAAAATAGCATACAAACTCATGGATTGATAGATAGATAGATACTCTTTATTGGCGAGGTTAGGCCCATATGGGCCTCTCTTCCACCTAACCTCGTATGTCATTATAATATATACGGAATATAATTATAACTAAAAGAAAGAATGCGGTGTGGGAAAAAACATTGCAACTGAAGGTTGCCAAAGAAAAAGT